>MJHO01000067.1:756704-1270367 GCA_002076135.1 Xerophyta viscosa
TTGTAACAAAAAGTGCCGTAGTCGGTGATGAAGCTCGTTTTCTCCTCGTCGCCTGGGTGCATTTTCACCTGGTTGTATCCCGAGAAGGCGTCCATGAAGCTGAGGAGCTCATGGCCTGCAGTTGCGTCGACGAGGTGCGATCCGAGGCAGGGATTAGCTGTCCTTCGGCAGGCTTTGTTGAGGTCGGTGAAGTCAATGCTCATCCGCCATTTGCCCGAGGCCTTCTTCACCAAGACAACATTGGCCAGCCACTCCGGGTATCTGACCTCCCTCACGAAACCGGCCGACAGCAGCTTGTCGAGCTCGCCTTGATAGCTCGGCTACGTTCTGGAGCAAAACATCTCTTCTTCTTGCTTCACTGCCTGGGTTGGGGTCGATGTTGAGTTTGGTGCACCACGACCTCGGGATCCAACCCTGGCATATCAGACGGGGGACCAGGCGACAGGTCAGCGTTCTCCCTCAGGCATTTCACAACTTCGTGAAACTCGGGGCCGGCCAGCTTCTCTCCCACTTGAAGGTGCCTATCGGGCTTGGATGACGTCGGGTCGAGAGGTACCTTCAAGGTCAGCTCTGCTGGACCGCTAATCTTCATGTCTTCCTCTTTGGAGCCGAGGGTCTCGACTGGTAACGCTTCCTTCCTCCGGAGGCTTTTCTTGTAGCATCGCCGAGCTTCAGCCGGGTCACCTCGGATCTCGCCGACACCTCGTGGCGTTTTGAATTTGGCGCGCTGGTGTGGGATGGAGGTCACCAGCTGGAGTGCCTTGATTCCCGGCCTTCCCAGGATAATGTTATTATGCCGAGGCCAAGGTGAGGACAGTGAAGGTCACCATCTTCGTCTTCAGGATAGGCTCGGTGCCGACAGTCACTGGTAGGGATATTGTTCCGAGCGAGTGGAGGTCGGGTCCGCCGAGGCCATAGAGGTTGCTGCTGGTGGGGGCCAAATCTTCTTCTGACAATCCCATCCTCACCAGGGCGTCGTAGAAGAGAACATTGGAGGATGCCCCGGTGTCGATCATAACCCTCTTGACCTCACGGTTGGCGACGATCATCGAGACTATCAGTGCGTCGTCATCTGGTGATTCAACGGGGACTAGCTCGGCATCGGTGAAGGTAATGTCAAAACTAGCCGAGCTCGTCCGGTCGCCGCGACTGAGTTGGAGGACCTCGGTAGTTGCAGAGCTCGCCCGACTTCTTTTCCGCGAGGCTTTTCCCGAGCTCGAACCTCCAGCCAGAAACAAGATGGGTTCAGCTCGGGCCTCTTGATGCTGAGGCTCGTTCCCCCTCCTGGCTTCATTTCGCTGAGTTTCGGCCCTTGGGTTAGGCCTCGAGATGAACTCCTGCAGCTCGCCATCTCGGGCCATGCGCTCTAGGATATCCTTGAGCTGAATGCAGGCGTTCGTTTTGTGGCCGTGAGTCCGGTGGTAGTCGCAGTACTTCGACCGGTCACGTTTGTTGGCCGGTGTCGACATCGGGCGAGGTTCCGGGAGGCGCTGCCTTCGTTCGACTATCGCCAAGATCTCCTTCATCGGCGTAGTGAACTGTGTATAGTTCCTGTACTTCGGCTCTGGAGCAGTCCTCCCGGCGTCGCTCTTCGTCTTGGTCGCCCGGGATGTCGTCTGAGCTTCTTGCCGGGGACGTTTCTGCCCACCGGTAAGCTCGGCTTCACGCTCCTCTGCCTCCATGGCCAGGCGTACCTTCTCATATGCCTCGTGAGGGTATCTGGGGGCTTGGTGTGGAAGTCGTACAGTAGCTGCCGATGTCTGACTCCGCGTTTGAGAGCCATGAGGGCGAAGTTAGGCTCGACATCCCTCATGGTCCGCTGCTCGTCGCAGAAACGCCTGAAGAAGGACTTGACACTCTCCCCCTCCTTCTGGACTATGTTGAGGAGGCTATCTGCCTCTTTCGGGAACTCCGAGCTCGCGAAAAAGCGAGTCTGGAAAGCTTCGACTAGGCTCGACCAGCAGTTGACCGACCCGGGGCGCAGGCCGGTGAACCAAGTTTGTGCTGGCCCTTCAAGCGTGAGTGGGAAGGTCTGGCAGTAGGTCGCCTCACTGCAGTTCATAAACTTCATGGCCATCATGAAGCAGGAGACGTGTGCTTGAGGGGATGACTTCCCGTCGTACTTCGAGATCTTCGGGGGCTTGTAGTTCCGTGGCAGGGGCGCGTCTTGTATGTCATCCGAGAATGGCGAGTTCGGGTCTCTCCCAAATGCCATCATCGGTAAGTGCGTTGACCGGTGTCTCTCGGTGACAGTCTTCTTGTGCCGATCTCCGTCGGCGCCGCGGGATCGCGCCTTGGAATTAACTTCATTGTCCTCCCCTTCGACGATCCTTCGTGGGATGCCTTGGCGGAAGGTCGGTTGCTCCTTCGGGCCGTTCCTTGTATCGGGGAGGCTGAACTGCTACTGGTTCCTTCCCCTTATCCGGTCGAGCTCCGCGGTTCGCCAGGCGGCTTTGAGCTCGGTGGGGGCCGAGCCTGCTGAAGGCAGACTCGCGCTGACTTAGGGCGGGGTCCGCCGCTGCATGTCGTCGTTCTGCGGGTGGCTCGGCTGTCCTGGGGCGAGCTGGTACCCGCGGGGCTTCTTGGTTGGCGAAGAGCGCCTGGAGTTCCTCCCTCATGATGGCGCGCACTGTGTCATATGTCAGTGGCTGTTCGGCCGCAGGTAGTCTCGAGCACTCAGGCGCTTCCGCAGAGGCATGGTCTTGAGATCTTCGGTCTCGGCTGGCCGCAGCCGAGACTTCTCGGGTTGCTTTCTTCGGGGCCATCGTCGTCGACGTTGGTCAGAAATGTGGTTTCCCACGGACGGCGCCAATTGATCGCGCGGTTCGCGACCGGGATAAGTGGCAACGCCTTCGACGATGACGTAGACGCGTTATACGTCGTGTAAGGAGGTCGGGAGAGCTGAGACAAGAGGAACTTTATCGTGGAAAACCCCGGGATGTTCTCCGAGGTGAAAAACCACGTGCCGGCGGCTAAAGATCGCCGGCGTCTAAGCTTATATTGCGTGGGGTTAATATGCGTACAAGCTCTCTCTCACTCTCTCTCTTTACGGTGGATTTGAATGGAGCCAAGTCGAGTTTTTTCAACCCTCTCCATGTATGAGCTCCTCCTCTATTTATAGGTGAGGCAGCCGAGCTCGGACGGTCAGGATGAAGTGGCTTCAGCGGCTCGGATTGATCCACGTCGACACCAGCTCCCGTCACTTCTCGCCGTCATGCTCCCTGCCCGTCATAAATGCGGTTTGTCGGCTATGGTTCGTAGGTCGTAGCTCTGCGGCTGTCACATCCGCTGCTAGGAGCACTCGATGGCGCCCGTCGTAGTCGGCGTCTCTGACACGGGCATTGAACGCAAGCATTAAATGGTCTTTAGTGCGGTCGGTGCTGTCGGGGTCAGCCTCGGTCCGTTGTCGACCTCGGCCTCGGTCGGCCGAGGTCGGGCCTTAGGTGATGAAAGGCTTCCCTCCACTTTCGCGCGAAACCTATATAGCCGTGGTCTGCCGAGCTAGGTCACTTTGATCAGCGCCGAGGTCGACCTCGGCTCCGACCCGAGCTCGACCTCGGTCTACCGAAGCCGACCTCCGTGTCCCGAAGTCACCTCCCCATAATGTCTTGACTTACGCACATCCGGTGGTTCTGAAGTCGGCTGGGGTTCCGGGGTCGCCACGTGTCCGTGCTAAATTCCAGGCGGTATCAGGTGTGTTGAACGTTGACGATCGGACATGTTTTGGATGTAAGAGAGAGTGATTTTGAAGTTTCCGTGTTGCTACATTTCTTTTTCAATTCACTGCAAACGGAAAATATCTAGATAACAAGAATAAAACATGTCGCATGCATGTTCCTTGTCTAATTAAATGAGATGCTCAAGCTTTCTTGATCGGGCTAAGTATGAATCGCCTCATAACCCGACATTTGAATGATCTATCCTTTATATTTGTAATTGTGGTGTTCCTGTGGTTTTCTTCTGTTTTTGTTTCTATTTTTTTTTAATTTTTGCCAATTATGCTCCATTTGTTATATCTATTTTGAAATACTTGCATTTCGATTCCTGTACATATAATTCAATGTTAATATTTACCAACTTCAGTGATCTTCATCTCAGAATTTCTTGACTTTTATTGTGTGGATATTTTCAGGGAGCATTTACAAAATTAACAATTGCTAATCTGTTATGGCTAAGAAAAGCATTAAGCGACTTATGAAGTCAAGGAAGGATAATAAAGGCTGTATGTGGGGTCTGATTAACATGTTTGACTTCCGCCAGAATCATTCCACTCGTAGGTTGCTCTCGGATTCGCGTGGAAATAGAAAAGTTGGTAAGAACTTTTTCTTATTCAACAGTTCAATAGGATTTTTTGAGTTAACACATTAACCATTGCGTTGCAAACATGTTCTTCATCTTTCTTAGAAGAATAGTTTAACAGGATATGATATACTGATGCTAAAGATTTTTTTTTTTTTTTTTTTTTTTGCTTCTATGGGGCTTATTCACCAGTTAGTAGAAGAATGTAGTCTACAAAATAAATTTTGGTTAGGTTGTAATTAACTTGGTAAAGAGATCATATTAGGGAATGGAGGTTAAGACTTCAAATGTTTAATATCTTGCATGATATTACACCGTCGAGAGATTTCTTCATGATATTGGTGAATTATCTTCTGCAGGCACTTCATATTCAAAAGCCAAAACCAATATTCTTAGCGATTCCGAAGAAACGGAGGGAGAATTTGATGTAAGTTTGACTGACCTTTAAGTTCATCCTTTTGCGTATACTCGGGCATGCATTGGTTTTTTGCATTATTTGGCAATTTTTGAGAGGAGTTACCCAAATCTAGTGTTTACGGGCGTCGAGAAGATGCAATATAGGAATTTACGCATTTTTATTAAGGTAGGTTCATTCTTTTCCGGATTTTTTGACATGTTTATTTCAACTTGACTCGAACTTCTAGCCTATGTTTGGTTCCTTGTTGAGCTTGTGTTGCCAAGTTGATTTTTTGACATACCTAAGCATTTTCTATTTGTAATCTAAACTGATTCCGCTTGTTCCATCAACGGCAAGGTGAAAGCTTGGAGGCACTGGAAGTTTTGAATTTCTGTCGCCAAAGATCTATGCACTTCTTCATTTTTGCTATTTAGTATGCACCATGTCAGTGCTGATAACTGCGTGCCACCCAGAATGCGCCAGTGCCGCTAAAAGCCAGCACTGGCTGGCACGGCCACTGGTCCCATGACGAAGTCGTTAAAAGAAAAAAAATATAGAAAAGCCAGCAAAATTAGAAGGGAGTTGTTGTGTATCTGCAGACCTTGTTGCTCTCTCTCTCTCTCTCTCTCTCTCTCTCTCTTACATTCTTTTTTTAAGGTCACCGACAAGCACATGACCTAGTTTTTCCTCACCATATGAAGGAAGGTCACACGGTGCATGACCACACATGACCTTCACTGGTCACACAAATGCATGCACCATTTTTTTTATTGTTGTGTACTGTCAGTTTTCTTGTTTTATTTTATTTGTGTACAGAATTTGAAAAATTATTATGGGCACACGGTGAGATCCGAGTTCAAGGAACTCAGCTCGGCATGGAAAAGCTTGCATCATGAAATCTGTACTTTTAATCATAAGAATTTGAGAATAATAATCCATTTGATAAATGCATGTAGAATTTTGTAAAGAAAATAACAAAACACAATGTTCTTCGTGTTTTGACTGCTTAACCGGCAGTATTCTGTCATTTAAATTTCTTTGATACAGTTGCTTATCTAGATTGATATTTTAGGATGTTAATGAAGTTGGAGCTGGTATTGCTTCAAGACTGGCCAGTGTGAAAATACTCATGGAAGAAGAGATGTCGAGGGCACATAAATCTAGAAAGATTCCAACCGAGGAAGTTGAACGAATACGATCAGACTTGGGGATTGGAATTCACAAGGAGACCTCAAGTTTCGGCGACAACTATTCTGGTTTTCCAAATACACCAGAAATAACTAACTTGGACGTTAATCTGGCCAATGTTATGGTAGACTTTTATTCTAAATCAAATCTGTGTCAGGAAGAGCTTTCAGATCTTGAGGCGGAGATAAAGGAAGTTGGCGTCCAGAGTACGCATGGGTATGCTGTTAAGAATGATTCTAAAATTCCTGATATTCAATCCGATCTTCAGAAGGCAGTTGGAGATGTAGCTGAGATAATTTTCAGTAGGAAGTTGACTGGCGTGAAATCTCTCGCACGCAACAGGGAAATTATAGAATCCAAAGAGTTCATGGATGCGCTGGAGATTCTGAGCTCGAATAAGGATTTATTCGTGAGGCTTCTTCAAGATCCAAATTCATTTCTATTCAAATACATGAACGACCTTCAAAACATGCACTGTAGAAAATCATCGGAATTGTTAGGAGAAGACATTGCGAGATCCGAGCAACCTCCAGATTCCTGGAGTCATAAAGGTTTTCAAAAGCAAGACATTTATAATTTTTTTAAGCGGAAGGAGAAGTCACCGGAGTCAAAACCATCGAAGAAAGGCGATACATCCGATTCTGTAAGCAGAATAGTTGTATTGAAGCCTAATCCACCCAGGATTCATAATCCCTCTGATAATCTAAGCCTAACAGAGCAGAGGGAGGGAGTTGCTTCCCATTTCTCCTTTAAGGAAATTAAAAGAAAGCTTCGATATGCTATCGGTGAAAATAAGAAGGAGAAGAACATGATATCCATGGACGGAATTATACATAAGATTCCATATGGTTCAAAGGATTTAGATAGGAGTAGTAAAAATTATCATGACACTTTCCAAGCATCACAGATTTCTAATAAGCCCTCCACGAAAAAGAACGGTTTCCGAGATAACATGAACAAGAAAAATACTTCCTTAGAGGATAATAAACAAAGAACAAACATGGATAAATCTGCTCATCTCCTAGAAAGGGAATGTTTTTCATACAAAGAGGCAAAGAAACATCTTGCTAAGAGACTTGATGCTCGAGAAGATCATGATCGAGCCTTACAACACAGTCGTTCTTCGAAATTGCTGGGAAGAATCATTTCTCTACCTGAATATAGCCTGCTATCCCCCCAGTTCAGTCCCAGTAGAGACATTTTGTCACCTAAAGAGTTTATAAGTTCCCCTAAGCAACAAAATAAACAAGAGTGTCCCATCAACTTCACTAGTCCACCAAAGGAGGATATTGAGGCCCCGGTGTTTATTCATAATGAACTAGATGATGGAAAAGAACTTGATTGTTCAAAGTTAATTGTCAAGGACACAGGAGAACAAGATACCGATGTTGAAGATAGTGTGATAGCAGCAGGTATGTTATTTTATTTGTTTTTTTTACTTTTAAGTTTAAGAAAAGAAGTGATTCTTCTAGATTATATTATCATAACTGGAAGCGTCATGTATCGTCTTCCAGGAAACACTAGCATTGTCAACGTCGAAGATTTTTTAGGCCCGAAAGACCATGATGATTTGAGCGAGTCCTCTAAATCTGTTCAGCATGAAGAAAATAATGTCACTGAAATGCGCATGGAAGAAACATCAGCAGTTGCACCAGTAATGGTATGTTGTTGTTTTTTTTTTTTTTTTTTTTTTTTTGAGAAATACTAGTAATAGTATGTTAAAGTCCTCTTTAATGATTGTTTGTTAATGTTATTGCTTATCTTATTTGTTGCAGATAGAACTCATAGAGGAATCAACAATGGTAACTCCAATTGCTTCGATCTCACCCGGATTTCTACTTATACATAATGCGGAAGATTCAGACTGCCTCATGAAAAAATCTGATCGGCCTAGTCCTGTCTCAGTACTTGAACCAATCTTCTCTGAAGAATCCGTGAGTCCTGAGTGCACATCAGCAGAGCACGGTATGGACTAGCAATATCGTTAATATATAACTTTGTATATGCTTATATAAGGTGCAACATAAAGCCAATTATTATTTTTTCTCATGCAGCTGAATTTCCATTGAAACCTTGCCAACTTCTCTTTGAAGATATAATAGTACCGGCTGAGGCCAACACGACCATTGAAGTGCACGATATAAATGGCTGGAAAGAATACGTGAATATTATTTTAGATTCATCTGGTTTGATTTGCAATGGAATATCTGAGACATGGTATCTGAGTGATCGGTTGCTTGAACAGTCATTGTTTCATGACATCGGCATCTCGTACTGCCGACTTTCAGAAAATCCTAAACTTCTTTTTGATTGTATCGATGAAGTTCTTCTAGAAATCCAGGAGAATTATTTCTGTTGCAGCCCATGGATGTCGTTCGTTAAAGCTAATCTGAGGCTAACTCCGAACGTGGACAATGTAATTCAGGAAGTGTACAGAAGGATTAATCGGCATCTCACGGTACAGTTTCCTAGTACATTAGATCAGATTATAGGAAAAGATCTGAATGGTGGATGCTGGATGGATCTCAGAGTTGAGTTCGAAAACACTATTTCTGATCTTGGAGATGACATCATTGACTATATTATGGAAGAAACTATACTTGAGCTATGGGACTAAGATTCTTCGCCTCGAGCCACATAATAACAAAGTAACTAAGATAAATGTGTTGTACAGTGATGTTTCCGGAAATATGAGCGAGTAGCTTCTTAATACTTGGGAGAGTTTGTGGTGTTCCAGATTTCTGTTTTTCCTCACTATCTAATACGGACGTGTCGATCTTGATTAGTGCGGTTTCCGAAGTTTGTTTGAAGGAGTGCAGGATTTTGTCTGGGTTTTGTGTACCTATAGAATAATACTTTTGTGCTGCATCTAAATCTTTACGGTAAACGTAGAGATTTCTAAATCTGAGCCAGCAGAGTTTTGTTAAAATAGGTGATTTCAATTCCAATTTGTACAAAACAGGGTCTTATTTGTATTTATCTCCTTTGTTTCTCTTGTATAAAAACCATGCAACTTCACTTCGTGAAAAAAGAAACAAAAAAGTTTGATTTTACAAGAATGTTTGCGTTCTTTTGCTGTTTTCTTGTTGAAATTGATAATTCACAAAATTTTGTAGTATCCATCGGCTATCGAAGGGATTTGTAATAGTTAAATGAATTCGTGTAGTAGTTACTATTTCTGGCATAGTTCTGTAACTCAATTGATCAGATTTCTTTGCAGTTATTACAAATTTGAAAGCTGAGATAGCTCAGTTCAGCTGACATGGAGGAATTTTCTTTTATTTTCTTTTGTTTTCTTAAGATTTTTATAGAAAAAATTATGGGTGTCACTGATTGATGTTCCATTAACATGTGAGTCCAAATTTTTGATTATATGGAGAACTTATCGAGTCATACAAATAGTAAGACTTGGTTATGTGGTGAAGGATTGGTTTTGGGGATTATACTTTTGACTTTGTAATGATTTTTGTCCATGAATTTTACGGATAAAAGTTAAAGAAAATGCTATTTATTAAGGTCTCATAATGAGTGATATAATTTAAGATTATATCGTGATCATCAGGACTTCGGATCGATAGCTTTTCTTAAATTAAAATAGAAAATTCCACTGTAATCCTTCAGTGAAGCTCTGCATCTTCCGACATAATTTTTTTTTTTTTTAACTTATAAATTTTGAAATAGTAAGTGGACTCATTGGATAATTTGATTAAGAAATGGTTGTTTTGTCATTTATAATGTTAAAACTATTGACTTGTTGATGACGCGTCTTATCCGCGATGATATGATAAAATAAAAGATGAAATTGTATATCAGTCATTAGTTTTTAAACTTTTTACAAGTCGGCCACTCAATTTAAATTCTTTAAAAGTTAGTTCATACTTTTAAATTTGTGTTAGAAGATTTCTATGGCTATGTAAGTATTATATAATTTTTATTCTAATAAATATAGCTAAATTTAAAATTTTATGTTATAACTTTAATTAAAGTTATAAATGGCTCAAAATTTATAAACAATAAATTTGTCCATTTTTTATTTTGTTAGACTTATTTATTTTATTTTTCTAATAATTTATCTAATTTTAATTAGTGTTTTTAAGATCACGTTATTTAATACGTATTTATTCTAAAAGAGACGATCAAAGAATTCAAGAATATAGAGAGACATATATAATCTTAGATGCTAAAAATAATTACTATATAAGAGGCTATATAAAGTTATTTAATAAGAAGCTATATAAAGTTATAAAACATAATAAAATTCATTACTTTTCATATTTAAAAATTTGGCAAAAACCTGCAAAATATAAATATTAGAGACGATAATTTTTAAAATTTATAAAATTACGTGTAGATTTTATAATGTTTCCATTGATTCTATAGTATACTGTTTTTACTGTAGAATCTGCATAAAGTGAAGCTCTCATTGAACTTTGCTCTACGCTGAATCGTTGGGAGCTTTCGTTTTATATAAATAAAAGATTTTATATTCGAATTTTACAAACATCACTTACAAAAAGTATGAAAAGTTTATCCCCTTTATATTTCGTGAATGATAATAGATATTTGAACCTGTCTAAATCGAAAGGTTGGAACTTTTTGATCGGTGGAATATGAAACGATGTCATCCGTAAATTTTTTCTGTTTTGACGGTCGTATAAAAAGTGGCCGATTATGGGCATAATTTTTTTAAACAATTGTTTTGTTATTACTTAAAAGATATTTATTTATTGCATTGTTTTTCTACCATGAAAAATGATAACAAGCATGCTACTATATTTTTAGAGAAATTAGAGTTTACCGAAGCTTTTATGATACTAATAAATACCTAATTCTCATCTACATAAAAAAAATTAATACATCTGAATATATAAGCTTAAAATAGTACCATAAGTATTACATATATAATAATTAAGAATATATAAAGGTTATATAATATGAATATTATTTTATCATGAAACTGTTATGTAACATATGAATTGGGAAGGGCTTGCCGTATTCCTTTATTTTTCAGCCAAAAAGTAAGATTCAAAATGAACTCGACAGTCACAAACCAATATATATATATATATATATTTGAAGGTGCAAAAGTATTTTGCAAATTATGGTACAATTATTTTGAAATTAAAACTTAATTGCCGATACAAGTGACCATATCTTTTGCTCATTCGATGTTCTTAGAAGAAGATAGAACTGCAGAATGCTCCAAGATTACCATAATTGCTCTATGATTTCAATAATTTCATCACAAAAATAACATTTAAGAGGATTAAATATAATCCTTTGGCTAGATATCAACCATTCTTTTACTTCTATGATAGACCCCGATAAAAATTTTTAGCTCACGACTTGTATAAAATCGTGCTTTCAAAATCGTCGAGACACACTAATGTTGGAGTTCAAGTAAGAAATATTCCAATTTTCTATTTGTCGATTCTATGATCATTCGTAAGTTTAATTAGCTCGGCGGCTTTTATATTTCACTAAGCATGCTTAAAAAATAACATATATAGTGTTAAACCATTATCCATGCCAATATTAGTTTAATTTTGTTTGTGAAAGGTTGGAGAAATATATATGAAAAATTTATTTATCTAGATACTAGAAAATAATAATATTAATAAATTGCTAGTATTATTTTGATAATTTTTACATTTTCAACACTGCAAATCTCGTAATGGCCGTCCAACGCCTTCTTAGGCGAAGCAGAAACCGCTCACCTGCTTTACCTTTGGAATCTTCTCAACTCCGCCTATACAAAACAAAATGACTCAATGTTTCCCAAAAACCCACTTCTAATTCTCCCAATTACCAAAAAATCGTTAATGATCATACGTAATTGTCATATTGTTGATGGGTACAATGGGAATTTCAGTTCAGCTTTAACATTCGAGATCCCTACTCGCACGCACATATTTGCGGCCGCGCGAGTATTTATTTTTTTCCATTTCTATTTTCTTCGACCTCAGAAGCGTATCAAAACGAGAGTCAAAGACCCTTCCGTTACCCGTCTCTCTCTCTTCTCAACTAGCGAAGGTATGAGCTCTTGATTTGCGAGTACAATTTATGTTGTCGTCGGTAGCTAGGGTTTTCTCAGGAAGGGATTTCGATCTGCTTTGGTTTTGGGCTTAAACCCTAGCTCCGAGCTCGATCTCTGGATCTTTGGTGGAAGCGGATTTTGGGGATTCGTTGATTACTTTTGAGCTGATTACGGATAGGGTTTTATGATTCCTATTTCATTTTCTTTTCTTTGGGTCGAAAAGGAGGTAATAATGGTCCCTTAGCTCTTTATTTATCTTGTTGAGCTGATGCCAAGTGCATCAAGCTGTAGTTGACAATGAGCTCCAGAGAAGGTGATACAAGAAAATGAAAGCCTAGAGGCAAAGAGTAAGCTCTAGCAGCTATATGATCCGCTAGTTCATTGGCCTCTTGGTAGATGCGATGAATTTGTACCTTCCACTCCCTAGAAGTTCCTTGCATTTAATAACCATATTTCTATAGTGGCCTTCTGTTAGATTAACTTATCTAACGTACCAACAATAATGATTCAACTTCAAATTCACTTTACAAAAGCCTATATTCCAAGCTAACTCAATGCCTTGAGCTTCAATTGTTGAAAAGTTGCCAAATGCAAGATAAAATCACCAAGCCATTGTACTGTTTTGTTGTGAATAACCCCTCTTGCTGTGGTTATTCATGTGGCACTATTGCTTGCTCCATCTGAGTTGATCTTCACCCAGCCCTCCTCAGGTGGTACCTTTACTAGCTTGCACTGCTGCATTCTTTGAAGATTTGAATCAGTATGACCAGCATTAGCATAGGATTCGCTGTTTGGATTATGTCCTGTAATTTGTCCTGAAGTGGCAATACTACCACTTCAATCTATATTTATTTCGCCACGACTAAAGCTTGAGGATGGCGACACTAAAATGACTATACAGTCTAGCCCGTTATGCGCCTCTGTCTTACCTAATAGGTTCCACTGGATCTAGTCTAGCTACTCCATGGATGTGAACATCTCCCAATAATTAATGTCTACAAGTTGCTTCCACATACTCGATTTAAGCCTGCAATCTTGTAGAAGCTAAAGGAGTTCCATTAGTAGCACCACATATAGGCACGAGGCATCATCTGCTGAATCTCTACATGCATTGAACTTATATATGAGGAGATGACCATGAGTTACCAGCCACAAAAATATGCATAATCTTTGCGGGCCCTGTGTGTCAAATGTAATTCCTAATCGAATCGTTTTGGTCGCAGACTCGCACTACTAGCCTATAAGCCAGTTATTGTCAAATGTACCTGATTTATGCCTTGTCTAGATAAGTCTCTTCGGCATACAGGGATCACTTGCTAACAAGACTGCATTAAGATGTATGTGTGCTTGGCAGGTCTAGTAGGAGATCCCTACCCCAACCCTTATGTTCTTCTTAAAAGTGTCTAATCGGCTGCCATGTATCTTCCTCTGAAATGTGTAATTCATTAATCTCCTGCAAAGGTTTATCAAGCAACTATCTATCTGTATGAAACCAAAAATCACTGCCAAAGCGTGCCAAGAGGCATCCATCTCCACCATGTTCCATGCACTCTAAATTCCTCTCCAAGTGGATGAGTCGCCATGGCATATTGAGAGCTTTAGGTCCCTGGTTATGCTGCTGTATTATCAGTGTCTTTATCCGTAGCACTTCTGGTTATTGAAGTTTAAAAAATTGATTTTCTTCTTTGAAACTGATTTTTTTTTTTTTTTTGGGGTTAAGTGAACCTCATGTTTCTGTTATGCTGCTGAGTTGTCTGAGTTAGTTTTTCCTTTCTTGCTGCAGGTTATCAGATTTAAATAGTGTATTAAAAGTTCTATTGAGCTGGAATTTGGATATTCTGGTATTGACAGGGGACATAAGCTGTATTTGAGTTCCATTGGCTTATGCCTGCACAATTCTGTCTGTTTTAGAAAGTGCAAACGAGCTCTTCTCGTAGAGGTTCAGACAAGTAACAGGTTCTTTACTTGAAATGAATTATTGGGTAGCAGGTGCAATTGTTTGCGTGGGTTCTGAATTCAATGACTGATGCTGAAAGATAGTTTTCGAATCAAATGTCAGCGGGTTGCAGCATGCATCCTCAATAGTTTTGGTGCGTTTGGAGGCATTATGCCGGTGACTGCAGGAAGAGATGCAACAGAAATATTCTGTTCCTAGCCTCGGCGGCGGAGGTAATAGTTCACTAGGTGGGGCATCAGCTAGGGATGCTGTGAGGGTGGACTCATCCTTCTCAACTTCGAACTTCCCTTTAAATTCGAGGTGAGTGCTAACTTAGGTTTTCCTTAGTAGTTGCTATACCTCTCTTACTTGTGTTTGTAGGATTATGAATTCCTATTGATCTAATGTGTTATGAGTTGTTTTTCCCTTTTTCTAACAACTCGCTAGAGATGGTTTTTGGAGATATGCTTCAGCTGGGTGCTATGTATTCAATCTCAAGCAATGATAAAACTTTAGGGAAAACAAAAAACAAATTTCTAGTTCTTGTAGGATGGGTGAATCATGGTTTCAGTTTTCTATATCGGGCCGCTGTCCATGCACCTGAAATGACCATATCATTGTGTAGTGGCGGTTAGTCTTGCTTATGAAGATTTGAGGGGGAGCCATGAACAATATTATTTCAGGGGCTTTGAGGAGCTATTCATAATGAAGATGTGTCTTACTTTATGCGATGGTTGGAGAGAATGACTTAGGGTAGAGTATATCTTCTTTTATATAGGAAACCAAAGATGTTGAGAGGATGTTGACTGCTATTCTCCCAAAATTTTACTGTTTTATGGTTTCACTTTACTGCTGAGCTCAACTTTGGACTTAGAAATCACTCACCACTCATCCTAAGACTCTTTTAAATACGTTTTAATACTCTTATCTATACTCCATATGTTCTACCGCCTCATATTCTTTTTTTTTTTTTTTTTTTTTTTTCCCCGGGGGGTGGGGGTTGCTTGGTGGTTTGAGGTTATGGGTTAGTGAATATATGTGGGATTTGGTCAGCATCCCTAAGTATTATTGATGCAAACATTTCTGCTCAGATGTTCGGTTCGTTGGCAGAAAAGATATGCAAACTAAAATTGTTAGCGAATATTACTTAACCATATATGAGCACATACATTATTTTCAGAAAGTTTAAATACTATTTTCTTTTGGAGTTACTCTTTTGTGGAGTTGAACTACGTTTTTATTCGTGGAATTATGCTGAAAGTGAAGACAATTGTATTTTACAAAACAAGGCATTTCAACATTCATTATTATTTGCTTAATAATTAATATGCTTAGCATCCTTTTTGTTTCTTGAACGCCTTTTACTGTTAGTTTGACCTCATTCAGAAACTACCTAATTTCTGTGTCAGGCGAACATCACAGCCAATTGCATACAAGCTTAAGTGTGAAAAAGAATCTATTAGTGGCAGGTATGTGTTTTATCCATGAAGTAAGTTGGAACATTTTTGTGATCATGATGTTCACTAATTGATTTACTTGTATTTTGCTCCTGAACTATTTAATGAAGTGGCGGTATGTCTTATCTTTAGTGATTCTTAGTTTCTTACCTTGTGCAATCATTGTTAGACTCGGGCCTCCTGATTTTTATCCCCAAACACCAACCTGTCCTGAAGAAACGTTGACTAGGGAGTATCTACAAACTGGATACAAGGAGACCGTCGAAGGAATTGAGGTACATGCTGTGTTTTGTTTGTAACTTTTTACCTTGTTACATCAGTAGAGTCAAAATGTAACACCTTACTAACAATTTCTGTGCTTCTCCAATGATGCAATTATTTTAGGAAATTACTTTGCTTTCAATGAGCATTGATATGAATTATTTATTGTTTGTTTATTTATTTATTATTTTTTTTGGAGCTATTATTTTAGATCCAATACTTTGATTGAGGTTTTACTTCTTTCGTTTGTCTTTGACGGTACAGCTTCCATTTTTATCCCTATATTTTTTGTTAGTTATTTTTATTTTCTTGATATTAGTGGGGCTGTATCACATTAGCTATTAAATGTTTGTGCTTCCTGTAAGATCTGGTGATGTTGATGTACTGGCCATTGAGTTTATTTACATATCATTATTGTAGCAATGATACCACAATAGAGAGCTTTTGTTATGACGCCTAATTTGGATTAGGTGTTGGATGTGCCCAAATGTGATATTTGATAGCATAAGCACCTATTGGTCCGTTTAGGTGGCTGTACTGCTGCTATCTTTGGAGTCTTGGATCCCTTAAAAGCTTGTTTGCCCAAGTTGTATGCTTGTATGTAGCTCAAAATAGGTGTTTTCTTACATATGATGTGGTGCAGGTTAATGCATTTTGATTGTGTTTGTTCTTAAATATTTTCGTTTAATTATTAGTTTGCACAAGTTCTTTAATAAGCAAGACCATTGATTCAAGATGCTTTCAGTAGCTAGACGACTGTGAAAATGTGGATTGCGTTTCACTAACTATCTCTCAATCACTTACGTTTTCTTCAGAAAAACCATGTATAAGAGGTTTAGACTTTATACTTAAATTTTGTGACAATTTGAAACTTTATATTGCATCCCCTTAGGCTTAAGTATTTGTTTTCATCTTATGTTTTCTTGAGATTCTGCATAAGCTCGTCTTATAAAGAGAGTTACTGCACATATTTTAGTTGAGGCTTTTTTTAAGAAAAAAAAATTGTATTTTATTTTTCAGGAAGTTAGAGAGAGCCAGCTGACACTTGTTGGCAATTTCACGAAGTCGGAAGTTGTCTTTAAATGCAAAGAGGTAAATGTTGTTCATTATATGTTAGCTTGTCCTGGAAGCTCGTCTTATGTGGCTATTTTTTGATTGCTTGTTGAAGCTGGATGCAGTATAGGCGTTTTGCATTTCTTAACATCAGTTTGTATGGTTTTTAAGTAAAACTTATTTTATTTATTGGTCCTCGCTTTCCTCTTTTCATTTGTATTCTTAGCTTTCGTTTTTTATATTTGACGAGTGCTACTAACAGTTGACAGGATTACTGCAGTTTACTGTTCAAGTTCTTTTAGGCAGTTGACAGGATTACTGTTTTTGGCTAGTGATTTCCAAGTTTGAAAAATTGAAGATTATTTGGAATTTCCTTTGAAAAATGCCAATTATTAGGGCCCCTATGGTCCTGATGCAATTTTAACCACATGCTGTATCTGGATATGTACCATATGTATCCCGTTACAACATGTGTGGTTTAGATTGCATAAGTGCCATCAGTGACCTTGATACATAGTAGTGCTCCTTCCTTTCGTATTTAGCTAAAACTAAAGTGTATCCTCCTGTTAAAAGTAACTTCTTTACCAGATTGCTTTTAGCCGATGGTTATCAAGTTTGTCGTTATTAACAAAGCCCCGAGTTATAACTCCATTTCATATGGAAAACCTGTTGTAGCTAACTTTTTTTTTTTTTTTTTCTTTTTTGGAAAAAGGTGCTTATTCCTAAGTTTAGTTTTCTGTAACTACTTTTAAATTGTCCTATTTTTGAAGATGAAGATATTAGTGTTTTTAATAAAAGTTTAACTAGTTCTCATTAAAACATATTAAAGAAGGGGCTGTCCAGTACCACAAAGGCTCCCACGTATGTAGGTGCAGTTTCCAAGGAGGCGGCAGACAATTTCTCACCTAATGCATGCCACCATAATCTGCTTGGCGAGAGTTGGTTTTCTTGCCTCGAAACAACGATCTTTTGATCGTTAGGCATGAGTTTGTACCATTAATTAGTTTCCGATCTCATTAAACATGTTAAAATATAAGAATCTATTGTACTCTTGTTATCATCTAGTTTGGTTAAATCTTGTAATTGTGATTCCATATGCTTCTTGTTAACTCTGTTCTACGATTGCATACAGGCTTTGCGTAAACGTCTTAGGGCTATCAATGAGTCCCGTGCACAAAAAAGGAAGGTATGCATGTTTGTAGAATAAGCTCCACAATGCGTAATGAGGACGTCCTAGTGCTCCTTAAGACCTCAACAATCTGTTTATTGACAGGCTGGTCAAGTTTATGGAGTACCTCTTTCTGGGCCACTATTAGTGAAGGCTGGTGCTTTTCCAGAACAAAAAGCATGTGGCGAAGAGTTTCGCAGGAAATGGATTGAGGTAAATGCATGGTTTTATATGCTGGTCTGCACTTGCTGGCGACGTCACGGGCCAAATAAACCTTGTTTTAATTTTTTTTTCCTTTTTATAAATAAAAATAAGTGTCTATCGGCACATATGGCATGGCACCCTTAGCAAGGTCGACATGTGCCGAGATCAAAGTTCACCAAAACGCGGCTCAACATGACGCCGAAAACCTTGGGTAGTAAATAAGATATTGATTCTGTAAGTTAAGAAATACGCATGCAGGATGCCATTTCTATAATATATGCAAAATATTAGTAGTTTCCATGTATTTTTTTGGTTATATGATTCTGTATTCTTAGTTCCAAATTTGCGATAATTTTAAGGGAAACAATTGAGCAGGTGTCACTCATGTTAATTATTGTTGTGGATAATTGTTTGAATATTGTTCTTCATAAAGCTCTTTGTGTTCTCAATCTTTGGTGTAGGGGCTATCACAGCTGCCCAAAAGGTTGCGCTCTTTAGCAGACCACATACCTCATGGATACAGAAAGAAATCTTTGTTTGACATTCTTATCCGCTATAACGTTCCATTGATAAGAGCCACATGGTTTATTAAGGTCATATATCTTAATCAGGTTTGTGGCTGTACTTGTTTTGAGAAACATGAGTATGGTATATAATTTGTTCACTTGCATTTTTTCGTATTTTAAATTTGTGACATAGTCCTTTTGCTGCAAGCAGATTCGACCAGCCTTAACAAATGTGGCATCCGGGACAGTTGACAAATCACAATCTGCTCGAAGTGACCTTTGGACAAGGGATGTTATTGAGTATCTGCAGCAGCTCTTGGAGGAGTTTCTGTCAAAAGATAGTTTTTATATTGCTACCTCCAACAGGGAGCCGCCACAGATTCTTCATGGTGCAACACAATATAAAGCTGATCCAAATTCTTCGATCAATGATGTCGAGGAACCTTCCTTGCAGTCTAAATGGTCATATATGGTTCACTTGCTAAGTTGGCATCATGGAGAAGGGCTGCTTGTTCCATCTCTTCTTGTTGATTGGACTCTAGGCCAAATTCAGGTAACTTGATTTCTTTCTGGTAGTAGGAGAAATTTAGGCATACTGCCATTGTTAGTTATATTTAACAGAAATTTAATGCTTATTTTACTATTGTATTCAGGAAAAGGAATCAGTTGATGCTCTAGAGTTGCTTTTACCAATTATATATATTTTTATAGAAGGGCTTGCCCTCTCACAGACTTACGTGCGATTGTTTGTGGACGTGGCAATTCGACATATGAGTGATCTGTCTGCTTGCAGCTTTGATAACGCTGATAACTCGAGGAAACGCTCCCTTGCTTCTGCGCTTACTGAAATGTTGAGATATTTGATTCTTGCAGTGCCTGATACCTTTGTTTCCTTTGATTGCTTCCCTCTACCAGCACCTGTGTTTCCTGATGTGCTTAACCGAGATAATGCTCAATCTGAGGTTGAAGATGGTTGTCAAAGATACTTGTCATTTGGATACATTGCTTCCTCTCTCCAAAAGCGTGCTGCTAATCTTGCAAAAATCGTGAACCCAAGCCTACAAGGTCATGGGGTGGGCAAAATTGTTCAAGCATTGGATAAAGCTCTGGTAGAAGGCGATGTCAATCTTGCTTATGGTTATCTTTTTGATGATTTCTCTGATCTTGCCATGGAAGAGGCATGGATCGCTGCAGTTAGTCCACGTTTGCGTTCATCTTTAAATTGGATCAGTAATGTGAGTCCATCTTTAATGTGTTCTGTTTTTCTACTCTGTGAGTGGGCAACATGTGATTATAGGGATTGCCGTTTTGCAATGCCTGAGAATGTGAAAATGACTGGAAGGAAGGATTTTTGTCAATTGTACGTTGCAACCTTACTTTTAAAGCTTAAAAGAGAGCACATGCATGGTGGAAAAGATGTATCATTGTTTACCAACCCTGTTGGAAAATCTCCAACTTTTCAGGACAATTGTTCTGGTGGGACTACTATAGAGAATGCCTATGGATGCGAAAACAACTTGAAGAGTGCTAACAGAAGAGAGGGAATGGATCTCTTCGAGAGTCCCAGTCCATTACATGACATTATTATCTGTTGGATAGATCAGCATGAAGTTGGTAAAGGTGAAGGATCAGAACGACTGCATGCTCTTATTGTCGAACTTATTCGTAACGGCATTTTTTACCCTCAGGCGTATGTAAGGCAGCTTATAATTAGTGGAGTTATGGATAGCAATGACAATTCGTCAAGTATAAATAGGCAAATGAGACACCATAGGATTCTAAAGCAGTTACCAGGGTCATGTTTGTTTGATATTCTTGAAGAAGCAAGGATTGCAGATGATGCACTGCTTGCGGAAGTTGTACGAGTTTACTCTAATGAGCGTCGTTTACTGCTTCATGGCCATCATTATTGTCATTCTGCTTTTGCCAAATACCAAAATGATACTTCAAAGTTTGTTGAACGAGTAGCAAAAGGCCGGCGGTCAGCTTCTAGAGATGGGGGTTTGCATGTGTCGCTGGACAGAAATTTAAAGGCTAGTTTGGATCCTCTTTCACATAAACTTAAAAGAAAGCTGCAAATTGATGTGCTAAAGGGTGAAATTTTGTCTCTGCTGCGAATACCAAATGACTGGTTAGTGCAGAACGAGGCCCAATCTGATGATTCTCAGGAGTGTATGAAGAGGATTCTCCGTTCATTAGGTAGAAAACCGGAAGTCACGGACAGTACCCCAGGCTGTGAAGAATGTAGAAAATCCAAAAGGCAGAAGTTGAATGATGAAAGGAGTTTTTCTCTTCATGGTTTTTCTGCAAGCCAATCAGATGATGAAGGTACCTGGTGGATTAGGAAGGGACCTAGGGCACAAGAGTCATTAAAGATTGAACCATCACTGAAGTCGACAAAACCTGCTTCGCGTGGCAGGCGAAAAACTCAAAGTCTGGCTCAGTTGGCTGCAACCAGAATTGAAAGCAGCCAGGGGGCATCAACTAGTCACCTATGTGATACTAAAGTAAGCTGTCCTCACCATAAGTCTTCGGTCGGAGGAGAGATTCCTAAAGAAGTTGATAGGCTAAAAACAACACCTCCAAGTGACATTACTAAAGCTATAAAGCGTCTCAGATCTCTAGAGAAGAGCTCCTTATCAATTTGGCTGTCAAGATTGATAAAGAGGCTCATTGAAGCAAATGAGAAAACTGCTGCAAAACATCCTTCTGGCACCTTTGCTAATCCTGTTGAAGGAAAGAATGATGTACAATGGAGTTTTGGAGAGGATGAACTGTCTGTAGTTCTGTATCTACTGGATATTTCTTCAGATCTAATTTCAGCAGCAAGGTTGCTAATTTGGTTGTTGCCAAGGATTCATGTTGGACCAAGCTCTACTGGTCATGCCGGTAGAAACATGATGATGTTCGTCAAGCGTAAAGAAAATAATCTTTGTGGCGTGGGTGAAGCTTTTATGCTGTCCTGTCTGCATAGGTATATATTTCACCTGCTTAATTTTTATTCAGCTTATACTTTGGCCCTTTTATCTTTTCCCAACATTGTTATCATCCAGGCATCTCTATTACTAGTAGTACTGCTGATGCTGTTGCTGCGCTTGCTTTGCTCATGCTTCTAATGTATTATTTTATTTTGTATTGTATAGTGAACTTTCATTTTTTAAATTCTGCCAAATTTTGTTATCTTTTGAAACAGGGTTGCTGGTATCTTGATTTGTGGCTTATTTACCAAGATGCAAGCCTCTCTCTCTCTCTCTCTCTCTCTCTCTCTCTCTCTCTCTCTCTACTTTGATAGGTCATTTAGCTAAACCTCTATATAATTGGTGTTACTATAATTTATGTCATGCATTGTGCTATTGATCAGGATCCCATGCGTCAAACCAGCCTTATCCATTCCACTTTGTTCCATGTATTTGTTATTTAAGTATCATAGTTGTACTTAAAACGGTTTTTACAATTCCATGCTGAAAATGTGCATTTTGAATTGCTAATTTTGCACTAGTTGTGCATATGTCCAAAATTGTGATAATCAAATTTAGATTGACGTTGCTAATTATTTGGGGGAGTTGGTTAGGGCATTCCAACCATAAAAGAGGTAGTGTTGATTACAACCTCCAAAAAAGGGAAAAAAAGATGGGTTGCCTTCTTTAATTTTTTAAGGTATAACGCTTTTTTCTTCATTTTTGACGTTTGAGTAGTTTGATTAAAGCAACATATTTAATTGCTAAAATGGGGAATCGAGCGTCTTCTTGTATTGCTTGAATGAAAATATTTCAATTAATTTATCGTTCGTAGTTTTCTATGGAATCAAGAATATTCCAGATATATTGGACATTATATAGCTATAAAGTTATACTCAGTAATATCTAGTGCTTACTTTTTGGGTGAGACGTGCATCCATCCATCCGTCAATGAGTAGAGCATTCTTCGTTCCACTTTTGATGATCATTAGTTGAGGATGTAGCAAATGATGAGGAAAGTGTTATTGCCAGTAACTTGTAGTTTTACCTGGATATTTGCCAGTAACTTGTAGTTCACTTATGATGATTGTGGCTAAATTTCCGCATACTTTACTACTAAGAATAGCTTCTTGTTTGTTTTTTGTCCGGTTGCTCTCCAACAATTAGTATCTACATCATGTCCAAATTCCCATGTTGTGTCATGTGAAGTCTCATGGAACTATAATGTTGTTGACACTTTTCTCAAGTTGGAGTTTCTTCTAATAAACTGAAGTTTCTAGTGCTTCTCATGCATAGACAATCTTTGAAGAATGGATATTTAGCATTAAAATGCGGAGCTTGCTTTAACTAATTAAGTTAGGTGTTAATGAAACCTTATTTACTGTTGAGGTAGATGAAATCATCAGAAATATGTAATTTAATAATGGGTTTTTGTTGGATAATGATGTTGCTCTTCAGCAAGGTGCAAGGTTCTTCGAGCTGAGGCTACCATAGAAGAGGAAGATCCGTAGCATGGTTCAGTTAAACATGCGGAGAAACTTTGGGTTGTCGTGTTATGAAACTTATGATCCATTAAAAACACATGTTTAGTCATTTTTCCTTGGCTTTGCTTTTGACATTTTACATGGAAATGGGAGAAGAAAGTTATGCAATTTTGATTGCTTTAAAATACATACAGAATTTGATTGCTTTTTTCCACTTTGATGATCAAGTCTATCTTTGCTAGCAATCTCATTTTAACTAACTGGGGCAAAGTTAGTTTTCTTGAACGTCAAGGAGTTCAAAGTGAAGGAACGAATGCCATGCAAGCTGAGCCTTAGAGAATTCGGCAGACTTAATTTTTATGCAAATATTTGGATGACATATTATTTTATTTTTGGTTTTATAGTTATTTCCGTTTGTCAGTTTTTTCGATAAAGATTGTAAGCATTGTTAATCAAATCATGCTAGATTGTGTGCTTGCGGTGTCCAAATGTAATTTTGGACTTGTGTGGTTGCGGCATCAACCATGATTGTCATGGTTTTACGTGCTGAGGTCTATGTCGGGTGGCACGTGCTTGTTCTGACAATTAACGCATGACACGAATCGGCACGGCACGTGTCACAAAACCGTATATGTAAGTTTTTAAATTAAATTTTAAAATTTTTATTATATTTTTGAAAAATAATAAATAAATGTATATCGGCACGGTACCATCAACACTGTCTGCACGTGCCTAGACCCAAGTTTATCAAAACTCCGCTTGGCTTGGTACTTGAAACCTTCGTTTAAACCATGCTAATCATTAAGAAAATTTGCTTTGGTTTCTGTTTTTTTCCTTCTTTTTATTTTTTTTAAAGAAAAAACTAAGTTTCATCTTGTTCATAGGTATGAGAATGTCCTGGTAGCAGCTGATCTTGTTCCTGAGGTATTGACTGCAGCAATGAACCGAGCTGTTACAGTGATGGCATCAAATGCAAGGTCTTCTTGTTCTATGGTCTTGGCATATGTGAGGAGTCTATTAAATAAGTATAGGGATGCATTTGGTGTCTCAAGGTGGGAAAAAAATTTCCGATGTACTTGCGATCAGAGGCTTATTGCTGAGCTTGATGCACGAGATGTAGATGGAGATTCAGGATTTTCTCCTGGAGTAACAGCAGGGGAAGATTATGATGAATATATCCGACAAAAGATTTGCAGCAGAATGCCAAGGACCGGCCCTGCTATGAAAGATTTGGTACAGAGACATATTGAAGAAGCTCTGCGTTTGTTTTACATTAAAGAACAGAAGCTATTCACGTCCAATATCCTGAAGACCTCTCCTGATAATTGCACTGATTATCAGGCATCACAAGAAATTGTGTCAGATCTACTTGATTGCATTCGACAAAATAGTGGAGGTAGTCAAGAAGTCGATTCATCTCTTGTTGCTTCTGCTGTGTCTGCAATCATCGCTAACATAGGTCCAGCTCTTGTAAATCTTTCCGATCTCTCAGCAAGCGATTCTTTCTCATCTCCAGTAGGTTCATTAAGTTGCGCACGCTACATTTTGCGCATTCACATAATGTCTCTATGCCTTCTGAAAGAAACCTTAGGTGATCGAGTAAGCCGTGTATTTGAGATAGCTATGGCTACTGAAGCCTCTTCAACTATTTCCGGAGCTTTTACTTCTATGAAGGCTCCTCGAAGTCAATTTCAGCATTCATCTGATGCACACGATATTGGTTCAAATAATTCAAAGGATATATTGAGCAATTCTATGAAAGCTCTTGTTGGCAGAGGCACAAGAGCTGCAGCGGCTGTATCTGCACTCATTGTTGGAGTCATTGTTCATGGAGTAGTGAGTCTGGAAAGGATGGTAACAGTCTTCAAGATAAAGGATGGATTGGATTTAACTCAGTTTATCAGGAGCTCAAGATCCACTTCCAATGGAATGTCTCGTTCTTTTGGTACATTCAAGCTGGATTGTTCCATAGAAGTCTGTCTGCATTGGTTTAGATTGCTCCTTGGAAACTCCCAAACAATATTTGACGGTTTGGTTACAGATATCCTTGGCGAATCATATGTATTGGCCCTTTCAAGGATGCAGCGGTTGCTTCCACTTAACTTGATTTTTCCTCCTGCATATTCAATATTTGGTATGACTATTTGGAGGCCTTACATTACAACTTGCAACTCTCGGGATGACATTCAGCTTTATCACAATCTATCATTGGCAATTGGGGATGCTATCAAGCATCGACCATTTAGAGAGATTTGCCTACGTAATACTAAAGCCCTATATGAATTGCTATCATCTGATGTTGGGGATTCAGAATTTGCAGCAATGTTTGAACTGCATAGTCTAGATAAACATACAAGAACCAAGGCATTTGTACCTCTTCGTGCAAGGCTATTTCTAAATACCATTGTCGATGGCAAAATGCCACTTTTCACATTAATGAATGATGATGGTTCGTGGGCAGTAGGTTCCAGTGACTCAAGGCCATATGCCGATAATGGGACAAAGATTGATCAGCTTGTATATGTGCTGGATACATTGCAGCCTGCCAAGTTTCATTGGCAGTGGATTGAGTTGAGGTTGCTACTAAATGAGCAAGTCCTTATTGAAAGAATTGAAAACATGTCTTTGGTGGAGGCAGTTCGTTCTCTTTCTCCCAATGCTGGGAATTTCACACTTTCTGAGAATGAAAAGACTTTTGTTGAAATTGTTTTGACCCGATTACTTGTCAGACCTGATGCTGCACCTCTTTATTCTGAAGTTATTAGTCTACTAGGAAAATCTTTAGAAGAGTTGCTTTTCTTGAATACTAAGTGGTTTTTACGTGGCAATGATGTACTCTTGGGACGCAAATCCATTAGACAACGACTTATTGATATGGCACAAAGCAGAGGCCTTTCAACAAAATCGCAGTTTTGGAAGCCATGGGGCTGGCCAAGTCCTGTATCTCAGGTTCCATCCAGCAAAGGTGAGAAGAGAAAATTGGAAGTTTCCTCATTAGAGGAAGGAGAAGTTGTAGAGGATGGTCTAGATTCCAAGAGGCCAAGTAAAGTGAGCTTTCAGCTGTTTGATGCTGACAGCTTCTTTTCCAGTCAGCAATTAACTGAGAGAGCTCTGGCAGAATTGATATTTCCTAGCATTGATAGGAGCTCCTCTGAATCATGCAGTTATTTAGCTACTGAGTTGATCAAGCAATTAAGCACAATTGAACAGTGTGTAAGTACTCTCTGTCGTACTGGTAATAAGCAGGCTGGTTCTGTATCTTCTGTAGAGGGCCCATCTAGCAAAAGCAATAGTAGGAAAGGTAGTAAAGGTGGTAGCCCAGGGATGGGAAGGCGATCTGCGGGGACAGCCGACATGTCTCCTCCTTCGGCTCTAGCTATAAGAGCGTCTATGTGGCTGCGTTTGCATTTTCTGTTAAGATTGTTTCCTGTTGTTTATGCAGATAAGTAAGTTGTCCTCTTCATTCTTATCTTTTAAACTTTTCGTGCAAATGTTCCTCCCTTCTTAGTGTATAAATCATTTGGCAGTAAACTCGTTATAGTTCATTGAAATATATTTGGATGAATATTTTGTCGATAATCCCATAGAGACAATATAAATAATAGATGATCCAACCATGAAAAAGATTGACTTTTAATTCGTACAAGTTAAGTTATATTCTTTTTTTTGTTAGTAATTCTTACTGTTTGGATCATTAAATTTAACCATCTGTCATTTATTTTGTAATAGTTATGGTAAATATCTTTCCTATCTACCAACCCTGTTATAAATACTTGTGTAGCATAGATATTTTAATATTCGTAGATAATGTGGAAGCAATTTTGTTGGTGATGGTTAATGGTGGTTCGAATTGTTACACTATCTTGAACAACATGGTTGTACTGTTTTTTAAATTGAGTGTAGCCGAATTCAGAAATAATCTTTCATGGTTAATCATCTTCCTTTTGTAGGTCCATGAGGCTTACTCTTGCCTCTGTTGTATTTCGTCTTCTTGGATCACGACTAGTATATGAAGATGCGGACGTTCCTTTTCATACTATTCAAAAGGCTTCAAAGAAGGATGAGGATCTTCGTAGTGCTTCGTTTGCTTGTTCATGGGACCAGTCTGGTGATACTCTATTTGATAGATTTCTGTGTCTCTTCCATGGGTTAATTGGTAGTTTCAAACCAAGTTGGCTTAAGCCTAAAACAACCTCCAAGTCGACCGTTAAATCTCCAAGAGATTTTTCAGCGTTTGATCGTGAGTTGTTGGAAAGCTTGCAGGTATAGTAACTTGTAATTTGTAAAAATGATATTAAACTGTAAAAAAAAAAGTACATTTTGCCTCTCATTTCTTGTAGAACAAAATCTTTCTCCTTTGTTTCATCTAAGTTAGGTAATTTCATTTCGTTGTTAGCATTTGTGATGGTAATTGCACATTGCAGGCTGACTTGGATCGCATGGTGTTGCCGGCAGCGATTTGGCGGCGCATTCAATCTGCAATGCCTATGCTCCCTTCTTCCCTTCCCTTCTCCATATCTTGCCATCCTCCAACCTTATCTTCAGAAGCTCTTGGTTCCCTTCATCAAACCACATTATCAGCTCCAGGCTTCTCCCAGGGAAGACCCTCTGTTCCTTCCACGCGTTCACCCAGTAACATTTCTGGGAAGAACAAAGCAATGATTTCACAGGATACAGAAATGGAAGCAGACCCTTGGACCCTTTTGGAGGATGGTACTAGCTGTGCCTCAACTAGCAGCAGTGTAGGTGGTGTTGGTGATCATTCTAATCTGAAGGCCTGCAGCTGGCTTAAGGGAGCTGTTAGAGTGAGGAGAACAGATCTCACCTACATTGGAGCGACTGACGATGACAGCTGACTTCTTGTATTGTAGAATTATTTGGCTAGTTTGTTGGCAGCAATGATGGCAATTCTGTAGAAATTGGTACTTTGAATTTTGCCTCATGTCTGTCAGGAAAAGCAGCTCAAGAGAGAGAAGGTTACAAAGGGTCCTTTGAACTACCTGCTCCATGATTATTTTGGCCGTTGGAAGCAATGCCACTGATTCTCTCAAAGCTATTATTTTTGGTGGCCTATTAATTCTTATATTGAGAGAGAGAGAAGAGGGGAGGGAGGGAGAGGATGTTCTACAAGTTCCTTTAGCTCTACTACGGTTGGCTAAAATGTCCTCTGAAGGGGGTTCCCCTCCGTAGCTGCCATACCTTATTCCAAGACTGGTATAGGAATATCATTCTTTTCCTAATAGAGAAGCTAAATGTCTTGTGATTGTCTTGCAGCTGCTCAAAAGCCAAATATTTTGTCAGAAAAATCAAATCACAAGATGAGATTGGTTTGGTCCATGAGAAGAGATATCCTAGTATGGTTGGTTTGTCCTAGCATTGATGAAAATGTTGGAAAGCATGGTAATTGGTGATGCAAACTCCAACTGATGTAAAATTTGTTGTTCAAGTATATTTATTTGCGCACTATGGCGCTCTCGTAGATTCGCTAATTTAGATGTCCTTTTGAGCTCAGAAGCTCTAATGCAGTCTGTTGTACTCGATTCCATTTTGTTTTCTGTTATAGCAATTAGCAAGAACTGTTGTTTTCTTGGTCCATTTTCATGGAAGAATGTGGCAGTGGTTGTACAGAGATGTAAGCTAGAACCAGGAAATAGTGGTTCTTCTACAGGGATGTAAGCTAGAAGGCTTTATTGACCCGTGTAGCATTTTGATATTCATTGATAGGGTTATGTTTATTTTAAGATGTGGTTTCGCAGATTCCATGGCATGATATATAACTCGGTTGTAAATTTTATGAATGGCGTCTGTTCTGCCCGTTCTCTGAAGTGTCGTTTAGATTCAGAACGCTTTCTATCCTTTGTTGGGTGTGTTCATATTTAGCTGTCATGGCCTTTTTGGTTAAGTAAAGTTAATAAAGGATAGATGGAGAATGATTTGCTTATCTTTGGAAGGATATCGAAGGTACAGTATCTATTTTTTGTTTGTTTATATAAGATCAAGGGCGAAGGGTGAATGAAGTTTGTATTTGTATGAAATTTTACTTTGTTTAAGTATATTTTTGGCTATAATTTTGGCTTCTTTCTTTTTTTGGCATCTAAATCACTTTTGGTTCATGTACAGGGCCGCTTGCTCCCCACTTCATCTATGTCTGAAGCAAATGTTGTGAAGTTAGCAAATATTCGAATCGAAGTTGACAAGTGAAGCCTGATGAGGCAAGTGTGAAGCTAAGCTGTTGGGCGGCTTGGCTTCCTGGTTGATTGGTTCATGGATCTCGAGAGTACTGGTTGCAGGGAGTTCAAGGTGCCGCTGAGTCTCAAACTTGGTGGAATTTACTTCTTGCAATGGTGTTGGGCATCTTAGCGTCCTGCTTGGCCCGTTCATGGATATCGGACGTACTGGATGCATGGGGTTCTGGTTCTCAGTTCTTGTTTGATTTGCTGGCCCTACTCGTTTGTCCAGTACACAGTGTTGGAACGAAGGTGGTTCTGGTTTTCCTTTTTTTTTTCTTGGATTTTCCGCAAAAAAAAGGCAAATATCTTTTGATATCTTGTATTTTTCATATTGCACTTTTGTTATGATTCTCTTCCATCATGCGGGTTTTCGCTATACATGACCCTCACACCCGCCCACCAGCTGCTGTTCAGTAACCATCAGTCGCCATAATGATGTCCATGATATAATCAAATCTTATGTTGTGCCTTGCGAATATTTCCCACACATTACGATGCAGGAGGTGTTGTTTTGATTGATTCAAGACTTCTAATGATCTTGATGATTAGTATTGTTCTTTGTATTCTGCAAATTCTAAGAAATTAGATAACGGTCTTCCTTTTTTTGGTCCGGTCTTTCCTAAAAAAAGAGTTTTTTTCTGTTAATTGTTAAATATGTTCATATTATATTTGTATAAGTACTTTAAAAAAAAATGAGAAAAAAGTTTATTCCTGTAAAACAAGCCTTATTCCATATTTATTCCAGGCTTTCATTCTGTAAAAGAACTAAAGAGTTTCTAATTCTGAAGTATTTACCTAACATACAGTAATTATGATAGTAATGTCAGATTAATTTTTGCATCCGTAAAAATTAATTTTTGTTATATGTTTATAATTTTAAGAATATTTATGCCATCAATTATGCGTCTTTATTATTTTGATATATTTAACTAATTTTATTTATAATTAGAAGTTTATAATATGTCTACTTATTATCATTTTTATTAAAATTTTGATTGCTCAGTAAGTTCATATGCGGGCATAATTAAAATTAAAATATATATGGTGTAAAAATAAAGGGGTAGTTGCAGATCAGCCCCTGCAAAGTCAGGCTTGATTTGTGTGGGTTTTGAATTATGGTACTAAATAGTATTTCTCCATAAATAAAAGAGAGAACAAAATGGCATACGAAGAATTTGTGTATCAATCTCTCTTTTTAAAAGCTGTATCCAAATTAGCTTATGCAAACGAAAAAATATTGATATAGCGGCGTCATGTTAGTATATTATTTTATTTTTAGAGACTAATTTATACGTTATTTAAAAATGGGAGCCGCTGCGCATTAACCCTAATAAATAATAAATATCTATTTTTAGGTCAGTCTCCTAATAATTTTGATAACCCTTTTTTCTGTGGATTTATTTACTTTTCTTTTATAAGTCGTTGCTGAGAAAACTTCACTGCGCACTGTTAGGTTTTTGGCGTTCTAAACATCAAAGCAGAGAGGTAAGTCAATTTCAAAATTACTACTGTTTTTCTTCCCATTTTTGTGGATTCATCAGTATTCCCAATTCATTTTACGAATATCACAATGAATTTCTTATAAAATTTGGAGCATATTGACGAATTTGTTCCTTTTAAGTTCAGATTGACAATTATCTTGATAGTTTGTTCAACAGTATGTGTTTCAATCTCTGCGATAGTGCTTTCTTACTTGATATATGATTTTAGAAAATAGTTTGTAGTCTGCTTCATCTATGAAAACTTGTGTGGTAAACCGAAGGGCGCGTGGAATTCATTCTCGGTGTACCTATGGAAGAAGAGAAAAACAAAGAAAATTTGTTTACAGGTCCGCTAAGTAGTCTAGGTAGGGGGTCGGGTTTCCTCACCAATCTCAAGAAGAGAAAAACAAAGAAAATTTGTGTGCTAAAAGCACTTTGATTGCTTGTTTGAAAATACTGGTGTTGTTGGCATGAATATATTAAAAACAAAGCAAAATTCAACATTAACGAATTTGAGACTCGATGATTTCTTGGAAGACGGGTAAGGCGAACATCCGAGCTTTGTGCTGGTAAGTATTATGGCAATTGTAGTAGATAAGCTTGGTGCCTTTTTGAAAGATTTCCGTCCGCAATGGCTGAGAAGTTTATCCCACGCAACAAATTGATATGTATTAGTTTATTTCAAATATTGGCTTTTCCTCTATCGGGTTGTTGAAGGCAATCAAAGAATGTCAGACATGAACTATGAATTGTTGAAGCCAATGAGTGTTGGTGTAGTATTTCACAAAGGTTGAGTCCTGACCTCTGAGAATCCTTTCTATTGATGTTACTAGCTTCTTTAATATAATAATGTGAATGGATGGATAGAATGTTTGATGATGGATGGTTTGATAGCATGTAGATTGTGAAGATATTATAGAAGATGGTTTTAGGCGGCACATGCCTGTTCCGGCAGTCGGCTCTGCACGAACCGAAAAATTTTTTATTTAAAATTTTAAATTATTTTAAATTATTATTTTTATTTAAAATTAATAACTAAATGTATATCGGCACGATCGGAACGGCATCATCGGTACGGTCGCTGCATGCTGGGATTTGAGTTTATAGAAACTCTGCTCTTCTCGGCACAAAAAATGTTACTATAGAAGTAAGAAAATGAGATCCTATTGCTGCACCTGGTTTGAAGGGTTGTGATTGGAATGAAATAGACAAAGAACTGGCTTTTGGCTAGTCTGCATAGGCTTTACGGGAAGTATATCCATCTTCCAATCCACCAACGCCAAATTTAGACGTATTGGGTCATATTAGGGTTACAATCATTTGGAACATCTTTTGCAGGGAAGACAGTGTTTTTAATTTAGGTAACTAACACCAGTATTCCTCAATATCTCTAAGACATGGCTATGGTTGATTTAGAAGAAGCTCGTATTATGTGCCAAAAGAAATTCTCATTCCATTTCATTCAAACCACCATCCTTAAAATTAGCTGCACTTTTCAGTCGTTAGTCTTCAGGACCCATGAATACAAGCTCTAGAGGAATAGCTAGTAACATCATGATCAAATAGCTGGTAATGTCAAAAAGATTCTCTTGGATGAAGATAGATGAACATTTTAATTTGAAATCATACATCGTAAAACTACTTGGTAACTCTTTTAAAGTTGATATAAGACGAGATAATCGATAGTTTCCCAATTTCCCAATCGATTTTTTAGTTAAACAAAGAAAATTGAGTCATTTCTCTGCTTTTGAAAGCATTAGTTGTTTTTTAATCTTGTATATGCACCTTCTTTGGAAAGCAAAGCTCTTATCCTGAAGGAAAATATACCAAAACTATCATGCTTGCTCTACTTGTCATGCTTATATGTTCATGTAAGTTTTAGCACTTGAACATTGTCAGCCCTCTCGGGACAGCAGCCAGTATACTTGTTTCAGGTCGCAGTTCTTTTGGCACTCTTATGTTCACTTGTTTCGGAGAAGGCTCAAAAGATGCCACCAGGGGCGGATTTAGCATGTATTAAGGGGTATCAAATGATACGCCTGCTTTTAGATTAGAACTTACGTATACATATTCTATATAGCTACATATATTAATAGCACTATATGTTTTTATTCTAGGCAAGCTGGCGTAGTGGTAGTTGGCGTACGAATACTCTGGGTTGGTGCATGTTCGATCACCAACAGTGGTATATTAGTTCTTTTTTTTGCATTTAAGAAAAATAGGCTTTAAGGAGGCCATATTCGTAGCAGGTTAACAAATGATACTATTATAGATCAATTTCAAAAATTGAAAACTCAACGAGGTCAATTATAATGTACTCGAGTTTATTTTTATATTAGTTGTGATTGTTTGTTATGTGTAATCGACTTTGTTTTGTTAAAGTTATAGCTATTATATAATATATTTTTTTTGGTATTATATTTTGATATCCTTGTATAAAATGTTTAGATCCGCCACTGGATGCCACTGATCGTAGTGAACTCATGATCAGGTACTTATAGTTCTTTCATATTGCAGGTTGGAGTTTAAACTTTAGCTTGGTGAATATAAAACCATGGAGGAAAATGCTGGAAATATGGTGAAAAAATTGTCTCCTTGTGACGTCGAGGCGTTGAAGAAGTGCTTGGAGGAGAACAAAGGCAACTATGTTAAATGTCAATCTCATATCGAAGCGTTTAAATCGTCTTGCTCCTTGAAGAAACCTTCGGATAAGGAGGCGTCGGTGAACCACACATGACACGGTGATCTCACTCACGGTCGGTACCAAACTGATCTTCGTCTGATTCATTTGTAAATTTGAATTTCAGAAGAGGGTGTATTTTCATATGTTGAATTCTAATAATTTGATATAATTTTGTTAATTATTTTGTTTTGAATCAGAATTTCAATACCTGATTATAGTGCCTTACTACATGATTGTAACAATTTGATTCACTTAACTATTCGTTCTATTAGATGAGGATCATCGTTCTCATAACTCATTACTTCGAATTGACAGAATCTTTTTTTTTTTAATTAGTTCGAACATTAGCATATCAGTCTTGTTTTTCACATGCAATGGTGATTAAAATGTAGAAATATTAACATTAGTAATTTTTTTAAATATTTTCATATTAAATATCTTAATAATTGTTTTTTAAATATTAATATTAATAGCATTAATATATTCATACAAGTGATTTATACTATCACAAATCCTTTGAAGATAGTGACCCGCTGGTCTAAAACAAACCAAATTTCAAAATAAACATCTTCATTAAAGTTATTCAGATATGGATCAACCAATATCGAATTACAAGCTCGAGTCAGATAACTGATGACTCGGCCGAGCTAGAGCCTTCGAATAGTTTTAACCACATATAATATTAAACTCAAAAAATTGAAGTATTATCGAAAATTATAGCACCTTTTCATGGTGCAACAGCTATCAAAGTTCCTAGCAACCTAAGAATGAATCGACTGACATCGCTCGCAGAATACCGAAATTCTTGTCGAGATATTTCTAAGTATTTATGAGCAAGGAGGAGGGTTCTGGGTTCCAACATAAGTGGCCTTGACATTGGAGCATGTTGCATTAGCCGTGCCTCCGGCGACGTCTCCGACATATTTGAGGTTTATCTCTTCAAGCTTTACATTCTCGCACGGGTTGCTCTTGCTGCAATCCAGTGTCACGGCATTCAGAGTCTTCGATGTTCCTCGGATTTTCTTAAATGTAATGTCGCTGATCTTCACCCTTGACGGAGCCTTCAAACCATGCATATGGCGAATAATATAAGTATTTGAAAGCCGATAAAATACATAAAAAATATATATTTACACAAGTTTAACCAATTTTTTCAAGATTAATTAGGGGAAAACGTAACCATGTTGTGATCACTTTGTAGGGTTGAAAACTAGTCGGGCAGCTTACCGAGGTATCGCAAGATGCATAGGGACAATAAGTCTGGTCGATGATGATCGGATTCAAGACGTCGTTCATGATAATGTTTTCGAACGTGAAATTAGAAGCCGCATTCGTTCCGTCGGAGTTCTGCCATGACTTGATCCTCACACCGTTGTCTGTTCCAGTTAGCGTGCAATCCTTCACGACGAGCCCACGTACATCTCCTTCGCCCTTGCTCTTCCCCAAGCTCCCAACACTGAGTAAAAGGTAATTAAATACACTCATTTAAGCTGAAGTTTAAACAATCTGGACTTTACTATTTACTTTTGCAGGAAAAGGAAATAATGCACAGTTTCAAAACGTATCCTAGAATTTGTCTTAAATAGATTGGAGTTTCTGCTTTTCAATAATGAGCTACATGATGCTAAAAATAAAAAAGGTTTTCGGTGCGAGCCAAGCTGAATTTTGATAAATCCAAATCTCGGCATGTGTCGACCTTGTCAATGGTGCCGATCGTACTAATATATATTTATTCTTAATTTTTCAAAAGAAAATTAGTTTTTTTTTAAAAAATGTTATTAATTCATATATAATATTTTTAACACGTGCCTTATCGATTTTTACCATGTTGACAACTACCGGAATAGTGACGTACTGTCCGGTACAGTCTATGATTAATGGCGTATAAAAACTATACTAAAAACTTAAAATTATATGTTTGTGAGAATTTTTGGGAAGTTTCGGAGAATCTTACTTCAGAGAAATAGAGATAAAGGCTAACCTGATACCGTGTCCAGGTCCACAGTTGATGTTGGTGATCTCAACTTGAGTGTTACCTTGGCCGATGGAGATACAATCGTCCCCGGTACCGATATTTGAATGGGTGATCTTGACATCGGTCGATCCTTCAATGTGGATACCGTCGGTGTTGGGGCTCATTTTCGGTGCTGTGATGGTAACATCGTCGGCCTTAAAGTTATTAACACCAAGTAATCCCATATGGAACATCTTAGGGTTCACTGACTTGATGCTCTTCAGTGTAGTGTTTTTGGTGTTGATGAATGTCAATGACTAAAAATAAAAAACTTCAGTTAAATTACTAAGAAAACATAAAAAAAAACCATATTTTTACTATCAGCCAATTATTATTTTTTTATAGAATTAATTAGTTATTTCATACTTACATAAATATTTTAGATAATGACGTATAACCACTACGAAAAATATCAGATTATTTTACTGGACATAATTTTTTAACCACAATAATTAGATAATGGTTATGGACTGGATCCACCATAAGTAAACCGCGATCCACCAGAGGACCATACTTATTAATATTTATACTTACATTAGGAAGGAGTTTACAATCCTTCTTCTTAGGGCATTCGTTGAACGGCCAAGAAACTTCACCCCGACCGTCGAAAGTCCCTCCGCCGGTCAAGACCAAATTATCGACCCACCCGAATTCCACCCAAGTGGTTTTCTTGTAGCTGTTCAAATCTGTTACTGCTTTTATGGTGCCCTGTATAACAAAATATATATAGAACGAGTTATAGAGCATAAAATTACAATTTTTTTAAAAATTAAGATGTAAGTAGAAGGAAAATACACAAAAAACTTGCCTCGAGTTGGAATGTTAGTGACTGAACATTATTGCAAGGACCGTAAAACTCTACTGGGCCAACAAGGTACGCGCCGCTCGGTACCGAAAGCTGGACTGCACCCGAAGAACTACATGCAGCTTTCCACGCATCTTGAAATGCCTATTTTAAAAAAATCCAAAGACATGATATTAATATATTTTCTGCAGTGCATGTTTAATTTTCCAACAGAAAATGCCGTAATATAATTAGAACCGCATGCTATACATCGATATATGTAGCCCTCATGAAATTAAAAAGAGCAATATTATGTGCAAATTAACATGAAAAACCTTGGTATCGTCGGAAAGACCGTTAGCCTTAGCACCATAATCTTTTACATTAAAAGTGCCCCCCGCGCTCGCCGTGGGTGATGTTGCCGTTGGCGTAGAACTGGTTAACAACCTCACTTGCTCCGCATTGCCGACGCAACAACTTACGAGCAAACACAACAAGAAGAGTAACTCCATTTTAAATTTTTTTTTTTTTAGTTATTCAGTATTTATTGGTAAATTTTGTGGAAAAAAGCAATGAAAAAGAAGATGAAGGTGGAGAGTTCACTGGTTGGTTTTTATACGTAGGCTGGGGGTTATTTTTAGGAATTTTTAAATGGAGGAGCTTAACTCTAGTCCTATAAAAGATAAATGGTAGTAAATATTGCTCTATGGTTCTATTGGCTGCTATTTGTTTGACTAGCTCTTGTCTCAGACCGGTTGAAAGTTTCTGAACTTCCTTTTTACCATTAAAAAGCTAAATAATAATAAAAATCTTACTCGTATATAATCTGTATCACTAGATCATGTGGAACAGATAAACTTTAGATTTATCCTAATATAATCTGAATCAGATGATATGCATCCAAACTTTTATCATACATACTCCTATGCAGAATGTGTAATTCTAATTGTATCAAAATGTTTAATAATGCTAATTAATAACATTGCTCAGCTATAAACTCACAAGAAACTTTAAAAAAAAAAAAAAGAGTAGATCCATGATTTCCACAATTTGATACTTCATATGTCACATGTAAACATTACATTACTTCAATACTCACATTATATTACTTCATATCATGCATATAATAGAGTTTTGATCAATTATTACAAACATATATCAAACACAAATGACCAACAGAGTTTTGATCAATTATTACAAACATATATCAAACACAGATTACCAACAGATAGAACAGGTGTTGATTCAGCGACGGAAGCTGCGGGCGGGACGTGGCGTCTCTACGGCCTCGCCCCTGAGCTTGACCGTGGTATATACCGCCGCTCCGGTGAGAGCCCCTAGTGTCGGTGCAACAAGGTATATCCAAATTTGCTTGTAATTTCCAGCAGCTACAGCAGGTCCCAAAGTGCGTACCGGGTTCATTGATCCTCCGCTTGATGGTCTACATACATTGAACAAATTATATTATGGACAGATACATTAAACAAAATTTACTAGTGTGGATTAAATATATGCACTATTTCTTTTTTTTTTTCTCCGGTGCTTCTTCTTCAAAAGAATAACAATACGGCAACACTTCCGGTTCATAAAATTACTAATTTTGTTCACCAACATAAAAATATCCGAGGCCATTTGATAGATCAGTCCATGGTTTTGTACTTGCATCCTAAAAAAATTTCTATTTTTTTAATAATGGTTAAATCAAATTAAAACGCATATATATATATATATATATATATATATATATATATATGAAAAAAATTTTTGACATGCTCTATAATTATTGTATTGAAAGTTTTTCTTAAAAAAGAATTTTTCAAATAGGTTAAGACTCCGAAGTCATTACGAGTTACAGATATTTTAGAGTCAAAAATTTTTTTTTTTAAAAAAAATTAAATATAAAAATTGTATAGCATACTAAATTTTTTTTTTTAAAGAAAATTTATATATCTATATGTTTTGAAGTAATTTTATAATCTTTTTAAAAAAAATTAGGAGCTTATTTGACACACTTTTGAAAATTATGATTTTTTTTCTTACATACCTCCAACCTTTTTTGGCAATTAGGAAAAAAATTAGTAAATATAAATGGTTATAATGGCATAAAAAGTAAATAAAGCTGATCTCAGGGGCATCGTTGTTGTGTTAACTTACCCAGCAATAAGGATATTGAGCATGACCGTTGCACCCACTGCTATGCCCGCCAACTCTCCAACCTAAACGAAGAAGAGAAATGGAGATAAGAACATATTCTGGTTCTTATCTGAAGATCAAATGCAAAGGCACCAAATATTTCTCCCAAACGTGCAGTATAACGCTTAAAATTCAAGTATCTGATGTTAAAGTGAAGTATCAATGGTTCATTTGATACCGCTCGAGTGTCGGTGGCGACGGCGGTGACGACGAAAAGGAGGTTAAAAGTGATGACAAACTCAATGAAGAAGGCCTGCGCGGTGCTGACGGAGGGGACGGTGACCCCGCCGGAGAGAAACGGATGATAAATCCCCTTAAGAGCGAAAGACGCACAAATCGAGGCGGAGACCTGGGCGGCGATATAGCCGGGGACTTGGATCCACGGGAAGTGGCGGAGGGCGGCGAAGGCGATGGTGAGGGACGGGTTCAGGTGGGCGCCGGAGATGTGGCCGGTGGAGAGGATGACGATCATCACCGCCAGGCCTGCACAGGCCGCATTTCCGATCAGTGTCTCGGCGCCGTTGTATTTCTGGTTCACGATCGGCGCTGCCGTAGCACCGAATATCAAGATGAAGGTCCCCACGAACTCCGCTCCTAGCTGCATCATAACATGCGTGTTCATCACTATTATCATTTAAGCACTTGGAATTGTTTTTTTTTTTTTTTTCCTCCATTTTTTGAAAAAAAAAAAGCAAAGTTAGAAGTTAGGATACAAATTCGCAAATACGTACGTTTGCATGTCAGCATGCATGGACATATGCCTCTCTAAACCATAAATACATTTTTAGAATTTATTGATGTAAAATAGCTAAACATATGATCTGATCGTGTATTACTACATATACTAAAACAACCTGAATCTTTTCTTCTTTTTTTTTTTGGATTCATATGTATTACCACATATGATCATATAAATTGGACATTTGGACTTATGTAAACTGAAAGACTGTAATTTTTCAGTTGGTGGAATATAAGCCTATGCCATTCGTAAATCTATATATTATGACAATCATATGTATATTATTTGGTGTTAATTCTTTATATAGCCTACTATGACCCACCACTAATTAACTGAGCGCATTTAATCCAATATGATAAGACAGGGAAGTCGAGGGCCGGACGTCCAATCGCAGAGCTCCATGCAGTCTGTCCTTTCATCTATTTTATTATACCTATAATTTTCAAGCTATTTTTTAGTGTTTTAGAATACTCCTAAATAATAGATCGATCCGGCCCACCCGGGAACTGGATCCTACCATCAATCGGGCCGGATGAAAATTCCACAGAAATGGTTGCATCAACCAACACGGTCTGATTTGGTTCGCTTGGGTTAGATGACAAACTGATTAGGTTCACTTGGGTTGGGCCTAAAACACTTATCCCGACAGGTTACATCATCCAATATTATAGAAATATAAGTAGCTTGTCCTTTTATTTATTTATTTATTTATTATGATGTAGCTTGTCCTTTTTACCCTTCAAAAAAACATTCTTGCTGCTGCAATTATTGTCACCATGCATTTACAAAATCAAGCAAGTAACTACAAAATCGAGGAATCATAATCTCATTGTTATAAAGTAGTATTGGATTATCTGAACCTATTCAATCAATCGATGTGGTCGGCATACCCACATGTGTCCTTGCTCAATTATAACTAATAATAGCTCATTATAATATATTAATTATAATAATGGGTTGTTACATGTAAATCACCAATTTTTTGCGATTTGTAGATCTGTATTTGAAAACAAAAAAAAAATATATTGATGTGGCGACGCACGCAGGCTACTATCAATGCGTATTTTTGTTTTTATGGATTGATATACAAACCTTCAAAAAGAAGGGCCAATATGTAATTAACACTTATAATAATATATGTGTAATTTTAATATTGGAACAATGCTAAACAGAATTAGTGTTGCACATTAGTCTTACAGTTAAAATTGTACAATAAATTTGAACAAGGATTTTTTTTTTTTTTTTAATATAGCTTTGACATAGAATATTGATGAAACACCAGCCCAGAATTCCTTAATATTTAAAATTTGGAAGAGATAGACTAAGGACATTAGTAGGGGGTTAAATCCGGTCCGGACTGAATCCGGTCGGACTAGACATGAATTCAAATTAGGCGAAACGGCGAACTTTTGTTAGAGTGGCTAAACGTCGGGAGTGAACGAGTTAGATAAAAAATGGTATTATTTTTTAATCATATTTAGGAGTAAATATTATATATATAAACCTAAAACTAAACTCTAAAAATGCTACAATTGTTAAAATGTACAAGTAGCACTACCAATATATATTTTAAAGAAGTCAAATATTAGTATTAAACAAATACCAAAAAAAAAAAAAAAAATCTTCGGTTCAGATTTAATAGGTTCAAATATAATTGGACTAAAAACTGATAACGATGTATAGCGCATACCGAAAACTAGACCGATTTAGATACAATCAAGACAAGAATAGTCCGGACCGGTATATTAACATCCTTAAGCAAACTTATCAAACTCGTATACTTTTACAACCTGGCTAATAATCTAAACGTGCCGTGATGTGGAGTATCTTTGCTAAAAAGGTTCCACACATCCAACATACCGAACATGAAATATTTGAAGGCCTTCAATGAGTTTGCAATATAAAATAGATACCATGAGCTGGAATTGATATCACATGATGGCGGTATTTTATAAGGTTCGAAGGTCAGCTTGGAATTAAACAATGCACTCTGACTAAGAGAGGGCTACGAAAATAAGAAGGAAGATTTGCACTGAGATCCAAGATATCTAAATATATTGTATTTAGGTGTATTTGTCAAAAATCTTTCATTTAGGTTCAAAAATTTTACATTTAAATCATTTGAAAAATAGTGTCAAAAATTTTCTGGAGAGTATAAAGAGCGATCAGTGTTATAGTATTATTTTTCAATATGAACGTGTCAAAAGTTAACATCTAATGTGTCGTGATATTAAGGTGCTGAAAGTATCAGAAATTTATTAAAATGTATTATAAATATATAAAATTAGTTAAACAACTAAAATAATTGTCCAAAATAAGAATGTGCTTTTTAAGTTATCTGCAGACGTACAGGGCGGCAGGAAAACTAATAATGATGAACAACTCGGATCAAATGAGATGCATCATGCTTGTTACCTACTCCAATCTGGATATTTTCGTCTTAGCTTTGCTTTTATTCGTTTTTTTTACTATGTAAAACTATCTGCATCTACATGCTCTAGCAAATTGTTGACTTCCTCTATATATATATATATATATATATATATTATTAAATCGAATATTTTGATCATAATTAACGGTTTATATTGCATCTTTCAAAATATTACTTTTCTAATTCAAAGTTTTTTTTGTTTTCTTGATCTCCTGTTGATAATATGTTGAACGACAGGTGTCAATGAGCAGTTGCAGTTCAAAGGAAACATGGCAAATTTTTTAAAAAAAAGACAAGCGTTTCCACGCGACTTTATAATTCTCTACTAATAAAAAAAATATAGTACTTAGTTTATTTTGAATTATATATATGCGGGAACGACTTCAAGGTTTCAACTAATAAAAGTTTACATCCTAAAAAGTTTAAAATTTATAAATTGCTAAATCTTTAAGAGTTCACTTGGATCTACATCAACCATGCCAACATGGCCATTTTTAACAACATGCATTAAGATTTTCATTTCGGGAAAATTAGTATTTATTCCCCATTAATTTTTACTTTTACGAATTGGCATTTTAAGGTGAGACTTATGCAATAAAATTAACAAATTTAATATATAATTCAAAATAATTGTGCATTAGTACTATCTATTAACAAATTTACGAATTGGCATTTAAAATAATCAAGTATATATTGTACTCCAACGAGTGATTTTTTGCAATATTTATAACTGTAATGTATTGCTGAAAAAAAAATATTAACAAATTTAAAATGCAATTTGTAAATATAAAATAATGAATAATGAATATATGCTTGTTAACATACCTTCCTGGTGAGAGAGACATCAGGCCTGGGGATATCAGTGAAGCAGGTGTTTGGAGAAGCCCATGAATCGATCGGCAAGCATCTGTTGGATCTCGGCATCGACGTCCGATCATACGACAGCGAATCCACGCGGAGGGACGTGAACAGTGGACCCGCCGGGGTGCCAGGTGTCGCCGGAGCAGATACCGGCGGCGTCCCGTTCTCCAGTTCCGGCGGCATTGTGGCCAATGCAAGTTTTTTTTTTTTTTTTTTCTTAATGAAGCTGTACTACTTTTTTTTTCTTTTTTCTTTTTCTTTTTAAGGTGGTAGAAATAAGGCTGAATTACATGATTTGGATGTTTTTATAAAGTTTTTGTTATAAGAACGGTGGAATTATAGCCAGGATAGAGGAAACTATTTGTGTTTTTTAGAACTGGTGAATAGAATACATAGCTAAAATTTCCTAATTTCTTTTTTTTTTTTTTGTGAGAATATTAAGGAAATGATGGGGAATTATTACATGATAATGAGGCTTTTATAATGGTGTTTCTAAGGAATAATGTGGTGGAGATTATCCAGCTTAACACAAACTATAGTGAAAATAGCCAAACAAAATAAAACTATTTTATTTTTTTTTAAAATTTTTTTGTGTGACTTGAATGATGAAAATATGCTAAAATTACATAATTTGGGGCTTTTATTGATGTATTTTCAAGGAACAGGAGGAATGGAATCCAGTGCTGTGGGTGAAGTGATATCAAAGGAGTACCTAAATGGAAGACCTATAGGGCATATAGATCATAGGGTATACCTACAAAGATGCAAGACTTGTGATTGTTGGATCATAAAGCACTTACTCACAGTGATCAGACCCTTTCAGATTGCCCAAGTACTTATTCTCCAACGAGTTCTCCAAAAGAGAGAGAGAGAGAGAGAGAGAGAGAGAGAGAGAAGGAGAGTTGATTTATAGAGATGTATGGGGAAAGAGAGAGAGGGAGAGAGATGGTGGAAGTCAATGGCTTGCACTTAACAGCTAATAAATGAGTAGTGTACTTCAAATAATGCATTAAAAAAATTATTCTTCTTAAATATTTTTAAATAGATTTACTAGTAAAATAAATAAAATATTTCGGCTCGCTAGCCAATTATATTGATTTATGTCTATTTTTCTCCATCGTAGATTCAGTTCTTAGTGACTTAATTTTTTTGGGAAGTATTTAAAGTAATATTATTGTTATGATAAGTAATTGGACCAAAATATGTTCAGGAAGGTGTTTGTAATCATTTTTTATTTCCACAAAATCTCATATAACGTACAGAAGTATATATGCTCATCTATCAACTTAGAATATTTTTTAAAATATTTTTGGAATTGTTTATATTTAAAAAAAAATGCTAGAATTAGAAGGTTGCTAGTTTAATACTAATTTCGATATATACATGCATGTGGTTTTTTGGCCCACTATATAGACCGCATAGTTTGACAATTTAAACGACATTTCAGACATTTTAAAAAGAGCACGCGGTGTATAAATTTGTGCATAAAAAATAGATAACTAGGTCACTGCATTATGAATTTGATACGATATTTCGGACTGGTGCAAAATTAGCAAAAAAGATATAAAAAAATGTCGCTCCTGTGGAGTATTCGTTTACATCAACCGATCCCGAAACTCTCGAACCAAGTCTGGTGCAAGCCGAATGACTCGCATCTAGGGTAAAAACAAGTCGAGTTCGAGTTGAATACCACTAAGTTCAAGCTCAAGCTCGATTGATTTAACTCGAGCTCGAGTCGTCGAGTTTCAGGGACTTAGCTTGAACTCAATTCGACTCGAAAAATCTCAAGCTCAAACTTGATTCGATTGTATCAACTGAACCGAATTTGAGTCGAATCAAACCCAGCTCGACTAGAATTTTGCTCGATTGTACGAATTAGATCAAGTTCGAGTCGAGTTTGAACTCGAACTCGCTTAATTGATTGTGTTGTAAAAAATATTTGAATAAAATATAAAAACTAATTTAGACTCGCGAGCGTAACTAGTCGAGTAACGATAATGCTTAAGCTCTGCTCATTTAATTACTCAATCTTGAGTTCATGCACGAACTCGACTCGAGTATGATAATATGTGAGCTCGAGTCAAACTCAAACGAGCATAACAAACCACGCATTTATGTATCTTGCGAGGTCTATCGTCCAGCTAAGCGGTGAAATTCCTCTTATTTATGAATAAATAATATCTTTTACTAAAAAAAAAAAATCTACTAGGAATCAAATTGTGTTACATAAATTTGTATCTTTATCTTTGATTATAAACCAAGCAACAAACCACGCATTCACTCGTTGTCCACTTGGTTCTCATTTTCCTCTCGACGAAAGCATGACGACTAATTAAAAATAATTAATTAATATTTTTTTGAGATAAAAATAATTAATTAATTTCAAGTAAGGCATATTAGTACTATCTAATAACTGTTGTATATATCACGCTTCTTCTTTTTTTTTGGATGAAATATCACGCTTCTTCTACTCTGTACTATATGATGTATTCGTTATGCTTTAACAAATATTTATTTTAAATTATCACATGCTATGAAGTCCTTCTTTAAGAACAAAAAAAAATTATATTGGAATTAACCGTCTTAATAAATAAAATTACGACAACACCTATTTATACTACCAAAAGAAGAGTCTCAAATCCATGTAATTTTTTTTTTAAATATAGATAAAATAAATCTCTTAGTTCTTATGGATGGGACGACCAAAGAATTTCATTTTATGAGCTCAAAATCCCGTCGGTTGTGGTAGACGCCCGGAGCCACATGCTTTGAATTTCAAGAGGTGATTAAACATGTAAAAATACACTTTTCACCTCTCCTGCAAGATCATTCACTCCTAATCCTTTTGTATTCTTTAGTTTTTTTTTTTCAAATTACATTAATTAACTAGTTTTGCATTGGTACCATGAATATATATTAGTCATATATATAAATATAATACTAAAAACTTAATTTCTTATATTTTTTAATTTTATATAAATCGATACTTAATTTTAGTAGAATACATTATATTTAATCCGTTATCTATTATTAAAATAAGAAAAAAATAATACACAACATATATACAAAATACTTGATAAGTGGCGTAAATGAAGGTATATATATATATATATATATATATATATGTGGTTTATGTTTAATAGTAGATATTTCACATTCTTTAATGAGATACACAACTTTCTGAATTTCTATCAATTAATGTAATACCACGTGGCATTTTAACAATAAAAGCAATTGCCAAATAGCATAAAAAAATTATTTTAAATATCACATGGCATAACTATTTGGATCACCAATTTTTATATATTTATATATAGATTAGTGATTAATTTCATACTTTTAAGTCTGTATGTATATTTTCTATCTCTCATAAAAGATAGGTCGGAGGTTCGAATCTCAATAATATCTAGTTGGAAAGGTTTATCATTTACCGTTTAGTATCCGATTAAAATATATGATAAACACCACTCAGCGGTTTTACTTCATACTTAGTCCTTTTTTTTATTTTTTTTCTTATTGGTCCAGTAATTGTTTAGTTTATAAATTACTTGCTAAAAATATAGTTGAAGCAAAATTGCAGTAAATATATACTTCTTTTAAAAAAAATGCATAGCATCACTGACATAAATGAGATTCATGGAAGTGCACAGAAGCTCCCACTGAAGATATATGTGCATCATTTTATGGTCTCTTAAGCAAAAAGCATGGGGGTCATATGAGATTTAGGCTCCATTTGTACGCGTCGTGGCCGCAACCCGTCTTCATGGGCCAACACATTTGGCCTGTAATCATGAAGCGTGGGGGGCGCGTAAGCACACAAGGCGCACGCGCAAGGCGGCGGCTGTGTTCGGGACTGTCTGAGTTGCGTCTAGACAAAGCAAGCATCAAGCATGCTGTCTGGCATCTAAAATTTTGGATAAAATATGAGTTAATACTATTTATAAATTTATCTATTATTAACGGTCACAGAAAAAATAATGAGTTATAGACAAATTTTTTCAACAATAAAAAAAAGAGCTATTCAATCCAACACTTCCACCGTTTTGATTATCTCTATAATAAAGAAAAGAATGCAGCAATTTATTTTATTTTATTTTATTTTGAGAGTATCTCTATAATAAAGAAAAGACATGCAGCAATTTATTTTATTTGAGATTTATCTCTACAATAAAGAAAAGAGGTGCAACAAGTTTGGCTCAAACAAATACGTAACAGACTATTAAATTAATTTTGTCTATAACATATATAAATACGTAATAGCCAATAAATAGTTTTGTTTTTAGCCTATAAATACATAATAATAATGATTAAGTCTCAAAAGTCAAAACTACACATTACTAAATGAAAAATGCTAGTCATGCTAGTCCCACCACCGCACTATTAAAAAATTTACTAAAATTCAACAACATGTATAATAAAAAAAATAAAAACAAATTTGGCGGCATTTAAAAAAAATAATATAAAAATATATAATTTTAATATTAAAAATTATTTAAAAAATTACTTCTAAATATATATTTTAGAACCATAAAATTTAAGGATTTTTAAACATATTTAAAAAGTAGTGTTTATCTACTACAAATCCGTTAGAATGATTCTAAAACAAATATCTAAAAATATTTTTGTAGAAAAATTTTCACCATAAAACTAGTTATAAATTTTATCAAAATTTACAATTAATATATTAATTTTTTTAAAAAATAGTATAAGATTTTATGTTTTATTTTTTAATCAAATGAATTATGAATTTGGTGAATTTGTTGGCACCGGTGGGTAGCTCCAGTAAATTAGAACAAAAATGCTCTTGATATATTTTCGAAAAGTTTTATTATTTACTTTATTGATTAGTAACTTTACACTGTTTAACATCAACAACTTAATATTATGAACTAACTTGACACTATTTAAGTTAATATTATCTATTTTATCATATTTATGTTATTATATTTATTTGCTGTTATTTAATTACATCATATTCATAAAAATATAAAATATATTAACTTTGTAAAGAAATAGACAGTGTTTTTAGGAAATTTTAGTAATTTATAATTCCGCTACTTATCTACTACATGTTTATTTAGATGAACCAAAGTGTGTGAAGCGACGGTTGATAGAGCGAGCACACGTAAGAGTCTCTACTTGTATTTTAAAAATGGATATTTGTCTGTTTATATCTCATAATTTAAAAATATTAATTTTTTTTTTAACTTTAAATGATCTTTTTATACTCCGTTGATACTTTGGAAAAAAAAAAAAAAACTATCTCATAAAGGTAACTGTCCTTTAAAAAAATATAATAATAATAGTAATTCTACCACTTTATATAATTAGAAAAACGTTAAAAAATTATTTTAAATTAAAAAAAATAATAATTCTAAATGATGGAGAACAATAAAAGGGAAATACCGCTAACAAGTGTGATAGGATTTTTTTTTATCTTGATCGTCGAGTTTGAGTTATATCCTATATTTCAATAGGATACTAAACCGTAGCAAAAAATGTTGGCCGATGATAAGATTTAAAGCCTCACACGCAGTGTGGTAGTATTATCTGGGCCGAGCCCAATTTCTGTTGGGCCTGTTAAAGTAAGAGTTGACGTCATAAAACAAGTAAGAAAACACACTTTCAGTTAGAATTATTTCGTATTTGTTGGAATTTTCAGATTGTTGTCACCAAAATCGCCCATTACTATATAATCTCGTAACATATAAATCTAAAATAAGATCAATTTATATTCTGCTAAATAAAAAAAATTTAATATCTTAATTTAAATAGATCTGAAAAGTCAAGACTATGTAGAGCATAAATATTAATATAGAACAAATATAATGTTATTATATTTTGAATACAAAAAATAAAGGATTATTAACCCTTAATTATAATACTTAAAGCTAAAAAATAACCTAATAATTAAAATTAGATGAGTTGTTTAACTTTAATTTGTTTATTTATTGTCTATAATATTCCCGTTATTACTTTAGCAATGCATTAAGATCCGAGACAGGTTGTTTTAGTCAGCTCCGGCTTTGAATGAAGCAAAATTCTACAATAAAACGTTTACGCCACGTCAGTATATATCTTTCTCGTGTTTAAGTAAAAAAATAAATAAGTTTTACGATAATTTTTTAAAAAAATTTTATAAATGAAACTTGTAGGTTTATCTATAACTTTTATATTCAACTTTCTTTTAAAAAAATACTTCTAAATAGGTGTTGTAGAGCTCTAAAATTTAACGAATTTTAAAACTATTTTAAAATCCAGTTCAAGCTTGTTAAAATTTAGAGTCAAAATATATTTTTAAAATTATTTTTTTGAAAAATTTTGAACATAAAAATTATAGATTTCGTCAAAATTACAACTTTGATATTGAAAATTTTTTCAAAAAAATATTTTTAAATATATATTTTTTTAGGCCGTTATACGGAGTGACGTGGTGTAACGGTTACACCAAAAAATCTCTCCTGAATGAAATATGTTTTGCACATATTAGAAGAACTGTGTAATTTGATGGCACACAAAAATGGATGAAGATGATTTCTAAACATCTGTCTATCCACTGCAACACTTATCACCACCAAGCGAAAGTACTAATCAGAACCTTTTATGGTGTCAAGGTTGTGATAGTATTTGTTCGAGTTGTACATCCCCGAAGTTTTTGATCGAGTTGTATGATCCCGCACCTTTTTACGGGCCGAGGCTTTCAAATATATGTTAAATCAAATAAAGTGTGTGCGAATTAGTAAATACTGGCTCTAAAAAAAAGACGTTTTTGTAACCAGAACCTAGATTGCTATTTCGGTGAAACTTGTATATTTGGTTTATTTTGGTGATCTGTATTTGCTAACTTAACTGGTATGACGTCAACAACGCAGGCCGGGCCGGACCTCTACTGCATAGATGGAAAAACTGGGCCGGCCCGCACAGCGCATAAAAAAAATATAGAAATATTGCATGATGCGCTTGGCCTGTACTATTTTTGAGCATGTCCAATTTGGACTATACTATTTGTGCATTCCACGGCCTAGTATTGGACTTTTCTGATGTTTTATTTAACTAGCAAGGTCCGATCAGTCTGCTATCTAGACTACTACCGTAGCCATCCGGTAAACGAGCGCTGGCGCCCTATGAACATTCGCTTCTGTGGAACTTAAAATTTGCATCCTTCTTAATCATATGTCAATGTGTTCTAATTGTTTTGAATTGAGAATGAGGATACTGTTTTAGAGGCCCCTTTTGTCTTTAAGAAGAAAAATATGTAGATATAAAAGACAATAATATCGCTTTAATGATTTATTATACAAAATAAGGCATTTATTTTTTCTCATCTGATACTATAAATTTTATGCATTTAATCAAGCTTTTTCATGCCGAGCTAAGTTGGATTCTGATAAATTGAGTTCTTAGGAAAGTGCGAATCGTCATGATCTTACTATATCAATTGTTAATAAAACTTATTTATTTTTCTCATAAAACTAGTAGAATATATCAAAATTTTTAACTAAAATTAAATAAAAGGTCGACGTGAGCTAGATGATTACCCCATGGTTCCTTTCGTAACAACATAAAGCTACTTTGTTTGGTTATCCTTCATTTGTGATGAACAACTTTTTTTTTTTTTGAGAAACACGCAGGCTTTCATATCAAAATCAGAATATATTTTGAAGAAGATTATTCAGGATCCGATACCGAAGTAAAATATTCCATCGTATATGAGGGCGTGTACGTGCGTGTTACCGTCAGCACTTGTCCAATTAGAATCTTAATCTGACAGGACAAAAATTTATAGTCGGATGAAAACAATTCATGGTCCATCTATTGTGATACTATGCCACCCCCTGTGATATACAGTTTGTTAGCTAAATTTCGAATCGTCATGATTTTAACATACCAATTGTTAATAAAACTTTTTTTATTTTTCTCATAAAACTAGTAGAATATATCAAAAATTTTAACTAATAAAAGGTCGATGTGAGCTAGATGATTACCCCATGGTTCCTTTCGCAAAAACATAAAGCTACTTTGTTTGGTTATTCTTCTTTTGTGATGAACAACTTTTTTTTTTTGAGAAACACGCAGGCTTTCATATCAAAATCAGAATCATTGAAGAATATTATTCAAGATCCGATATTCAAGTAAAATATTCCGTCGTATATGAGGGCGCGCACGTGCGTGTTATCGCCAGCACTCGTCCAATTAGAATCTTAATCTGACGGGATAAAAATTTATAGTCGGATGAAAACAATTCATAGTCCATCTATTGATATACTATGCCACCTCCTGTGATATACAGTTTGTTAGCTAAATTTCTAATGCATTTTCTACTTTGATAGAAGATTCAAGTGAAATATCACAGTAGGTAACTTCTTAGTTGATGGAAGTTGAACTGATATTATTTAATACATTTATTTATTATAATAAATTAATTACATAAAACTAAATCGAATATAAACATATTTTTCTAAATAAATTATTGAGGATACTACCATGCCCAAAGACAGGTTCCTAGACATTGGGAAGTGACCTACTATGCCCAATGAGAACATCAACTTTTTGGGTGATAGTAGAATTGTTCGTGAGCCAATAATGTATCATTGGAAGTATTAGATTATGGAGATTAATTCAAATAATTTTAGGTTGTTGTAACTTAAATTACTTAAACTTAATTTGATTATGTTTATTGTTAGTCTTTTGTTATATGAGTTTTACTATATATCTAAAAAGTGAAAAACCATTCATCAGGGGTCCCTGACGGCCCTGATACAATCGGAGCAGTCCGCAGGCTACACATTCCGAGGGACCTCGGACGGCCCCGATTTCATCAGGGCCGTCAGGGATCACTGATGAATAGCAGCCCTCATCTAAAAAATAATTTTGATTTTTTAAAAAAAATTAATATGGAACGGGGATTTTTTGTTCCCGCAGGATCCTCACCGAGGCGAAGATGAAGAAGATTCGTCTTTCCATCTGGAATGGGGATGGGATAAAAGCTATTCGTCGAGATGCTCCATCTTTTTATTAATGTCAAAGATGTTATCGCAAATACTTGACAATGATACCTCATCTTTTTCTACTATTGGACAAGATAAAAGCGGCAATTATTTTCGAAATTATGCTCGTTGATCTTAATCAGCTACTCTATTAATTAAGAATCAGCTTATGACATAATCTATAGATATGTTGTGTATAAGTTCTACCGTACATAATGCTCTTCACCAAAAAAAAAAATACTATAATTGAATTTAATTTTTATCCATATTGATCGATTTTTTATGACGATTATTATATTATCAATAGGTTGGAACATGTTAATAACACAATTAATTGCATTTTTCAGCCCATTATTACATCAGAAATATTTTGTCAAACTTATTTTTCAGCTTTTATAATAATATAATAATATAAACACTAATCAAGAGGTGTTATTTTGTACAGCCCCTAATTGTATACCTGTATTCACATGGGAACATACGTGTCTTAATTCGATGTGGACGCCATCTTTTAGTTTTCTAAGAGGTGGACCAAAAAAAAGAAAAAAAAAAGAATTGGATAGGGACTCACAACGTCGTGCCTCACATGTGGATGAAATAAATGTTACCTCTACCTGCTATCATTTAATGTAATATAAATAAATAAAAATTTTGTCAGAAATTAGTCCATTAATTCTGAAAGTTCAAAAATTATCTGAAAATTATAAATTATGATGGTCCATATGAACATTATGGTCGTAATTTTTCTTTTAATTTGAAAAAAAAAACAAATTAAAATTTATAAAATTTGAATAACTAAGTTTCTAATTTTTAATGGATATTTAAGACTTCAAAAAATTTATAATTATGAAAAATTTTAGCATTTATGAATAATAAATTATAAAATTATACACCTAAAAATACTTATAAGACAGTTCAAAAATAATAAATAATATAATTATTATTCTATTAACGTTAGTTAAATAATATTTATAGTACTAGTAGCATTATTGATTAAAATAATAAACAAATCCCACTCTTCAACAATTTCTCACTGTCACACATCAACACGAACCAAAATCCAAAATAAATGTGCAGGCATGCAGCTCCACATCTGTCCCTTGATTCATTTCCCAATTAAAAAAAACGAATAATTTCAAATCAACCCTCTATTTTAAAATCAATTTCGAATCTGTCCGTATTTTCAGGGGCTGATCCGACAATTTTAAAAAAACGAAGGCTGATTTAAAATTATCCCTTAAAAAAATGTGGCGTAATGACTTAGTTCCAAAGTCAATCGTTTCATCGGCTTGTATTTGGTCCCAAATTATTAATATTTATATTATATTTATATATTTCAGCTTTTTAGAATTATTATTTCACAACAGTTCAATCCTGAAATAGTCTACCTATCTTTCTTTTATTTTATTTTCCTTTTTTATCTCTGTCTTTTATCTCCTAACACTTATTTTTATCCATTATTTTACCAAATTCTATATTTTTTTTTGATAATATTACCAAATTCTATCTATGTCTGCAGGAAAAAAAAAAGAAATTAGAGAGAAGCATATTAATGTTGCACTTCTTGAAGGTTTATAATAACGTTTGTGCAGTTGATATCATAATTTACTATTTATAATTTTAATAATATCTTACTTGATGAATTCTTTTAACATATATTATTCCTAATCGTGATATAATTAAACTCAAACAATCAAGATTGCAAAAATATATTTTAAGTATAAAATAATAATAATAATATAAATAAATGAATATGTTATATTTTATCCTAAACAAACTAAATGACAAACATGTCACTGTACATTATGTTGTATATCTTTAAAATCTAAATGAGTAAATTCACAGACTTCGTAAAAGTGCAAAAAACTCGAAGGTCTCTCTGCTCTGCTTTTAAGCTAATTTCTTCTCTCTGTTCGAGAAAAGAAGGTTTGCAAATGGCGGAAGAAATGGAGAAAGAGTGGAGAGAAGAAGATTGTGCAGAAGAAGATGCGACATTGAAACCGAGGCAGAGGAGTAAAAACAAAGCAGATAATAATATTGAAGGAGAAGATAAGGAAAGAGCCATTAATGGAGGTGGAGATGATAACTCCGCCATTAATGGCGATAGGACGATGATGGGTGGAGCTCTTGCAGCAGAGAAGAATAAAGAACATAAGGGGAAGACAGTCGAAGCTCCTGAAGAAGAAGAGAACGGAGGACGAGGACATGAGAAGCTCAATACTGGACTTCTTAAAGTAGAAGATCGAACAAGAAGCATTCACCTAGACGAAGAAGAAGGTAACAGTTCTACATATATATTTTTTAAAGGAAAAAAGGAAAACTAAATAATCTTTTTTTTTCTGTTTTTTAACACTCTGTTTTCAATATTCATTATTTAGCTTCTAGCCAAAAACAAGGACGTAATTGACAGTAATACCCCTTCTCCTACCGCTTTGGCGTCGTATTTTGTCGCAAAACTCATAAATATCTTTCTTTCTACTGTACAAATATTCAAAAATATTTAATTATAAATTTCATAATTGTAATATTATCGTTTATAAAATTATTTGAAAATAGAAGTTTTTGCTACCAAATATTTGCGGGCTTAAAAATTAGTGTTAATGCGTTTAAAAATATAGTTTTACTTATTTTAAGTATATATTCTAAATTTTAAAGTATTTTGTGTAAAATATTTAAAAATAAAAATTTTAAAAAAATTTCTAATTAACTCGGAGGTCATTTATTTGCATATTTGTAGACCCGATCCTATACTAATAGGTGCCCTTATTTTTAGATGAGAAATTATGAATTTGACCTCCAGATGCAGTGTTGTTGAAAATATGTAAAATACCAAAACTGTGTTGATAGCTATTTGAAATCACCGGAAATAGCCAAAAATTTTACTTTATTTTTTATCGTTATTCGAATCCAACACAAAATGATAGATAATGATAAAAATAGTATTTTTAATTGTATCGAAGTTTGGTGCACCGGCGTATCATCATCTTAAAAAAAAATCACCAGATATAGATATGATGATTAATTATAGTGCAAAGTTAAATTTCGGAATAATTATATATCAGCCCTCCTATTTCGGGAGTGTACAAATCAACCCCCCAAACGTATTTTTGGAGGCTGATTTGTACAAATTTGAGAAACGAAAGGCTGATACGGCAAAGCCCCTTAAATTTAATAGAAAGTGAATAGTAACAGTAACTGAAGCTTTTTGGGGGGCTGATTTGAAAAAAAAAAGTAAATCAGTCTTCGAAAACACATTTTTGAAGGTTGATTTGTACAAATTTAAGAAACGAAAGGCTGATACGGTAAAGCCCCTTAAATTTAATAGAAAGTGAATAGTAACAGTAACTGAAGCTTAGTTTTAAGCTATAATTTGGTTGACTTAGGCACACAATAATGAAAGAAAAGTTTAGGGAAAATTACGTTTCAGCCCCCCCGTTTTTCAAAATTGACTTTTCAGCCCCCCGAAACGTTTTTTCGCCGACGTGGCGGCGCGCGCGTGCCGCCACGTGGCGTTTCGGGGGCTGAATCGCGCGACCCCAAACTTAGGGGAGCTGAAACGCATTTTTCCTAAAAGTTTATTCAACTGACACATGGGTGTAGGAGCCATAAGTAAAATGAAGGGTAAAACGGTCTTTTGCTATTATTTTGTTCGTCTATTTTCGGCCCTCGCCGGAGTTGAACTTCCAGCGATCTCCGGCGAGCAACGAATTTATTCCGTTAATACAGATGATGATTAGCTGGAGAAAAGATACCGAATTAGCCATGGGTTGTAAGCTGGATCTTGTATAGCAACAAATTGGTTCATCGACGAGATTAAAAGATTTGGGGGAATGTCACCTGCAGATCGCCGGAGTATGGGGTTTAGTTTTAAGTAGCTCCACCCGTACATGGCCCACATTGGTGGGAGCCACCGTAGACTTTTAGGTAACTGGAGATAGTTTCCAACGCATGTCATGCGTTGCCGGCTTGCCACGAGGTATGGGAGAAATAATTCTACACTTTTCTCCAATAAATGGGGCAATCACGTAGTGAATTTAAATTGTTGGAGGTAATTTCAGTCGTAACTGCTCGATCATCCACACTTGTTTTCTTTCATTCATTTCAATTATTTGGTGTGATGTTCTTTGTCTTTTCTTTTATTTTAAACTTGTTTTTTGTTGTTTTCCACATTATAAAGGCATGAAGAACTATACTGAGGATTTTTCGTTCATATTATAGGGACAAGGATCTACCATGAAATAACGTTAAACACTGATTGTAGCTTTCATATGATGTGTGCTATTGTGCTCTATAATTTTATAGTTCGTTTATATTTTGAGGAATATAACAAATGGGTTGTAGTTCATAGCGCATTTGCATCTTTCAATAAACTTTGAAGTACGAACTCGCAACAACATCCCAGTTATGCGTTCTGCCAGGGTCCAGCGAGGGTAGATGTACACAGTCATATTCTAAATGAGGCTGTTTCCGTAGGAGCACTATACTACAGCTGTCATTTGTAGAACAACAACAAAGTGCACTATACTATAGCTGTCATTTGTTGAATTTATGTCAAAAGTATCAAATTGGTGAAGTAAGCACGCCAGGGATGAGGAAATTATTGTCCCAAGAAGACATGCTTACCCAAGCTGCCAAGCAGAAGGGTCTTTTTCTCCTGACAATGACTTCTTTGGCTAATTTTAAAAGAAAGATTGGACTTAAGAGGACAAAGAATAACTCATGCCTCCTGTACTTGATCTTTGTTTGCAGTTGACGTCCTAATGTGTTATGTTTCCTAGTTTGTTTAAACTGTGAGGACAATCCTCTGGTCCACTTGGAATGTCTAGACGAGATCAGTTCACATGTTTGCCTGCCATTCTTTTGAGCTAATTATCCTGCTGCTGGATATGCATGCTACAGTGTACATGACCCACTGTTTATCACTTCTCCTTTTAACAGACTAATCCAGTATTATTAATCCAAACGCTGCTAGATCTTAGTCGTTGAGATCATAATTAAGTACCTTTTGCAGGTTTGCTATAGTCCATTTTTAAGTTTCCTTTGTATTCTATAAAAAAATACTACTACAATGCTTATAGCAAGAGAAAGTCTCTTTCATAAAGTAATATTCAATCAGTGCTGAGCAATGTTTGTTAAACCCCTCCCAGACAAAAGAAAAGAGAGAAAGGAACTTTGAGCCTGAGACATGACTACTCCATTGGTCAATTGGATCCTTTAAACATGTAAAATCTAGATGGCTGAGGTTGTAAACATTCCGAATTATTATCAGATATCATCACCAGCTACCACCTAGTTTGATATATTTACGTGATGTAAACCTAAACTGTTTCGATAGTTAAATCATTTGTTGCTTTATGAATTACCAAAAAATGTATTTTAGTGGTTCAATCACATTTGCACAGTGCAGTTTTCCTACAGATTTTTGTTTATTTTCTTTTATTTTTTGAGAGAAGATTTTGGTATATACTATATATATCCAACATCTAGAGCGTATATCACTTTAGGCTAGTTATACAAAGTGCTTGTGTAGATTGTGAGCTTTAATGTTGCTTTCTACGTGAGAAGTAAATATACAATCACTTGTATATTTGTTTGACTGAAGGAGTATGGAAATGTCGGCATTGTTCTTGGATCTATGCATTGAATGGTCCGGGCACAGATCATTCTCAAAGTCATGAAGATAAGTGCGAATTGATGATGGATATCAAAAATTTACTTCAGCATGTAGCAAACTTTCATTCTCAAACTAAAGGTCAGTCAAAGTTGATTCTAAAAGTTGATAGAAATGCTATTAGCCTGGTAATTAGTAGTGATCATATTGTACAGAATTGGATTGATCGCTCTCTTTAAGCTTGCATCTAACGTTGCGGAAGACTGATTACAAGAAATGCCGCCAAAATGTCTTCTAGTCCTCTACTAACTAGCCTGGCATGTAATGTTGATCCTAATTGTTAATTTATCACTCGTAAATGGATTTTATCGAGTCATGAAACTAGACTGATACTGATTGTTAACTGTACAGTTAGTCTATTATGATTATCATCTGGCTTACTCTAAATCAGAAGTATGTTGCAGGCCCTGAATCCTCCAATGATGTTTCTGCAAATAGCTTCATAAAGGTGAACAATTTGGATGGGAGAGACAGCCTAGCAAATGATGGAAAGCATGCAACAGCAACTGAACCAAATTTTCGGGATGATTTACATGTTGAAGGGAAGGAAAATAACTCAAAGACCATCAGCATAGAGGACACAGCCGAGCCTTCCCTGGAAATCTACAGTGAGGACCAAATAACAAGTGTTAAACCTGCCGCAACATCTAATGCAGGTGTAATAATAATCAACAAGACTAGATCAGATATAACAGAGTTTGATGTTGAGAGGATCTTGGAGGAGCAAGATACTCATGATCTGTACTGCCCCAATTGCAATTCGTGCATCACTAGGAGGGTTATTTTACGTAAAAGAAAAAGGACAGTTAAGTATCTTCCCTATGATGTGAAGCGTGGAAGACTGTCGGATGTTGGAAGTCATGATGGTAGTTCTTCATTGGCTGGAACAGCGGAACAGTTCCATGAAAATGAGCCCGAAATCTTCAGATGTTTATCATGCTTTAGTTTTTTCATTCCATCAGGTATTACCCCTTCAGCATTTTCATCATGAATATCTTAATCTATTGCATTACAGCAAATTCTCTTCTTTTTTTTTTTTTTTTCTCTTTATTTCTTAATTTTGATAGGAAGGAAATAGGTTGCAGTTAGGGCACCTAACACCAGATACACCAGGCGCCAGAGTAGCTGTCCAAAATATAGAAAGGTCCTATACTTTGACAGTTAATCTGGTAATTTGGGTCCTAGCCAAAATCCGTGCCTTTCCTTTCACAAAAAAAAAAAAAATCAATGTAAAAACATCATGAAGGGTGAATGTTGGCGGTAATGTAATAGCTATTAACCAAGGTTAATTCAAAGATGAATAATGTTTTAACGCAACCTTTTCCTGTGGGTGGTTTTGGTTGTAATTTGTTGAATTTTCTATAGATGATAGATAGTATAACAAACTAGAAATTATGTTTCTAGCTGTATATGGTGAAATAGATTTCTCTGTACCTTGTACTTTAAAATTTTCTTATAGATAGAAGGCTTGTTGGGGGTACTCACATGCTACATAAAATAGCATGCAAACACCATCTAGACAAGATTGGTCCCACTACTATCTGAAACCAAACGCACCCTTTGCATTTGTACATGCTCATTGAGTGAATGGCTTTATATTGTTTATAGAATTCCCCTTGGCTTTTTCCTTACCCTACAGTTGATCACTTTTGGGGGAGCGCATTTGCCATCCCAGCATCCACTCTTCAGTCTTGGCATGAAGTCTTTCAGCAAAAAACAAAAGAAAAGAGAGAGAGAGAGAGAGAGAGAGAGAGAGAGAGAGAGAGAGAGAGAGAGAGAGAGAGAGATGAGGTTATGTTCAACAAATATTACTATTTCTTTCTATGCCTATGACCTTCCTTTGGTTAGCATATGTCTAAGTCGAAGATGGCCATACTCTTGCTTTGACCTTAGGTTCGGAAGCAAATCATAATTTGTTCAAGCTTTCCCTAAATACCTACCAAAGAAACGGCCCAAACATTTTCTTATATTATATTAAAGCAGCAATGTTTGGATTATTGTAATCTGGTGACGTTTGCATCCACTGGGGAATTTCTAACTTGACAGTCTCCTCATTTACAATAATAAAGGTTTCTAATACAGTACATGGAAAGTGTCGAGACCATGAAGCGAATGTAAAAACCTTTGCCCAGCTTTCGTCCCATTCTCTGTCTCATCTCTTTGATAACAAAGAAGGAGATTTGATGTATAAATAAAGTAAATAAGAAATATAGTACATGTGTCATTTGTTGGAGCAATGAGATAGAAGTGGGATAGAGAATGGGGGTAGAGGATTTGGATTCAAATAAAGCATAAGCAGAGGTCAACCATGTTTTGTATTTTGAAGAGAGCTGTGTTTATCCTTCTTATTGACATTGAATGTAATTTTGTCATGAAATCAAAGACATATTTGGCTATTTTGCTAAAGTATAAATTGGATAAACGTTTCAGCTCATGTCCTAGCCGTCGTACCATGGAGATTCTATCTGCATCAAATTTCGTAGTTTGGTGGTTAACTGTTCATACAAAGGACTACTACCATGTGTCGATTGAAAAAACGTTTTTGGGAGAGCTAGTTACTTCACGTGGTATTGTGTCTAGAGTTCGAAGCTTGTTGTCTCATTTGTTCAAAAGCAAATAATTCGACAGAAGATATGTCCTGTTTGTGCACGCATTAGCAAATAAGTAAACAGTTTTTGCTCTCGAGGGGTGTCATAGAATATAGAAAACCTTCTTTCCAAAGCTAACTCAAGCTTTTATCAGAGTTGGTTATTTTTTTGTGATATATCTTGTTCTCTGTTTGGTGTCATGAAGATACAACAAAGGCAAATACCAGTATTGATAGTTATTCATGCCCATTACATGGATACATGGATTTAAAGATAGCAGTTTGTAACACAATCCACCAGGTATGCTACACCGCAAGTCAAACATGTTCGTGAATTTTTTAAAGCACCAAGTTGATTTCCAGTCAGGATCAGTTCTCAATTAAGACTTCGTTTTATGGATTTTGTTTGGGTTTACACACACACGCAAATTTTGTATGCGTTGCCTTTCTGAAATATTCATATTCCTATTTTAAAATCTACTTTAGTTCATGTATATGATATTGAAATCCAATATTTACTTATGGTGTTGCTAATTGGAAGCAGATAGTGGATTTAGTATTTTTCGGATATTCGGGAAAAGAGAGGAGAATGTGAATCTTCAGACTTCACAGGTGACACCATCGACGAACTCCAGCTGGTACTCGTTCATTTTCAGAAGAACCGCTTATGCTGAGCAAGGAAGTGACATAGGTATGTCTTTTATGACTTTTAAATGATTTTGTGGACCTTTTAACTGAAAAAAAATTGAAGTCGTGAGTTTGTGATTAAGTCTCTCTTGCAGTATCTGAGTATTGCATATTTTTAGTTTCTTATTCCAACATTCTAAGAAATGCTTATCCAGGTGTCTGGTAGCATCCTGAAGCTCTACTGTAATTTTCTTATGAGTTATGACTACACATATTTGAAAGTTTAGTTTTCAGCCTTGAAGATAATTTTCTTGATGTAGTTGAGTGGCCTCAACAGTGTTAGATATGATTGAGGTTTTCAGTAATGAGCCGAATTGACTTTCAATAAATTTAGATATGAGCACGTGCCTACGATGGCGTGCTGACCGTGCCAATGCATATTCAAATAAAAAAGGAAAAAAAAAATCAAAATTAATTTAAAAAATCCAACATAAGGTTTTTTGCTCGTGTCGTACCAATACCTTGCCGATTATTGCCAAATGATGATCGTCACAGGCCGTATCAACCGGCACGTTGACCCATGGTTATGAGATAGAATCATTAGGTGCCTGCATGAAACATAAAAGTGTACTTGACTTTGTATTCTGGAACCTCCTTTATAGGTGTGCTGTCTGCCTGTTTGTCATATTCACTTATGCCATGGATGTCATAAATTAATAATTTACAGTGACGTTACATTCATCTATGTACATGAAGGTTAACTATTTTCTTTAATTGATGCATGCTTCATTAGTTTCTTTTAAGATAAGTTGATTGCGCATTCTGGAACCTTTTGATTCCTTATGCTGAAAGCTCAGTTTTAATCCAAACCTATAGTAACATTCCTACAATTGGAAAAAAGATAAATTTGGCAAGTCTAAGTCACCATACCTATAATATGGCTTTCTTCTTTTCCAAAATGAGCGAATGCCCCTTTCCTTTAGGCCTTGATTTTCAACTTTCAACGATTGAACACCTGAATATAAGTTGTTATACATCTGCAACCATGAAAACATGATTACAGTAGGGGTTTTTTTAGCTCTAGATGTAAAGCTACTGGAGAACAGAGATGGAGGAACATGTGAAATGGCATACTTTGCCTTGCATGATGCAATTAACCAAATATTAGTACTAAGATAATGCAAGTGAAGCTTAAATTTAGGATTCATAATTAATTTTCAAGAAATTCAATGTAGTTCAGCTGGTGCATCCTTCTTTTTTTTTTCCCCTTTTTAATTTCTATTCTGAGGCAGATCATCAGAAATTAACTGTCGGTAAAAGACAGAGACCCGATATTTGATAAATTCACTCCTTATTAACATTTAGTTAAAAAGAACTAATATTTTAAGTTTCGAGTTTTATATGGTTCTTGAAGAGATAACTTCCAATAAAATGATTGAATATTTGTTTGAGCAATTAAAATGAGTAATTTTTTTATGTTGGTAACAGAAGCCCCTCTTCTTGGTGAACATTCTGGGGAAGAAGAGATCCATGCATCTGAGCAAAGTAATCAAAACATTTCAACTACTATATCAGGAAGTGTGATGTCTGGAGAATCTCAAACAGAAAGCCTGGAATTTGTTAATAATATTGTTAACAACAAACCTGCAGGTACTATGTGAATTACATATCAGACATTCATTGATCTATGTGATTAAGATTGCATATCATTGTAGTTGTGACAATTACCTAAGTAGTTGTTCTTGGTAAAAACTTTTCTTAGTCTCAGTATGATGCACGATATTCTAAGTTCAATGATTCATTCCACACTCCAATCTAGTCTAGTGTTAAGAGCGAGTTAGGTACTCAAGTTGGAGTACATAGCTGTGGAGAGCTTCTCTTGGCTGTGGCATTGAAGGTATTGGTTTTCATGTTCAAAAAGGATAAACATCTCAGGCAAGTAGAGCAAGATTTTTAAAGTCATAGAGCTTCAGTTGCAAATTACTAAATTTGTTTGGATTTAGCCTTTTTTTTGGTAACTTGAGTCATTTTTTGTATTGTTTTCAAGTTTATGATATCATGTAATGTATATTCAACTAATTCTCTATTGAAGGTTTTATGTTTGAACGGCTTTAGAGCCTTCATCTCATTAATATTCAGTATTGTTTTCGTTAATGAAGCTTTTACGTGTACAACATGTTATGTACCGTGCGACATTTTCTCATAAGATTGATTATGCTTACTTTATATGGTCCTGTGTATTGCACGAGTATTGGTTAAAAAATCAAATTAAGTAATAAAATTTTGTAAAATTTATAAATTTTTTAGTCAAATATTATATATTTATCTCTATAATAACATATAACCTTTTTTGTTAAATAATTTGAAATAAATTGATAAATAGAAGTCCAACATTGATTTATCTCAAAAGAAGAAGCTGAAGGTTGATTATGTTGATAATAATATTTTATAATAGTTGTATTAGTTATAGTTTTGTCAAACATTGACGTTGCATAATAATAAATAATTATTTCTAATATTTGGTATTTAGAAATAGAAAATTTGATTACATTAATTTTATATGGTCATTTTTATTTGACCCTTTGGTTAAATATTAATTTCATGACCTTCTTCATATTAAACAATAAACTCATGTGACATGGTAAGAGTAAGAGAAGATTATATATATATATATATATATATATATATATATATATATATATATATATGTTTGTGTGTGTGTGTGTGTGTTGTTTATTTTGTACTTCACAATTCGAAATGAAGTTTGCTATTAAAAGGTACTGCTTATTCATACCAGGGCTGTACATCATGTGATTTATCAAGTAATTTGTCTTTTGTGAATTGGTGTTTGATGTAGGAAACATATGTTTTCTATGACTTATCATCAATCTCTATATTTAACTCAATTTGTTGATGCATGAACATTAACATCATTCTCTTTTGTGGTGCATTCATAATTTGTTACCTTCCAACCTAGACATTAGCGTTTCCGGTGGCTGCTCCAAGTCTTATTCTTAGTTGTATGTATGTATGATCAGCTATGTTTAGTTCATCTCTTTACTAACATATTATGCCAATGCTCATGATTCTTGCTTGTGGCCTGGTGCCAGCCAATCCTTGCAATTCTCTTCTGCCTTGAGATATGTGGAATTTCAGTACTGGTAATCAAGGCGATTACTACATACGAAAATACCGGAGATAAAAAGAAACTTGAAAGTGTATGACAGTATGTCATAGAACCAGATTTGTTTTGCTTGAGTTGGTTTTCCTATCAAACAAAATAGTGTCAACTTCTATATCCAACTCTTGTTACCATGAATCTGTTTTTTATGAGAGTTGATATATGCTAGTTGATAAGCTGGAGCATGATTGACCTTTAAAGTCATGATTACTATTTCTGTATCCATCAAGATTTCATGTTAGATTAAATATCCTCATATATTATGCTGATTTTAGGAGAACCGCTCCTGGGGCATCCTACTTTCAGTGTAGCAGGATATATGGAGGTAAATGACGAAGGCATTACTAGCACTGAAATAACATCAGTGTCAGAGGTTTCAGTTAATGCAGGAAGCCAATCGAACATTGCAAGCAAACAATCAGGTAAACACAAGTGGCTTTCATTTTCAATGTTACCAGACTCACCACACAATTTGTTTAATGCCCAAGTCTTCTAAAAAGCAATTTTCTTAAGTGCGGTTCCTAAAGAGAATATAGGAAATGAGATCCACAAGGAAATAGGAATATTCAAACCTCACTTTACAAAAATATGAACACCTGGCTTACTCTTTTGTACGCTATTGTTTTGACATATGGTGGAGAGACGATCTCTTACGATTGATTGCAAATGATACTATTTGACTTAACATGAAGGTCTAAACCTGTCTATTCTCGTTAATTTGTTCGTTGCGCAAATGATATTACTGGATGTATATGTTGACATACTTCAACAGTTGAAGTTCGACTCGATGAATTTGTGGTATATAAATGAGTCTTTGTCCCCTGACCTTTAGAATTTGGAACTATTTGACAATTTAGAATTTGATAGAACATTTAGACATGAACAAGCAAGGTCTGCCGCCGCTGTTTGAGTATAATAGAGATGACAAACATTTACCACAAGTATTACATACATATGATGTCTAAAATACTAAGCTTATGCAGTTTTACATATACAGATAAGTTTATCGAAGTTTTGTACAAAATAAGTTTGCCCTATGTATGTACAAATTATGTTAACCTGAACTACTTTTGGAGCCCAAATAGAAGTAGTGGTGCTAACATGGTTCCCCTGCATGGTTTGTCCCCTTCTAATGCACAAGTAACTATGCTCCCTCAACAAATACTACAAGGAGCACACATAAATAAAATTAGGTATGCGCATATGAAGAGTCCACTCTATCAGGCCACCAAGATCACCAATCCTCGATTCACTATGCAAAACCATACCACATGAGCACTAAATCAGTCGGCCAAAACCCAATTTGGTCGTGAATCATTCAGAAATTGCACAAAGACTGATGTAACAACCTCTGACTGGTTCTGCTTGATACTAATATGACATTCCAAAAAAAGAAAATTTGGAGCATAGCAAAGGGAAAAAGTCAAGAACATGTAGTACTTAAGTTCAAGTGTGGCAGTTTGTCTATTGGCAGAACATGAAACACTCTAAAGGTACGTTTTTCGTTGTTTTTACTTTTTTGTAGTACAACTTCCCTTTATAGTCTGGAAATGGTATTTTTGTGTTTGAAGTTTTTCGTTTGTCCTTTATTAATGGGTTTGGTAATCCATGAATACTTGATCTTCATACAATTTCAGTAGTTATATGCTAGATAAAGGACTCCTCCAATTCTTTGTCATCTTTTGACTAACATTGGCAAACTTTATTCAAATCGAAACTCTGCAGGAATAAGAGTACCAAAGATACCAAGCGAAAGCTTCACAGAGCAGATGGAAGATCTGCACCAGAAAGTCGTTAGTTCAATAATATCCACGTCTTCTAAACTGTTGCCAGATAAAGGTCAAGTTATAGTACCAAGCAAATTGAATGTTACCAATGAATATGATACAGGTGTGATACTTCTTTGAAAATTTAATGAGATTTGATATTATGTATTAATGAGCATAACTTTTAGGAATAATCAAATTCTGTGTGACATCGGTTTTGTCTGTACCCTCATGTGCATATGCATGTTAGAAACCAATTACAGATACTTTAACAATACACATTCATGATTGCACATATTCCATTGATTTTGGTGCCCTTATGTGTGAACGTAAAGAAATTACACTTTGGCCCAAATGTTTTGTTTCTCTGAAAACTTAAAAAGTGTGTAATGATGTCTGAATGGTAACTGGTTCTGCTTGATACTAATGTGACATTTTCAAACAAAGAAAATTTGGAGCATAGCAACCATCATAAAATGGAAAAAGTCAAAAACACGTAGTTCTTAATTTCAAGTGTGCCAATTTGTCTATTGCCAGAACATGAGACACTCTAAGCATACGTTTTTCATTAATTTTATTTTTTTGTAGTACTTCCTTTTATAATCTGGAAAATGTTGAAGGTTTTTGTTTGTCCCATGAATACTTGATCTTCATACAATTTCAGTAGTTATATGCCAAGATAAAATACTCCACCTTCAAGTCTTCGTCATCTTTTGACTAACATTGGCAAATTTTATCCAATCGGCACTTGGCAGGAACAAGAGTACCAGATATACCAAACGAAAGCTTGACAGAGCAGGTGGAGAATCTGGACCAAAAGATCTTCAGTCCAATAACATCCACGGCTTCTGAACTATTACCAGGTAAAGGTCAAGACATAGTCCCTAGCAAATTGAACGATACCACTAAATATGATACAGGTGTGGTACTTCTCATGAAAACTTAATGAGATTTGATATTCAGATTTTCTGTATTATGAGCATTCCTCTTAAGAATAATTAAATTCTGTGTGACATCGGTTTTATTTCAACCCTCATGAACATATGCATGTTATAAACGAATTACCGATACTTCACGTTCATGAATTGCACATATCCCATAGGTTCCTTTATGTGTGAATGTTACAGAATTACACTTTGGTACAAATTTTTTGTTCCTCTGTATAGACAAATGTGTGGTGGCCATCCATGCAAAATTGGAAACTACAGAGCTGCTGAGCATATGCTGTCCATGGGACAATAGCCTACCTGAGTATACCTACATAAGTAACCGTGATCTCTACAAGCCATTTGGTTTGCTTCCACCCTCAAATAAACATGTAAACATATCAGGAGCCTATTCTGGTCTGCAATTTATTCTGCATCACACGAGTTGCAGATTCCATTGATTTTTCTTTATAAAATCAAACTTTGGGCCGTAGTTTTCTCCTTAGAATAAAGGGAGGCTATTTGCTGCGAGCATTCTTGTCATAGGGAATCATTATTCTATCCTGAAAATAATATCTCATTCACTATACCAAATGTAATATACAAAGACAAAGATTAAAAAGTTCTCATTGTAGAGACAGTTTGTTGGCTATCCAAATCAACGGCTGCAGAGCTGCTAAATAGCTGCTATCCACAGGAAATAAACCATCTGACCAGCATTCTTTTTTAAGGTGTGCTCTTGCATATGAAATTGATTCTTTCTACGTTTGCATTTTGTTTGGTTTTTGAGATCGCAATCTCCGTCCTCCAAAGGATGATCTAGCTGGAGATTCAATCAATGGATCTATTGGGCAAGGAACGAGCCAGGAAATTATGACTCAAGGTGTTCAACCTGTTCCAGGTGAACCTACACCTATAATATCACAGCAACCTGACACTCGCATCGACGTTGATGTGCCTGTCACGGAAACAACCCGTGATTGGGAGATTTTAAAGAGCATTGTCTATGGGGGTTTAGTTGAGTCGATAACAAGCCTCGGTGTTGTCTCATCTGCCGCTGGAGCTGATGCTGCAACATGTAAGTTGTTAATCATAACTTGCTGTAGTGACATTGATATATCATTTATGTAGAAGTCAATCCTCCATAATCTACAGTGCAAAAATGCGTAATAACATAACTTTTTCATTATACCATAAATCAAAGAAATATTATGTAATAGTCAGTTTTATAATGTATAAAAGGTTTGGTATTATGAGGTATATCTTCTATTTACTGACAAGGCCCAATTGTATTATGTTAATGTACGTGTATGAGTTTGTTGAGTAAAATCGTAACGGTTCACAAAATTGCTTAATTATCTTTGCAGTGAATATAGTTGCCTTGGGTTTGGCAAATCTCATTGGCGGACTGTTCGTAATTTCACATGATGTAAGTTCCTTTCCCCAAATTTGTGATAAGGCATCAACCAGAATAGACAGCAAGGTTGATATGGGTACATACAGATTAGAATCTTTTCAATTGAATAAATTCTTACATTTCTATCCTCGTTTCAAATAATATAACATCCATCAAACGTCTATATACTAAACCATAGCTCCACCTGTTTGTTGATATTTTTGAATAAGTACCATTTGGACAATCATAATGATCAGTTTCGCAGTTGACACAGATTGGAATTAGATATTTTTTTTCAGTTTATTGTATAAATTCTCAGATTACCAAATCAACAATCCAATACTTTTATGTGATTATTTTCGTATAAGTTGTAGCCTGTCTTACCGTACCATTGAGAGATAGCAGTGTGCTATAATGGAGAGGTCATTCCGGTGAAAGAGTTGGCCACTCATCATAGGCTAACGGCACTTTATGGTGCAATATTTGGATACAAATAGGAAGGATAAAGTTTGGAAGCATAGGTTTAACTGGCAGATGTATGAAAATGGACATAGGATTTCCTTACAAATGTTGCTTATAAAGTAATTGGCACACATGTACTTTCTATCATACATGTGGAATATTACGCAGGTTGGAGAAGTAACATATGTAAATAGTGTGATGTCGTTAGGTCCTAAGAAAGTGAAAGGCAAGGAGTTTGCTGTAAAAATTGTTCATAATTGTAGAAAGAGAGAATTGAAGCAGCACTAAGTGGCTATGAGGTTGGGAAAAAAAGAGGTTCTGGAGTCAGTGGTGTTTGAGGCTTTTAACAACTTAGCTGCAGTGATTGAATACAACATATAGAAAATGCGAAAGGTAGAGATATACAATTGAAAATACAGGTGAATCTATTTGATTGAGAATATGTGGAAAGGTGGAGAAGCTACTTCTTGCACACTTGTTAAGGAATGCGATACCAATGTTATCTTAAAAAATATCTATAACTTTGAGACTAAGGAGAAAAACTTTGCTTTGTGAGTTTTTTGCAGTTTCCTTTTGGTCCTCTTCCCACTGAGCAAAGTATAGAATTATATATATATATATATATATATATATATATATATAAAGGCTATTCTCAGGTCGAGCTGAGAATAGCCTTGGTAAGCTAACATCCCAGTTGTTGATCTCATTGATATAACGGCTGAGATCAAGGAGATCAACGGCTGAGATGTTAGCTTAGCAAAGACTGTTCTCAGCTCGACCTGAGAATAGCCTCTCTCTCTCTCTCTCTCTCTCTCTCTCTATATATATATATATATATATATATATATATATTGTGGATTTAGCTGAATTTTTGGTGAATCAACTAATGGCTCATTTCTTTTGTTACATGGTACAATGAATTGGTAATGCTGAATTGGTTTGCATGTTTTCTCCATTGACGTTCTTTCGAAAATCTGGGGTATTTTCTGATTAAGAATATTCTTTGAGCAGCTCTCCGCCCTGAAGAACGAGCAGCAGGAAAGAACGAATCCAGAGGAACAACGACGTGGTCGGTACTTGGATCTGCTAGGCCGAAGAGAGAACTTTCTTCTACATGCAATTGTTGCGGTTTTATCATACATAATATTCGGACTACTTCCTCCCGTGATCTATGGTTTTTCATTCTACAAGAGTGATAACAAAGAATACAAGCTCATGGTGGTTGCCGGTGCAGCCGTGATATGGATATCGTTATTAGCCCTAGCGAAAGCTCACGTTGGAACGGGTAGTACTTACTTCAGAACGGTGGTGTATTACCTCGGACTAGGATATGCTGCTTCGGGTCTTTCCTATGTGGCGGGAGTGTTTATTAATCGGCTTCTCGAAAAGATTGGTTTGTTCAACCAAGGCGGAGATACATCCGCACCTGCTTCTTTTGCTCTACTCGCCGGCAGCTCACCCTCCATAGCATGGTCATCTTATTGAGCAAATGATTTGGAACTATAATCATTTTGCAAATGAATTTTTAGGGAATTTGTCGTTGCGCTCATTTTGTTTAAGGTGTATAATATCGGTTTGTGAAGATTGTTGGTGGAACCAATAATTAAAACAAATTCATGTAATTGTAATCCTATCAATCCTGTATTATGTAACATAGAAAAGCTGTCTTGTCTTCATTTATGTGATATTTTGTAGTGTATATTGTGGAACCAATTCTTTGAAGCTTTTAGAGTGGTTATATTATTATCCGTCCTCAACATATCATCATCCTACTGGTTAGGACGGTACCAATTCAATCTTATAATGTGGAACTTACTAGATATATAAACTTTTGAAATTCAAAAATCGCTCAAAATTTGAAATATTTGTACATATTTACTTGTTTATTTTTTTCTTTTATTTCAAAAAATTTGTCTGACTTGTAAATACCATATGTTAAGATTTAAATGATATGGATATGACATATTAATAGCATGCAGTAGAAATAACTTCTTTGACCTAGCGTACTGCCATGGCCCACTACCCACCCCCATGCCGGTAACACCATACAGCCGGGTCCTTTTCTCTTCTGGAAAAGGATGGCCACCACGGGAGGTGCTAAGGCTTGGGCCTCCCAAGCATATCAACACCAACTCCCACCTAAGCTAGGTGATATGGGATTAATTGGAATTAATCTGGCGCGCAGCCCAAATCTGACTCAAAATCACATTTTTGGTCGATTGGAACCCACGCAGACTACACAATTGTATTCTGGTCACGCTGAGGTATTACACGTACTGACATATGCGACAACAATTCTAGGGGTGATCTCTAGTGTTGTTGGAACTACGACTTCAACATTTCAAAGTCAGTCCCGTGCACGTGGCCGACCTTTTTTGTGTCATTATGACGCCATCGACGGGCATGTAACTCCATAAACTAACATTATGGCATATTGCATAATGATAACATCTAACAGGTGCTCTCCAAATGTTCAAAATTTATTTCTCAAATAGATTAATGTTTGTTAGCAGTGAAACTGTAATATATACTTAAAAAGTTGGATTATGTACTCCTCCCATATATGGAACCAGTTATGGTGCAGAGATATTTCGTCCATGATCGTGCATCTCTCAGTATGTACATCAATGCTGCAGCTTTGCTTAAAAATTCTTAACCAATGTATCGAATTTAAGAATATATTCCATCGGATTAGTAATAGTTACAATTAAAACCCCTCGGCTTTGAGTCACGTGACCCGCACGCACGCACTGTCTTATATGTCTACTTTCTAGCTTCAATTCTTCCTCCCCAACCTCCTCCACCGCCAGGTTGACCACGATTCTGTCTCTCTCTTGATCTCTCTCTACGCCTCCGAAGCACCGTGACAGGGTCTCGTCGGATTCCAACGCCGGAAATTGAAACTCCGGCGACGATTTTCGACGTTTTTGATCCAATCATCGCCCCCAGCCGTTGTTTCATTTTTTTTGTAAAATATACAGCAATTTTGGTTTAATTGGCTCTAGGTTGGGTGGTCATCGGCGTCTCGAGATTTTATGATAATACTGTGGAGATTTAAACTCAGATCATCCGCGTTTCAGTTTCAAGTATTTCTCGAAATTTGTTTGTAATTTGGCAGAGTTCTGTCTCTAGCACCATTTGGCGTTCGTTTTGAGAGCCTTTTTGGGAAAGCGTATCTCGAATTCGTAGAATTCTGGTTGATCATTCAGCAGCTGAAGTGTTAGAGAGAAAGTCTCGCCTGGCTTTCCCATTGATATTTGAATATTCTTCGTTAATTTAACTAAAAATGACGGAGGTTGTGTATGAGGGTTGGATGGTTAGATATGGCCGGAGAAAGATCGGCTGGTCGTTCATACACATGCGTTACTTCATGCTGGAGACAAGGTTGCTTGCTTATTACAAGCGCAAGCCCCAAGATAATGCGGTATGCGAACATGCTAAATGAAGTGAAATGAGTTGCACACTTTCGTTATATAGTTTATGTTGTATTTTCTTAGCTGTGGACATGTGCAGGTGCCGATCAAAACTCTCCCTATAGATGGCAACTACAGAGTGGAGGATAGAGGTCTTAAGATGCTCGATGGACATGTAAGCTTTGATAGCTGTAATTAGAGATGTTTCATTGTTAAGTTGATTATTCTATTTGATATCAATCTGTTTTAACTGTCCACATGTGATGGTCATCTCCGTGGTATGTCAGAAGATTATTTATTAGCAATATATGATATCTGTGGCAATAGTTTGAAGATATTAGGTCGCTGCACTATAACTAGTTCAGAGCGGTTCTGATGGTTTATATCCAAAAAGTGGTTCCATGGATTTTAACACGCGCTTGTTAGTGGTTCCACGTTCAAAACTGCCACTGTCGCCTTTGGTAGCGTGTAGGAGTTGTTGCTGTCCATCGAACGCCATAAGCCGCTACTCAGGACGTGGCTCTAGAGTTGTGTCTGACGTTGGAGCCTTACAAAGTGGGCCCTATCACCGAGATTTTCCTACAAATAAAAGAAATAGCCAGAAATCTTAATATCTTAATGGTCAGTTCCAGATTCTTTTTCTAGTGGAACAGTCATTGTGACAACCAAAGTTTTATTAGGAATAAAGTATTCTGGGATACTCGACTTTATCTTCTAACGTCTTTCTTCATGTAAGGACATGTAAGAGTGATATTCTTTTTGGCAAGATTGCTATCTTTGCTCTTACTCGAAGATTGCATAGCTAACTGCTTAATAACATAGGATAAAGCAACTATTAGATAAAATTATTGCTCTGTACATTCCATGCTTATAGCAGATTATTCGGTTCTCTCTTAATTCCATTGAACTTTTGTATGTGATGATGTGATCTCGCTTGGTTATTAATTATTAATTTTTTTTTTTTTTGTAACAGATGATTTATGTCCTATGTGTTTACAACAAAATGAAGAAGTATGATCAAATAACTGTATGTTTTTAACTTTTGTTTTACAAGCTTTTAGTTTTTTTTGGTTATGTTCATTCGAAATTTAACGTTTTCGTACCTACACTCCAAATGATGCTAATATACCATTATGTTGCTGGGCATCCAGAATATCTTGTCTCAGTTGTATTATTCAAATAAGCTTGTCAAATCCTAGTGGTTGTCGGGTGTTGTGCATATTACTATTTGTATTAAATGTTTTTTCAGCTATTGTGACATAAGGTTTTGACCAAAAGAAAAACGTAGTGTTGATGGGTGTTGATCAAGTATAATTATAGAAAGAGGGACATGTATGAAGGGAACTCAAATTTATGTGAAGGTTCCAAATAAAGGCACATCTGAATTCAAGATTGTCAGCAACTTGATAAGATCAAGACTCGTATATATTAGCAGTATGTGAAAAAGCTATTTTCTCATGCCCAATATCTATACTTGTTAGAATCGTAAGGAGAATGCCCTTTTCTGTAAGTATGTATGTGTGTGTGTGTGTGTGTGTATATATATATATATATATATATCATGAACAAAGAAACCATTTATATGCAATAGATCCACGCTTATAGTAGATGCTGGCCTTATGTTCCTTCAGATGGCGGCATTCAACATCCAAGAAGCTTTGATATGGAAGGAGAAGATTGAACATGTAATTGATCAGGTATAGTAATTGGTTAGTAAATTCCGTGTCTTTACTGTATAATCTAACTAGTCTAGCAGCTAAAAATACATCGCAACGCTGTAACCTCGCACAAAAAAAAGAAGCATGGTATATTATATAACAACAGTCACCAAACAAGCCGTGGAGTATGGGTTTAGTTGATGGACAGTTATTGCAAGCTCTTATCCTCATGATCTTCTTGGATAAAACTGTAATTGCTCTCTTTTCACCTTCGAGCCAACTCTCTTTTGTTGCCAAGCTAAGCTTCTTGCAGATTTACTCCGTTTAAATTTTCCAGCTAGCAGACCGGTGTTACCTCGCTGGTTGAACATCCAGATTCTCCACAAACGACTCGTCGGATCCACTATATCTATCAGTATTACAATAATGTTGGATATATATATATATATATATATATATATATATATATATGTGTGTGTGTGTGTGTGTGTGTGTGTGTGTGTGTGTGTGTGCAAGGTATGAGAAACACCCTAACAATAATTCCCTATCTACAATCGTCTCTCTTTCTTACAGTTTAACTTGGTATCATAGCCTCATTTCTGGCCAAATTCCTTATTCACTACTCGGAAAAATGGCAATTGTGTGGGTGTGTGCGTCCGGCCCGCTTCAAGTCTGTGTCGGACATGTCCCAGTCCTTTTATTTAAATGACACAGCCTAGACGTGTCTGACACGAGTCTGGGCTGCGTCCAGCCAAGTTCGCGTCCAACACGAGTCTGACGTGGATATGTTAGCGATTTCGCAATGTCGGTGCATCATAGAGCATAGGTATTTGGCGTCGTCGCAGCGAGTCTCTAAATCCGAAAATCGTACTACTCTGATACCAACAGTTGTGAACCACTAGAGTTCAAGGTACAAGAGGTCTCCCACATTACTACTAAATTATTCTAAATGCTAAAACATAATATTATTCTTCCTTTGAAACTAATACAAAGTACTAAGCCATATATATAGGCTTTTATAGGAATTGAAATCAATTCTTTCTACATCTATCTTACTATATTCCTATCACAAGGGCTAACTAAAAAGGTCTTTGATCCTCCTAAAATATAATATTTCTATATCCCTTGACTTATGTAAATCCCTAATTTAGTGATTTCAATCCATCAAAATTCCGATCCATAACAAAAGCCAAACTAATAGTTGGATACTCTCGCCCGCCATCGTAGCCTCATCTCTATACTCTCTTTTAGGGTTTCATGGTATGACTCATAAGTTCAATGCTGCGATAATTAGGACAATTTTGCATATCACCTTTGTTCTTGTATGTCGGGGCAAGTATTCTTCCTCCACTCATCCGGCATTGTTTTAGCCGATAAGATTCTCTTAAACAGTTTCGTGAGCCTGACAACACCTCTGTTCCCTAGACATTTCTAGGCTAACTATGCTTCCTTTGGTAATTAATGTTATTCTTCACAATGCTGCTCACATCAGGCTGCATCTTGCAATTGTACAAGGTACTTGATGTTCCTAAACTGTAGATGGACGTGTATATTTGGGATGCATCAGGGGGTTTTTTTTTCACTTGTATTTACTTTCCTCAAATGTATTTATGAGTTAGTTGTTTCTTGTTCTATGCAGCATCAGAACCCAACTATTGCTTTTAGTAACAGAGGGCATGCTTCAATAGATCATAGACCCACCTTGGAGAATGGAATGAGTGAGTGGTCTTCTGATAGTGACATTCAGCGTTTGTAAGTACTTTTAACTGAGTTAGAGCGCCTATAATATATTAATTAATCAGTACTTACCCACACCCATGAGACTTTTATTGTTCTATAGTTTGACCAATTATAAATTCGAGATATATCTTCTGAACGTTCAGAAATATATGTGAAATGAAAAAGTTACATATCTACTATCAATAAATAAATAGGTGAACAATTAAAAAAGTTTGTTTGAAACAAAATCATATTTATTCAGAGGATTGAATCTCTATAGAGGTTGTCCTTCTTTGTTTTATTTGGAGTATTTATGATTACATAAAAGTAAATGCATACATAATAAATAATGAGTAGATATAAAAAGTTGAAGGCTTCTTTTAATTCATTGGCAATACATTCCAATTATCTATTCCCACCTTAATTTTGCTCATATGTGTGTAATAGTCACCAACATGTCACTTCTTAACATGCGACCAGTCTTTTGAATTAATTTTAGTATGCTGGCTGGCTGTAGTACAATACACCACCATCATATCTCCACTTTTGATGGTACACATAGGTAGATTAAACATAACCTTTTTTTTTCAAGTTCGGCTGATAAGGTCAAATTGTTCTATAAATGAGCTGTATTTATAAAGTTTAATGTTATTATGATCAGGTTAAATATGACCATGTATGCCTGCAATTTGGATTTTATAACATGTTGGAATGCTGCATTTCAAAATTCATCATATATGACCATGTTTTTTGATCTTGTAACATTTGCTACTGAGATTCATTTTTCCTTGCTTAGTTGGATGAAAATCCAATGTCATTTCAGGACATCTAATCAAGGGAAATATCGTAAATGTTGTATTCATCACATGCCGAGGATCACGTGTCCTGCGCCAGTTGGAATAGGACTAAAATATACAAATTGTAGTCGATGTTATAAAATTTAAAGAAAAGAGTCTCTTATGTGATCAATTTTAAAATATAGAATTCTACATATTATTATATAGTCTAAAATGTAGGGGCATAACTACAAGGTGACATTAATCATACAATAGTCTAGATTGGTACTTCCTTCCACATTAATTAAAATTGGGCTGATATTTAAATAAGCGACAGGAAGATTGAATGCATGAGATTGACTAAAGGTCTTTTCAGGGAAGTACTGGATGTTTACTCGGATAGTGATGAAAATGATTCTGCTGGAGGTACGGAGCAGGAAATAGAATCTGAGATGGCTAGGTAAGAAATGTAGTTCATTTTAAGCTATGTAAGATTATATCCTACCTTGATCATAGGTAGGATATTGTTTAAAAAAATAATAACAATAAATGAACCTCTTGCTCTGGTGGAGTCCATTGCCGTGTCCAACATCAACATCCAGCCCTGCAGGAGGTTACGAGGTTAGTAAATGTGGTTTGATTATTTTCTAGAACTAACTTGGATCTTTTACAACTTCTCAAGAAAAAAGGACCTTCGTTTTTACTTTTCTTTTGTTTTTTTATATGGTTTCAAGCAGATACAAAAGTTTAAGTTTTCTTCTCTCTTACCCTGGGGATTGCCAAAACTGAGATCAACATCAAGTACAGCAGAAAGTTACAAGGTTGATCTATCTGATTGGTTAATTTCTCAGAATTAAATTCTGCTTTTTATTGAACTTCTTTTTTTTTCTGCAGGAGCTTGTAGTAAGGGGTCGCCTCGCATACTGGATCCACCTCCTTATTGAACTTCTTTTTTTTTCTGCTTTCAAGCTGATTAATAAGCGTAAGGAACCAACAAAGTGGGATGGTATCACCACATTTACATATTCAGCATTAGTACAGGCAACTTCCAACTTTAACAAGTCGAATGAACTAGGCAAAGGGGGTTTTGGAAAAGTTTATAAAGGAGATCTTCTATGCACAAAGGTAGCTATCAAGATATTACATCGTGAAGGTGATGCAAGTCAAGAACAGGCATTTCGCCGGGAGGTATAAGAGATTACAACATGAATTTGCTGTGAACTCGTAAATAACTTCTCTACGGAGGAAGTGAAAACATCCAATTTCACGCATATAATGATTTTCTTATAATTTGCATATATAGGTTGATACACTGTGCAGGGTGAGCCATCCACATCTTGTCCAGCTGATGGGAGTATGCCCTGAAAAGTCTGCTCTTATTTATGAGTTCATGGAAGGAGGAACCCTGGAAGACCGCCTTGTACGCAAAGACATTCCATGGCAAGACCGCATCCGTATTGCTGCCGAAATTTGTTCTGCTCTTGTGTTCCTCCATTCACGTAGACCGGACATTGTCGTTCATGGTGATCTTAAACCGGCAAATATACTTCTAGATGCAAATGGTATGAGCAAACTTGGTGATTTTGGCATTTGTCGAATTATTCCTCCATCGAACACAGCAACTACTACGCATATCACCGCTAGTAGCCTACAAGGTAGTGATGGTTATATGGACCCAGTCGTCAAGCAAAATAGCAAGCTGCAACCAAGCATAGATGTCTATGCTTTTGGCATGATAATCATACGTCTTTTGACAAATGATCGGCCCGGGCATGGACTTGTTATTGATGTGGAGGAGGCGTTGTCGGAGAAGACTTTGGGGGGTTTGCTAGATCCAACAGCCGGATGGCCTTTCCAGCTAGCGAAGAAATTGTCTGATCTTGCCGTAAAGTGTTGTGATCTCCATGTAAAGCGTCGTCCACGCCTTCAAGATGTTTGGGAGAAACTTAAGGATATGAGGAACAAGGCCTCATTTGCTTAGCTAAGGGTGACAATGAGCCGAATACAACTAGATTGTTTTAGTTCGAACTCGATAAGCTTCATAGGCTGAGTTTGAACTTGGCTCGACTCGAAAAATCTCGAGCTCAGCATAGTTGTATCAACTGAGCTCGACTATTCCGGTCGAGCTCTGTTGAGCTTGGATCGATTGCATTAATTAAACCAAGCTCACGTCGAGATCGAGTTCGAATTGTTTAAATAGTTTTATTGTAATTCTTTTTTTTTTTTTGAATAAAATAAAAAAGTTCATTTAGATTCACGAGCCGAGTATCATGATGCTCAAGCTTGAGTTGTTTAATTATTCGGGTTCGAATTAGTGTTCCAAGTTCTGCTCGAGCTCGGCAAAACTCAGAGTTCGAGCCGAGTTTTAACAAGTTTAAGTCCGAACTTCTCTCGTGCAGCTCGATTCATTTTCACCCCTATACTCAGCCATCATGTACTTTCAAGTAGCCTGCCAAAAAACACTCTAGAGAGCATACTTAATCTACCATTGCATTTCTTGCCTTCAACTGTGTAAGGTGGGAATGATCACGGTTTACTATTATTCGGGAGTTGTTTGTTTGGTTGGCAAATTTTGAATACATATAGAGCCAAATTACTAGAGAAATATGAACCTAGTGGGATAATATGACACTCTTAGAGCAATAATAAAATTATCATAGAAAATAATTTTAGAAAGAGAAAGTACAGTGAGAAATCCTAGAGAGAGAATATGAGGAAATAAGTAGTGAGTGGAAAACAATCTTAAAGAAAGACAATAAGGAAAGATAATAAGAGTTTTGAGTCAATCTACATACATTAGAATGAATATACAAATAACACTTGTTTTGGTGTATTTGTAGACGATATTTGGAATTTTACAAGTTTGAAATACTTAGATATTTTACATTCACTTTCAAGCATCAAGTTTATTAGTCCAATAGGAATGAATGAAAAATAAGTTTAAATACGATAAGTTTCTGCCGGTAACTTGAGCTACTTTAAATGAACTGGGAAAGCGCAACCACGTCATCAGCTTCACCATTTACTTTGATATTTTGTGTAGAAAATATCACAATGGTGGCTCAGTCGCGTTTTAGTTTGAACACAATTCTAGTTTATACACTTGATGTACCAAACATCCATACCACCAAATAATTACTATTGTTTCGGAGGCTTTGTGTTGAAAGAGCTTTGGCGATAATAGTACAAACAGAGTCTAGGTTGAGGAAGAGAGAGAGAGAGAGAGAGAGGCAGGTGTCGATGCGTTGCCGCGCCTTTATGAAGAGAGGTATATAGTGAATTTTCAGGACCTAACATACTAACATTAAAAGAAAAAAAAAAAAAGACAATTACACTACAATTCCTTCGTATTGTCCGTTTAAAAATATTTTTTACACTATAGTCCTTCGATAATTTTTAATACATTTATATACATTTTAATACGTTTTTTACACATATGATGCCTTGCACATTTACATTTTTTAGTAAGTTTATGACATTATGTTAATTTTTTTACACCCTCATATTAAAAAATAATATCTTAGCATCCTTCTAATAATTTGTAACACCGCCTTAATAATTTTTTATATCTTTTATAAAAGAATCTAAGTGTATTTTTTTTTATATATAAATGGACTGCAGTACAAGATAAACTATTGTTTTGAACTGTAATGCAAATCTCCCAAAATAATCCGCTACAGAGTGGTCTCGCTGTAGATTTACGGTATAGTATTTATTTTAGTATAATTGTAATTGAAATAAAGAACCTTGACCTTTGAAAATGGTATGTAATTGCCTTTGGAAAGAGGATAAATTACTGTTTGCTCCAATAACTTTCACTTTTACAATTTCAAAGATTTTGGTACTCCAATTTACAGATCTTGATACCCCACTCATAACTTTGATACTTGGATTACACATAAAGGAGCAAAGTGCAATTCTGAAACTTATCAAGTGCACGGTAGTGATATCATACGCTGAAGCTTACCAAACACATAATTAGATATTGATGTTCAAAAAATTTTAAAAAGATATTTCTACATAAATATTTTCTAACTTGAAAATTTTAGCAAATTTAAAAATAAAATATTTTTAAATATATATTTGGTATGCTCAGAGGATATAAGATCTAAGTCCTTGGAATAAGTCTCTCCCCACAGAAAAAGTCATAAAGGACTCGCAGCCTTGATATAATTCACATGGAGACGATAAGAAGTGAATCCAATCACGATTGTCCTTTTGAAATGAATAATAAATAGCTTCTACCCTTCAAACTGCCCTCCAAGTTTAAGCATCAACATCTATACCGAATGGTTCCTAAATTACTTTACATTGAATGATTAGATTTAATCCATCTAAATCTAATATTTTTGATAAAAAAAAAGAGTACACAATAATATAAATCCAACTATGTAAAGAAAATGCGAATAGAATCAATCAAACTGTTATCCAAAAAGTAAAATAACTTATTTTTATTGATTTTTTTTAATCTGAACTATTAAACTTGAATGAATTATACCTAACTATTAATTGAGCACATTTGAGAAATCTATAAAGGTGAGGATTCATACAACCAAATTATCGCCAGAGATTATAGTTCATGTGACTCCATCATTCTTTGTCTACAAGGAAAATTTATTTTAAAATCATAAATCCCCTAAACGAGAACAGAAGTTGTAAAGCATCCTAAAGCACTTAATATTGACATGGATTTGTTGATTTCGTTGCTGCAAAATGATCCAATTTATTACTCAGTAGAATTTTAGACTACTGAGTAATAAAAGATGATATTTCAACATAATAGTAAGAAGGAATAGCTATTTTAATAACTGAAAGACAAGAGGAAGGATCAATAACAGAAATATATCCTCCATTGAATACTATTCAACAAAGTACACAATTACAACATCATTAGAATACAATGAATTATAGAGAATTAAGGCAGCGAATGCAGCGATTTTACCAAATACCGACAACAATTAGTAGAATTCTATACCGACAATATATCATTTGATCTTAGTCTACATAGCAGAATCAACGAACGAAGGAATCAAACATATCTCAGAAGAAGCAAATACCAATTGTACCTCAAATAACAACGTTCTTGACAACATTCTGAACGCCATTGACGATAACCCCGTTACTCGCAACCCCTTCAATCTTCTTCTCCTTCTCTTTATTCATCTTGCACTCCTCCAGCTCCTTCAACCACAAATCCGCAAACTCGCAATCGCGGTACCTCTCGAACCACGGCCCCCCGCATGTATAATGAATCGCACGGGGAAAAGTCCCCTCCAAATTCTCCGGATCCACCTTATTATGCCCAACGAGGAAATTCCACACGAACGGAACCTCCCCAATCTCATCATCATCCAACCACGCAAACCGATGCAGAAACGCACCGGTCTGCGAGCTGACCGTCTCCGGCGTGAGCGCGGCGACATTCTTGGGGTGCGCGCAGTTGTACAGCACCATCGAGCTCCAATTCTTTCTCGGGTACACGGTCTGCACGGCGCCGTCCATCTTGGTAGATTCTTTAGGCGCGTACTCGTGCTTGACGCACATAACCGCGAACTTGTCGTCGATGAGGGAGATCAAGGACCCGATGTCGGCGGTGTAGAGGAAGTCGCAGTCGATGAAGAGGGCCCAGCCCGAGTATTTGGCGAGGTAAGGGGTGAGGAATCGGGTGAAAGAGAACTCGGTGGACTCGGTGGGCCCGCGGGGGCGCCAGTAGAGACCGGCGGATCGGAGATCGAGCTGGATGATGGGGGTAATGGAGAGAGGGATCGAGGAGTGCTTGAGGAGGGAGTGACGGCACACCTCGAAAGCGTCGGCCTCGCGTGGGTCGTAGCCGACGAAGATGCGGAACGGGGCGGCGGAGGAGGACATTGTCGGAGATCTAGACGGAGTGTCGGTGGATTTCCGAATTTTTGGATCTGAGAAATGAAATGAATTTGAGATGTGTGGGTAATATTGGGAGGGAGATGAGGCGAATTTAAAGGAGGTATCTATTGATGGATTGAGATTGGCGCTACTTCTATTACGCGTTTCTTTATTTTCCCTTCTAGATCTCTGCTAAGTTTGTGGGAGATTTTTGTTGGCCATCCATAGTTAATCAAATCACAGGTTTATTATTTTTCTTTTTATTTGAATTTAATTTCTATCTAATATTTTGACCAAAAATAAAAAATTCACATATTTATTTGTTTCGTAATTGTTATTATTTTCTTTAGTAGTATTGTAATAATAATTATTATGTTTAAAAGTTAGAAGAATAATAAATTTAAGTGGTGACCAGAAATTTTAAAACAAATTATAAAACAACCATTTCATAAAGAAGAGATCTCATGCTTAAATTTCTACAAGGTCATCTGTAAGAATATAAAAAAATTATTCCTTACTATCATGAGGTGACACATATTATGGACTTGTAAATATCGGAAGATTGTTATTCTTGGATTAATAGTACGAAGATCAGTATTATCCTTGAATATCTCTATTAAGATGATTAAAACAAAATTCAATTACAAATAGAATTTGTAGAAGCAAAACATAAAGGAATTTTGTCAAAATAGCATGTTGTATTCTATTTTTTCAAATTAACACCTCAACTGACAATACTAAATTAGCCATTTGTGGCACTAATTTATTTCATAATAATACAAACTTTAATTTTACAATTCTACTATAGTTTATATCACAATACTAATATAACTCATCCGGAATACTAACATAGCTCATTCGGAATACTACAATCTAAATACTATGATACATATTAGCAACACTATAGCAACAGAACTGATGAGTTTTCGAATGGTGGTTGAAATGTAGTTCTTTTTTAAAGCATGAACTTATTTGAACGAGATTTAAAAAGTACGAGGCTGAATTGAATAAGTTTTAAAAAGCAAGTCTTATTTATCTATAAACACAATTTTGTACGCTGTCCAATATTCTTATTTTTTTTCTGTGACTATTATGCACGATTTTTATTTTATATCCGGTAACAAACCAAACTATACAGCAATTTTTTTTTAATTCATAATTATTAAAATTCAAACTCTTTACTCCTTTTTATAAGAGGGAAATGATAATCTTCCAGCGCAGCGATTGACATGGTTGGTGGTCAACATTCTAACGGAGTTGTTAATTACTGGCTGGCGGGTTAGAGCAGCTACAGTAGTAGTTTGCGGAGTGACTAGAAACGATCTGCCGACGTCATTTGTGTCCACGTGGTTTCCTTTTCCTACAGCTTGCATGCATGCTATCGTCGCAAGTCATTATTTTTCGGTATGAAAGCTGGACTTCCAAATTTCTATATATATTAAAATCTCAATATTAGACTATTAGTTATTACACTAATTTTGTACTCATATAATACATAATTATAAATTATATATATAAATATTAAATATCAAACAATTTAAATTTTTTTATTTTAATTTTATATAAATTTAATTTTATTATAATATTTTATTTTATTTTTAATATATTATTAGAATAAAAAATATCAAATAACATACATAATTATTCGTAGATTAACGTTAAATAATATATATATATATATATTCACAAAAATATATATATACATAGTAAACTTTTATTTTAAAAAATTAATATTATATATAGATTATATATATATATATATATATATGTTACATGTTCAGACAGTCAGACACTTGCAGGACACTCTACTTTCTAAAACGCGCTATATTTATTATTTTACATGCTGTGGGCCACCAAATTCAGGCCTTATATTTTATTTTATTTATTTAGAAAAAAATAGCAAATTAATCTTTAATTTTTAAACTCAACATATATTAATTTGTATTCTTCAAATATGTTACAAATTTCAACCTCTCTGGTAATTTATGTATAAGTATTTTAATTACTATAAAAACATTTTGTGGAAAAAATTATGATATAAAAAATTATAGATTTGATAACTCCTATGACTGTTATGTTGTAAATATTTTTAAATATATATTATAAGACTCCAAACTCTTAACAAATTATTCAATAATTCGTTAAAAATTTAGTCTCAAAAGATATGCTTACAAGTATTTTTTAAAAAAAAAAAAATTCATAACTTGATAAAAATTTATAATTTTTATATTCAATGTATTTTTGAAAGCTACATCTAAATAGGTATTTTAATATATAGAAAATTAACAAGTTAAATAGAAAAAGGCTAATTAGTAAATTTCAACAGTAAAAGGGCTGACATGTAAGTCCCCTTTTTTATTTATTTAAGCGGGCACCTGATCTCTTATTACCACTGTCCGATAAATTGTTCATGCAGAATCCACGTAGACAAACCAACCTACTATGTGCCCACTGTTTGACGCGGCCCACAATATTCAAAGTAATCTGTGGGGTCGAATAACGTCCCCTGCGTGAACGAGAGGAAAAAGTGCCCGTCGGTTGCGGTGACCACGGGAATTAACTTATGAAAATATAGGCCGCATCTCGTGGGCCGGGGTCATGGCCTGTGGCTCTACGTAGGGCACAGCCGTACAGGCCGGCCCGGATCGCACGACTAGAGCAACGGCAATGCAGAGCTCTGCATTTCTGCTGCTTTGCGTAGTGGCCGAGCAACTTATTAGTTTTTATTTACTTTTTTGTAGTATGGATTGACTCCGCGGTTCTCGACTCAGTAGGTCACCAAGCCGAGCTAGGATTTTCCACCCTTGCAGGCTGAGTTAGCTCCGCCCATAAGCATGGCCATGCAGGACGCTACCTAGCCTCAACAAACAGTGTAGATTTGGCTCAGTCCTCACGGCTGATCCTAACCAACAGCTCTTATTTTTATTTCAGGTGAAACTATTAATATCTAGCTCAGTCCAACGTGAAGAGTAGTAAAACTATTAATATTTGTAATATAATATATATACCTAGGCCTTCATCTGAAAGCAGGGGTATCATTTGACACCCCTGAATACATACTAAATTTGTCCCTGTGCGAAATGTGTTTTTATTAATATCAATTTGTAATGTACTAATGGTCAGAGTTTTGAAGACAATAGATGATGTGAAATGAATATAACTCAAACATATGGCTACAACATTATGAATTATGATGAAAGATAAAATATAAATTTTGTAAAGTTCAAGATATGGTTGTTATCAACCTGCAGGGTTAGAGCTTCAAATCAGTTCAGATCAAATTTTAGCTTGACGTTCTCGAAACATGATTTCACCCCTAGGTCGACTCCATGGGGGCGTCACAAACGCATATGTGAATTATTGGAAAATTTTGAATATAAAAATTATGAATTATATTATGCTTTACGACTTTATAATTCATAGACTTTTAAGAAATGCTTAAGGATAAGTCAATCAGGCCACCAAAAATATTTTTTTTAAATGATTGTGGAGGCCAATTTGACTTATCTGAAGCTCTCTCTCTCTCTCTCTCTATCTATATATATATATATATATATATACGTCCACACCCTAATTCAATGGGGTGGAGACTCCATGGGATTAATATATATATATATATATATATATATATATATGTACGTTCACACCCTAATTCAATGGGGTGGAGACTCCATGGGATTAAAAACTCTCATTTGTTACATGAAGCAATTCAGGGCAATATATGGACAAATAATTGATATATGGAATAAATAATTTCCGTAACGGCTTCAGCATATAATTCCCAGCACCCCTTAATAACTATCTATATCTAAATGCATATAATTAATCCCATTGATTGATATCTCTGGAAAGTTGGTCCCACTCTACATCTTCCGTATATAACAAGTATTCCTCAACATTTCTAAGCATCTCGAATTCCTTGCTCAGGTTGTTTTCCTGCTCCATTAGAAATCCATGATCTAATGTTATATCTTCTCTTCCCTCACATCCCAATGATGTAAATTCATCCGGTTCCACATGGTTCGCTGTAGAGCCTGCAGTTGCCGCAGTTGCATCATGAAGTTCTTGTTCAACAATCGTTTGATCTTCCGACCATGTCCAGTTAGCTGCCAAAGTTATCGGCTTTGGCCTGATGACTTCCACAACGGCGGAAGAAGTTTTCGATTTCCGCTGACAGGTGTCAAGTTTCTTGCTCAAACGAGAGTTCCAGTAGGTCTTCACATCATTTGCTGTCCTTCCGGGAAGGCGGCCCGCAATCAGCGACCATCTACATAAATAAAATGTAAAGTTAGTCAGCAATACAGTATAAAAGCTCTTGTATAACGTACAAGTAGTTACTACAAAATACTTGTAATGATGATGGCAGTATTTTCGAACAAATAAAGATGATAACAGTATTACTTGTAAGTTTTGCAGCTTCATTGCTGGCTCCTTAAGAGTGCAATGTAACCAAGTTTAATTACAACAATCGTTTGTACGGTGTAATACGTACTTACATATATGATTGTTGATGAAATAAACGAACAAGGAACAACTAGCAAGCAAAAGATAATCACAACGAGACAAGATTTTCAAAGAGAATTAATCCTCCATGATATATATCCATCTGAAACTTTCTCAAAGGAAAAAAAAAAAAAAGGTAACCAATTAATGACCTGTTGCCCAAGAGCTCGTGGAGCCTGATAATGAGGTCATCTTCTTCGTCGTTAAATTTGCCACGCTTGATGTCGGGGCAGAGATAATTGAACCATCTGAACCTGCAACTATTTCTGCACCTATTCAGCCCTATACAACGAAAATATGAAAATGTATAAGCACTTAATAATACGAGTAGTTACTAAGAAAATGCAGTATAATTAAAGAGACCTGATATCTTAGGGACTAGCCACCACTTCCCGACTCCGTATTCCTCAACACATTTTCTCAAGAGGTTGTCTTCTTCCTCAGTCCAAGCACCTTTTCGATGATTTGGCCTCCCTGTTCCCTTGGAAAAACTGCAGGCCATGTTATCTTTTCTCACGACACCCAAAGTCGTTAATGAACCTGAGAGCTGTGTTCGTACTGCTAAGGCATATATATATATATATATATATATATATATATATATATATATATATAAAGGCAACACCCCTAGAGTACTATGGCGTTGTTTCATGAACGAATATGGACCTGATATTTTTTTTGTCTTGATTTTACAAGTAAAATGGTGGGTATCATTTAATTATAAATTTTAAATTTATAATTAAGTGATACCAATCATTTTCGTCCCATCTTATTGAGTTATGTGGATATAATTTTTATATTTACATCCATAGAATGGTTGGTATCACTTAATTATAAATTATAAATTTATAATTTATAATTAAGTGATACCAACCATTCTATGGATGTAAGTATAAAAATTCTATGGATATAGTTTATAATTTATAATTTAAATTAAGTGATACCAACCATTCACATACCAATCATTCTGTGGATATAATTGATTCCCCCTCCCCATACCAGTAAGCAAGCGATCGATCTGAACTTCACCAGTATTTCTCGTCTCCACTTCATTCGCAAACACTAATTCTAATCAATTCAATAATCAAATACGTCAGAAAAGACCAATCTAATTTAATAAAATTTACTATCCAAAAATCAGAGAAATGGATAGAGAAATGATAAACACAGATGCAAGCTATATGAGCCTTTGGCAATGCAAACAAGATCGTATAGTTAAGATCGATGGTAAAGTTGGCAGACCAATGTAAGTCAATTGCTAGCATTTGGGCAAGATAGCTCCGTTCCCAGCGGAGGAATATGATTTTGGACGACAAAAGATTGAGAATTATAAGGTTGAGTTGGCTGGGACGCGGGAGGATAGAGAAGAAAAGTAAATAATTGGATTGTCAAACGGTGTTTAGGTTAATAGACATTCTCGATCGTATTTGGTTCATGGATAATAGGTGGCAATTGTTATTCGAGTAATACTTATAATCCTATTATCTGTGTTTGATTCATGGCACATCGGTTATTCCGGTAACATTACTTATAAAATAGGAATAAATCGCTACTAACCTAAATATGTGGGTAGAGATTTATCCATGTAAAATTAGCTCATATCTCCGCGCCGACTCTATCCTCTCGATCTTCATCTCCTTCGATTGCTATGCCTCCGGCTACTGTTCCCGCCGCCGAGCAAGGTATTCTTCACCGCCTTCTCCCTCTGTTCTCTGCCTCCGGCTACTGATCCCGTCGCCGAGCAAGGTATTATTCACCGCCTTCTCCCTCTGTTCTCTGCCTCCGGCTACTGATCCCGCCGCCAAAGCAAGGTATTCTTCACCGTCTTCTCCCTCTATTCTCTGCCTCTGGCTACTGATCCCGCCGCCAAGCAAGATATTTGCCACTAGTTACATGGATAACATGTACCTTCAATCTAAACACGGATAGTGGTTATTCGCGTAAATGTTACTGGTAAATTAAACATGGATAGACGTTACCGTCGTGTTATCTTACCCATATAATTACTACATTTACCTATATACCAAACACAACTTAATGTCTCCGAAACGTTTGGAAGTGTGAAAGAATCTGCACCATCAGATTCTACGAGCAAATCCTAGCCACAAAATGAATGAAATGGTATGAATCGGACCGGATGGGATCCAAGTCCCAATGCGGAGTTACATGGATGATATAATTAGCTTTCGATACAGAGGATCATCTTTCAAAACAGACGTTTTCGTAATAATAATCAATTTTCTTTAGACCTTGGTGAAATAAGATATATTCGATTGGTTTATATAGGTAGGTGATATGTATGATGAGTTGAACAGTATGGTTTGTATTTCGCACTTGACGATGGATTGATCTGTATACTGATATTGTACTACACCACTTTTTGTATATATAATACCAATTTTATTTAAAAGGCTGAATCACGCAAAGAAGAAGGACCTATCATCTAATTTTCCCTTTTTTTTTTAATAATTTTCTTCAAATTATGATTTATAATATTTCCTATTTTGTTGTGTAGGTACTTGGGAATTTGAAGCTGTCCTGTGCAATTTCAAAGAATATATCTCGTACTGCTCAAGTTACTCGGGTAAAGAGTAAGACCCGAGTATTAAAAATCTATAAAAATGATAGTGGTATTTTTAAAAAGAGTTTTAGAAATTATATAGGTTCTCAATATAGTTTGTTATCTTACTATTTATTATTTTATACAAGATAAGATAGTACCTAAATTCAGACAGTAAAATTTTTTTGACTTTGTTCTTCAATTAGATAAATTATCTTAGCTGAAATTATAGTGTATTTTCTGAATATTTTTTTTTATTAATAGTCTTTACACTATCCTATGTACCTGGGATTTTGAATATCTAATCCGACTATATTTTTCAATCACTTTTGAATGTTCTGTATAATGTATAATATTTTCTACCTAGAAATGGGATACTGCTATAATTATCTCAAACTCTTATAATACTTAGTTTTGTTCAATACAAAGTACCACCTACTAAAGAAAAAAAAAACACCCGTTCATATCGTGTCATATTTTTGGCCCTTTTTTATGAAATAATATACGTCTGAAGATCACCTATCAAATAGCATCACTATTTGATAGCATCACTAGTGGTTTTATTTTCGCGGTTTGTTAAAATAAATTTTTTCTTCGTAAAACTTAATTCAATCAACTATTAAATAAAAATATTAAGTTAATTTTTTGAAACACTTTTTTAGCTTGTTTAGAACTTATTTTTAACTTACGGAAATACTAAAATAGTTCGAACGAAATACTTCAATCTAAATATTATGATATAAGTACTAATAATGTTGTGCTAGCCGTCTGAAGTTCTAAATTTGCTATTCAAAATATTTTTAGATTCTGACCAAAAATTCTTTTATTTTTTTTTCTTTTGAAAATTTTTAAAAATATAACACAGAGTTTTAAAACATATAAATTTTTTAATATTATTCCCTACCCCGACAGAAATAAAGCTCCATTGTAATGATTCTATCGCAAGGAGCAGAGCTTTTAGTTTATTCTTTATTGGAGATGAACCTAGGATTTTCAAACCAACAACACTTGAACCACAACTAAAATTTTCAGTGCCAAATCGATCAAAATTTTGATAAACTATGATTTTAGCACATACAAACTATTGACCCTACCATTGTGCTTACTTGTTATTTTAAAATAAAAAATTTAAAAATCAAAAATTAATTTTAAAATATAAAGTTTTAGATATGTGTTGTACCGAATTTTAAAGTTAAAAATTAAAAAATCAGATTAATTTTAAAATTTAAGGTTTTAGACACATGACCTACCATTTATACATGCTTAACTACCATAATAGACGACTAAAGATAAAGGTCCAATCCAATGATCAATAACATCATGTAGACAAATAAATTACAAAATATTATCAACCGTATGATCGAAATTATTAGTTTTACTGCTTTTTAACGATGAACCATAAAAGTCCGTCTTTGCTGAACCCAATTTTTCTCTGTTAGATGTTCATACTAACCCTTTTTTTTAAAAAAAAAAAAACATTTTCCTTTGTCAAATCGGATAAAAATTTATGAATTTATATGACTTAAACCGATTTATTACTAATATAAAGACAATGTCTAAATATATTTAGTGTCAGTAGCACCCCGCACAAAAAATATAACAAGTAACTATTTGGTCCATGGACCTATGGCCAATGGCCCATGGCCCGTTAAATATATTCACTTTGACAGTTGTCCAAATGTACGGTTAGGATTGCCCCAGTATTTCTTTGACAGTTGAAGACTAGTTTTGCAGGGTAAAAAAAAAACAGTTCTATAGGCTGCTGCTACTTGAATTTAACTTGCACAATAAGCAGAGGATCGAAACAATGATCTAACGGATTAAAATCCTCTGCCTCGATTTGGTGCCCTTATTCCTAAATATAAACTTACAATTTTTTTTTAAAAAAAAATTAATATAAAAATTATATATTTTGATGAGATTTATAATTTTGATATTTATTTTTTTTAAAAAAAAGATACTTTTAAATAAGTTGGAACTTCAAAGTCTACACAATTTTTTAAATTATTTTAAAATCAGTTAAGAAATTAAGACTTAAGAGTCACAATATCTACTTATAAGTATTATTTTTTAGAAAAGTTCTATATAAAAATTATAAATCTCATCAAAATTTACAGATTTAATTTTATTTTTTTTTCAAAAAATATATATAAATATATGTTAAGGAGTGAGAGCAAAGATGAGGGCACCAAATTAGGGACAAAAGATTTGAATCATGATCTAACATACTTGACAAATGGATCGGGTCGACCCGATCCACCAATAGGTCATCGAATTATAGGTCAACACTAGTACATATCGACATATCAATGTATATAACCCAAAAAAGTTAAGTTGTGGCAAAGAAAAACAATAGTGGAACAATTTTGGTATTTTGGGGTCAATTTTCATATTAAAATAGTTTTAAAATTCATTTCGAACCCGTTAAATATTAGGACCAAAAATATCTATTTAGAAATATTTTTAAAAAACTTTTAATATTAAAATTATAGTTCATCACAATTTATAACTTTAATGTTAAAATTTTTTCTAAAAAATAATTACATTTAAAAAAAAAAAAAAATCCATACGCTCGTGCGTATGGGAATGTAATCCCAACTTTCTACTAGCTTTATTGTGTCCACTTCAGATCCACTCTGTAATCCTCTTTATGTAGAGTTTTGCTTTTGGTCTAATCTGAATTTGATAATTTTAAGCCTAACAAACATATTATTTTTAAAAAAAGTTGTTAAAAATATAATTGAGAAAACTTTTATGTATAATTGGTTTTTAAAAAACTTATTATAAGAAATAATAGTTGATACTGCGTAAAATTAGGCTGCCACGACACCGAGGTCGGACCAACCCGAGGTACGGACTGACCCGAGGTATGCCGACCTCCGAGGTATGCCGACCTCCGTCATATGCCGACCTCCGTTATATGCCGACCTCCGAGGTATGCCGACCTCCGTCATATGCCAAGCCGAGCTGAACAGATCAAGTAGGAAACAATCTCAAGGTCATCCAATCCGAGGCCGATCTCCAAACAATCCTGAGGTCATCCGAGACCCAGAAAGCTTAGTGAAGCTCGGCCACCACCGGTTATGTACGTTTCACGAGGAGATGGAGAGGAGCCCTCATGAGGTCAAAGACCGACCTCGGCCAACCGAGGCCGAGCTCGGCAATCGACCGAGGTCAACCTCGACTCCACCTACCTCAGTAAAGACCATTCAATGCATGTGTCAGAGACGCAGACGGGAGCAGGTGACATTAATGCAACCAGCGGCGGACGTGACGGCTGCAGACGCGACACCTGCGAAATGACGACCCATGCCTACACATAGCCGACACGAGCATTTATGACGGACACGAAGCAGGGCGGCGGAAAGCGACAGAAGCTAGCATCAACGTGGCGCAATCCGAGCCGTCGACCTGGGAGCAATCTCGATCGTCCGAGCTCCAACCCCTCCTATATAAATAGAGGAAGGCCCAGAACTTAAGAAAAGAGGCAGAATCCGCGGGAGAAAGTGGAGAAGGGGAGAAAAAGTGAGAAAATTTGTAAAAAACACCTCTTCTTCCACTTATAATACAAAAATTCTTCCGGTGGTCGCGTACGACCCGTGGTTCTTTTTATCCCCGACCAGATTGGGGATTTTTCCACGTAAAAATTCCGTCTTCTTTGAGTGATTGCTTACGTCTTCCTGCGAGCGACGTCTACCTTCGAAACTTGAACCGGTCGCGACACGCACGATCAATAGTGAAATACAACTATCATAAAGTTGTTGACAAAATGGGTCTTTTAGAAGGAAAAACAATGCCACATAAGGCAATCTTATTTAATTTTTTTAAAAATTCTGATATAACTTGTCTATTTTGATACAACTATTATAATAACTTAATTGCCGGCGCTGATTTATATTGTACGACAAAGAAATTTGAACTTTTCGATGTCAAAATATCTACGTCAGTCTCTATATATTATTAAAAGAATAAAATTTTCGCATCAATACTTAATTTTATTTTTATTTTTAATAAAATGACAATCATCTAACCATTCTAAAAGGTCCAGGAAACAAACTAAATGTGAGCTTACCAACCTTATAGAGTCCATTCCGGATCGAGATAGGACTGAACATTCGAATCAACCCTAACAGACCCGGTCCAATCCGAAATTAAGAATGTCAATCGACCAGATTATGTTTGAAGAAGAATTTAAAATAATAAAATGGAGATAAAATTTATGACAGCTCCGGCGCAAAGTGCCGAAGTCGGAGGAAGCGAGATCAATGGACGAAGGGAGAAAGATCACCGGCGCATGGGCTGCCTGCGGAAATCGGAGGAAGCGCGATTAAATGATGATCACCACGGTGGTGTAAAGGGCGTGGATAAATACTTGTCGAAGTGGGGGGCAGTACGATTAGCGGATGGAGGGAGAAAGGGTGGAAGTGCTTGTGCTGCTGCTGGAGAAGAGAGGTAGGGGATAAACTATATACCCTAGACATGAAAAATTTACTGGGCCTTCCTTAAGACCCAAAAAAATTCTGGTATAATCCGATCGAACCCGACTAGTTATCTGTTAATCGGAACATACTTAAATTAATTTGAATTTTAAAATATCGACCCGAATCCGAATAGATCAAAACCCCAAATTTTGTATTTCTTGAATTGGATCAAGCTTTTAGATAAATTCGGATAATACTTAGCCATAGATCCAGACTCCGATCCGTGAACCTTTCCCTATACACGGATGCCCAAACAAATCCAACTACCACTTGCTCTCCCCCTCCCCTCATCTCTCTCTCTCTCTCTCTCTCTCTCTCTCTCTCTCGCAGAAGTATAACAATTGACCTTAAAAATAATATATAAAAGGGGGGAAATACATAAGTAATCAATCGAACGACTAATAAGTAATAACCAAATAAAGTAGACATTCGTTCCCACCGTGCGGCGAGCTTTTATTTTTCTCCTCGATTCGAGCGGCCGGAACCCTAGGCTGCTTCCTCCGGCGACCTATGAGCTGAGATGGCTACGGCTGAAATGGCGGCGGCAACGGCGGCGGGGGAGCTGGGGCAGCAGACGGTGGAGCTGTCGGCGCTGGTGCGCCTCGCGGCGGAGGAATCTTACCTTTCGCTAAAAGAGCTCGTCGAGCGCTCGCGTGCGACTGGTGGAGAACAATCAGATGAGCAGAAGAAGATTGAGCTACTCAAGTTCGTTGTCAAGACTCGGCAGCGCATGCTCCGGCTTCACGTCCTTGCCAAGTGGTGCCAGCAGGCGAGTCATTGTTTCTCTGGGTTGGTTTTGGGTGATCTTTCAATAGGTTTAGTTACTGAGTTTGGCGAAACATCGAAGCAAACTTGGCTTTAGATATTTCTTGCTGAAGTATGCAATGAAATACTAAGAAGGTCATTAGCGGTGCAAACAGATAACAAATAAACATTCATTTTTTAGCAGAACCTGGTCTAAGAGCTGATCTTTAAAGTAAACTAAAGATTGGGTTGTTTAGTCGTTGAGATTTAAATTGCACTTGCTAGTGTCACACGAGTTTGAGCACGTATTCAAGTGTGAATTTGCATACTGACAAATTATAAAATGTGAAAAGTGTTCCCGACCTAGGAGTTTAAAATTTGGTTGTTTCGGATTTGTTTGGATTTAAGCGTATTCATACCCTAATTCTTCTCTGTATACTTACTAGAGTATGGTCTGTGTTCGACCCCAAGGTGACTTGATCAAGCCGCTTGCTTGCTTAGTCAACGGAAGCACTATTAGGCTTTAGCTCAGCTTGTTTAATGAGTAGAGCTTTTGGTCAGGCTCTTTTGTTAAACATACTGAGCTCCAGCCAAGCTTTTGGCCAGCCAGTCACAGGGTGGATGCAGTCAGGTGGATAATCGTTGTCTGTATAGGGATCCTATTGACTATTGTTGATCAAGAAAGCTCTTGGTTTGTAATGCAGCTGTTTACACTTTGTCAAATTTGTTGCGCTAGGGATCTTATTTCCAGTATATTGTTACCGATAATGAAGTAAGACCCTTTTTAAATTTTTTTAGTAATTAAGATTGTTAACATGAGTTATGTATTTTCAGGTACCTTTGATACAATACTGCCAACAGCTTGCAGCTACTCTGTCCAGTCATGACACATGTTTTACCCAAACAGCTGATTCACTTTTCTACATGCATGAAGGTTTGCAACAAGCACGTGCACCAATATTTGACGTCCCATCTGCAGTTGAAGTTCTTCTAACTGGGAGCTATAAACGTTTACCAAAATGTATAGAAGATTTAGGAGTTCAAACTGCACTAGGGATTGAGGAACAGAAGCCTGTACTAAAGAAATTGGATACTCTTCTGAGGTCCAAGCTTCTTGAAGTCTCACTCCCTAAAGAAATTTCTAATATTACTATATCTGCTGGTACTGCTGTTCTTCGTATTGATGGGGAGTTTAAGGTAATCCTGACTTTGGGTTATCGTGGGCATCTATCCTTATGGAGGATATTGCACCTAGAGTTACTTGTTGGAGAGAAAAATGGTCCTGTTAAACTTGAAGAGTCAAGACGCTTTGCCCTTGGGGATGATCTTGAGCGCAGGATGGCTGCTGCTGAGAACCCGTTGATGATATTGTATACCGTTCTGCATGAATTCTGTGTTGCACTTGTTATGGACACAGTAATAAGGCAAGTTCAGTTACTCCGCCAAGGGAGGTGGAGAGATGCAATTCGCTTTGAACTTATTGCTGATGGCAGTGCTGCACAAGGTACAACTGCAAATGTTTTACAGCCCCAGGATGGAGAGATTGAGTCAGCTTCATTGAAAACTCCTGGTTTGAAAATCTTTTATTGGCTGGAGTCAGATAAGATAGCCGGAGGAGGTGAATCTAGTTCATCTCCTTTTATCAAAATTGAGCCAGGGCAGAATCTCCAAATAAAATGTTCACATAGTGCATTTATCTTGGACCCACTTACTGACAAGGAAGCTGAATTTTCGCTTGATCAAAGCTGCATCGATGTAGAGAAACTTTTGCTTAAAGTTATTTTTTGTAGTATACATACTCGTCTCCTTGAAATTCAGAGGGAGTTGAGCAAAAATATTCAGCTGTGCCAGGCTCCTAATGACGTTGTCCTAAAGCGCGAAGGTGGCAAAACAGCTATTGAGTTACAGAAGGTGGTGTGCATGAGTCTAGCACCTTGTTGTCCACCATTATATCTTTTGCATGCATTGCTTGCTATGACTTTAGTAGTTTGTCACATGGATATTTCAGCAATGTGATTTTTTAAGTTCAATTGTTTACTATTGGGTGTATATATGGAAGAGAATAAAAGTGACCGACGAGTCGCAATATGAGGGACCAATGGTTGGACATCATTGAAGGACGATGGGTTAAACTCAGGGTAAATTGTTGTGTCCTCATGAGGACTATTATTAATAGCTAATAATATATGAGAATTAATAGATGATTAAAGAAACAATGACTTTTGTACTTAATGATTGTCTTTTGGACCTCCATATGTCTAAACTAATGATTGCCTTGAAAGCTAAATCCTTTTGTATTATAATTTGCTGGTTACTTCTATAACTTTATCTTACCAATTTACTTTTTTAATGAAAACTGTCCCTCTGAACTATCTTTTAGAATACTTCTATTTGTGAATATGCTTTGTCAAGTTTGTAAAGGGTGGACTCCTTTGCATAGATTTCTTCAAACTTTGTAAATGCAAGTCAAAGTAAGCTATTCTTCAATTTGTCATGCACTATTTAAGCTTGTTTGTGGGAGTCGCTGTGTTATATGCCGTTCTTTAGTTGTTTGAAGTTGAACACCCTAATGGCAAGGTGCAAATCGATTTACCATTGCTAGTTATTGTATTTCTTTGTTTTTTCCTTCTACATTTACAAAATGCAAAATCTGACAACAAAAGTTGTTATGGACCAAAGCAAAAATTACTGAGGTGGTTTGTCAGTACTATGTCATCCCCTTTGTGTCTCTTATACAAATAGTTCTCTTATTTGTGAATGGTGTTTAGGCTGTGAATGCATTTGATTTTTTTTTGTTTTCAAATTTCTTTTTGTAGCTTTTCTAAGGATGATGCTGTATAAGTATATTCATGTAGTGTCTGCTGGCTTAAGGCAATGTCTTTCACATCTGCAGAGAGACAGCAAGCTGCATTTTAATGATTCTTGTGGGGATGAAGTGCTACAAGTGCGAGCCTATGGTGCGCTTTATATAACCCTTGGTGTACAAATCAGGTTTTTCCCCCCTCCTCTCTTATGAAGATGAATGCTTATTCTGTCTGACAGTATTTAATCTCGCGTAAAATTCCATGTGGAAAAGTACTACTGTCAATCATTATATGATTATACCTTAAGTATAACACAGATTGTCTGCTGGAGTTAATTACTATTACTAGTAAAGTACCTTGTTTTTATAACAATAGATACGGCAGTCCTATAGCATTAACCTTTATCTATGTCTGTGCGTGTTAGGTGTCAATAGGAGGGGAGTTTTTACAGTCAGGCATTGAATTTTCTTAGCAAATAGTAAAAAATAATGTATACCTAAAGCCTCAGAATGGCTATCTACTAGGACTATTGGGATCCAGTTAGTCAAACTTTTACAATTGCCATTGTCACTAATCTCCGCACGTTGTTAGCCACTTGAAGATGAATAGCATACATGGCTGTATTTAAGATGGAAGATGCACAGGGATCAATTCCTTAAAAGTTTGGCAATCTTCTCATACAATCTTGATGTAATTCTAATAGGAGGCTTGTTGGGGCATAGAGCTTGTTTAGCAGTGCAAATGTTTTAAATAACTAACTCAGCGCGAAATGAGTTCGAGGAGACCTGCTTCTGGCCCAATTGTGTTGTGCTCTCTTCTCATTAGTAGTATTGTAGTCATAGCTTTTATGCTGTGTTTGCATGATTCCTTTCATGTATTAGGTTTAATTCCTGATGTCACAAGTTACTTGGGAAAATCGTTGGCCTTTTTTATGCTTCATTTTTTTACGGTTAACATGCTTTTATTTAGCTGCTTAATAAGAAAACTCATGTTAGAGTTATTACATAAAGCTAGCGAAGTCTTTTGAAATTCCAAAAGTCTGCTCTTGGAGCAAGCTTATCTAGCATTGCAAATTTGAAATTCTGTGACACCTTTTCCACCAAATTGCCATTGATGTTCTACTTGGATTCCAAAATGGAACTTGTCATGAAGCAATTTTGCCACTTTTATGTAATACTCAAAGGTTTTAAGGCGCGCTGCGTGCCGCCCGAAACATGCTCGATCTGAGAGGATCCGGCACCGGCACGGCCATTTTCTGACCGTGCTGCAGTTGGCATAGAGCTCCGTTTCGGTCGGCACGGTTCTGTTTCATGCCGTGCCGCCCAACACACTTTTTTTTTTTGAGACAATAAAAAAAGATTAGAAGAAGAAGAGGAGAATAATAAGCCATTATTTTATTTTTTATTTTATTATTCTTATTATTCTTTTATTTTTGTAATAAAAATATAAAAATGTGTATAAAATAAGAAATAATATTTTTTATCGGCACGGTCGGTATGTCTCTAGTTTGGAGTTTACCTAAACTCGGCACGAAATGACACTTCAAACCTTGGTAATACTTCAGTGTAAAATTTGACTAGAAAGTGAAGATCGGTAGCTTCCATAGTTTTTAGAGTATGTGGTCCTCGAAGTTTCCAAAATGCCATTTAGTGGATACTGTACAGATAGAATTCCAAAAGAATTTAGTTTCCATATATTCTTAAGTTTCTTAACATGAATGTTTCTGTCTATTTTATGCTATAACAGTATCTCTATCACGTCATTACATCTAACATGATGAGCTGAGTCCAATTTCCGGTTTTGTGTTTTCTTCTATCAAGCCTTGACTTCTGTTCTTGGTCATAGGAATGGGCGCTTCCTTTTGCAATCTTCAAAGGGTGTCTTAACGCCATCTGTTACATCTGAGTTAGAAGATGCTCTAAACCAAGGGAAAGTGACAGCAGCTGAGGTTTTTGTAAGTCTGCGAAGTAGAAGTCTTCTTCACTTGTTTGCTTCAACTGGCAAGTTTTTGGGGTTAAAGGTGAGGTTCTTTTCCTCATGATAGTAAGATATGATCCTTCGCCCTTTCTTCTTCGTAACACAATTCTAGCAATAAAGCTTAAGTATTTACCATACTTCAGCTGATGTTTGATCCAGGAATTTAAGCATAGTCCCTTTTATGTCATCATCTCATTGCTTAATTTGTTATCATCTTTGAAATCCTTACCTATTGTTCTTGACATCTTGTTCTTATTTCTCTTCTTTTTCAGTTTTTTGGTTCATGAAATGAATACGTGAATCATAAATTCTCTTGACTGCACACTAAGTAGAATCAGTTCATTCAAAGCCTTATTATTATATAGAGGTCGAATGATCTCTTGTCATTAAGGAAGGTAAACTCATAAAGCACGGACATGGATAGTGCGATATGACATAACACTAACATGGAGAAGCTGCAATGTAACTTCATCATACAATAAATGATAACTAGATCATTAGTGATAACTAAATCATTGTACTATCTAATAAATAAAAAAAAACAACATTCTCTATTTCATTGTATAATACATCTTCACTTTTCAACCATTGTATATTCAATAAATGACTAACAATTTATACTTTATAGTATAACACTAGTATGCTCCCCTCACTCATCACTTCTCTTTCCGCTCCTCACCAAGTTTATAGTGTGGAGTGTTGTGGATGAAGTGGGGAGGATGGGTGCAAGGAGTTGTTGGGTGGAGATCAAGGAGGTACGAAAGTAGCGACGACTGCAGGGGCACAAACTATTGTCTTTATAATAAATTTGAAAATTATTTATCTTAACTTTTTTATAAGACGTAGAGTTGTTATTATGAGTTTGTGTAAGTGCTTGAGGCGCACATGTTAACTACAAAAGGAAGGTCAGCTAATAGACACTGCAATAGGTGTAATGTTGTATACGATATATTCCCAAGGAGTGCTACAGTGTCCAACATGGACATCGTCCTTCCTTATGAGAAATCCAATGCTGTAAAATTCATACAGATGTATCTCTCCCGAAACCTTTAAGAATTAAGACCTCAACTACTAAAGTCCTTGGGTTAGATGGTTTTCTCAGAATGATATGGGGCAAAGGTCATTTAGGATGTTGCTTTTGGTAACCTGTTAAGTTGTTGTTGATAATAGTGGTTATATAGGTAATATTATATAAAGACGTTATGGACAACTAGAGATTTAAATTATTGAATTCTTATATTAAGTCTGTGGAGTCATTCGATGTATGCATTTGTACATGAAAGAATGGATAAGTAATTTATTGTTAGGTTCTGCTCACTAGGAGTAGATTAATCACAGAGTCGCACCAGGTTGCCAGTGCTTGTCTTTCTGCCACGATGCCACTGGTGTTTATTTTTTTTACCATCAGGGCCATCGTTAGGGCAACCTTCAGGATGTAATAAGCTTTTCACAGCAGATGTGTGGCCAAAATTTGGATGTGCAGTCAACTTCGATCAATATGTACTAACTGGCAAATGATTGCGACAGGTCTGTGCCACTTGAGTTATGCAATGGGAATCATGGGTTTATATGGCTAGGCATCATGCTGTGTGCAGCCTGCTATGTGCCCTATCCTTAAATGGTGACTGTGTGATGTAGATCACCTTTATTTTATTTATTATTTTTTACTTTAAAATTTTAAATTTATTTAAAAATTAAGAAGTATTAAGTATTGTCACATGTGGGCACAATATGATTTGCGCGTAGCAAAATCCTAGTTCCGAAACCTTGGGTATGGTATGGTAAACCTGGGTCGTAGACTCATAATAGTTGCTCTGCTTATTTGTAATCATCCATGACTTATGTTACCTTTATTTTATGAAACTTAGACTAATTAACTAACAAAGTCTCTCACACGCGACACGCTCGATCATACTAGTTGCTTGGCGTATTTGTTGTCATTCTCTTATCTATCTCATTTTATTGAACTTATATAATTAATTAGCAAGGGTTTCTCAGTATCTCTTCTAAGCTAGTTAGATTTGTTATATTACCAATGGTATCGTGTCGCTTATAACCACGGTTTTAAGCTTCGTATGGCAACGCGTGCTGCCCTACACGGGCCTTCTTGGTGCTTTATTGGCCATCTCGGCTGTACATTTGAGATTTTAAAAGGAAAAAAAAAGGGAGGAGGAGGAGAATGTTAAGTAGGAGGAGGAGGAGAGTGTTAAGTACCTAAGGATCTCCCTTCCTCACCTTCGATCTTGTTGTCGTCACCTACAAACTGCATTAGTACCTTTGAGCACTCCAAAGGTCACACGTGATGCCTTACCTCGTTTCCCCATCTCTTTCTTTCTTTTTATTTTCTTCTTTTAACTGTTATTTTGAAAAAATAAAAAAAGTTTAATTATATATTGGTATAGTCTGCAGATGCCGGGATTCGAGTTTACAGAAACTCGGCTTGGTACAAAACCTTGCTTTTAGTAAAGAAATAAGAATGGCAGGATAGTTGGTTAAGTAATAAATTTGTTTGCAGACTAAAACTAGATTTAAAGATACTACCTTTCTAACTTACGCATTATGATATCTGCTAATGTAAAGTAGCGACCATTGTGGATCTCTTCTAGTCGTGAGACGGTGTAATCAGATGACTCTTTAGAGGTAGCAAGTCAGGCAGATACCAAATCCAAAGCGGTAGTTCTGATTGGATGGGTGGTTCCTTTGCTGCATAGTTGTTGTTAGTAATGTTTGTCTGAAATATGATTTCTTTAGTGAAAGGAATCACATTAATGTAAACAATAAACTGATTTGCCTCTTTGTGCATCGGATGATATGTGAATGGTACTTTTTTTGCGTTATAAATATTCCTCAAAAGAGGAGCCATATGAGTTCTTGCACAACCTAACCATATTTTAATATTTTCTAGTTTCTTAAAGCGATTGATGTTTTAGTGCTCTTCCATGTTAGATAACGTTCTTTTGTGCTCTTTAGACTTGATTTATGCTAGAGATTGTAGTTTGCCATTGTGATCTTTTTACTATCTTGTCCACCTCAAATAACGTTTCACTTTTGCAGGTCTATGACCAGTGCTTGAGCACTGTAAGGATACCCAAGTCCATGTTGTCTGGGTCTGATATGTTGCTGATGGGATTTCCGGATTGTGGTGATTCCTATTATCTTTTGATGGAGCTTGAAAAAGATTTTAGACCTTTATTCAAGTTACTGGAGACTCAGCCTGATTGCGGAGGGAATTCTCATTCAGTCAGTGAATCCATTTCTGTTATACGCTTCCATAAAATTGATGTTGATGTAATTCAAACGGTTGAGGATGAAAAGAATCAGAGCCTTCACAATTGGGACAAAAAAAATTCTTTACAGAGCAGAGTGGACTCAAGTCAGTTTTCTCAACCAGCTCTGCTTTCCAAGTTTGGTCTAGAACCTCCTCCCCAGACAAGCGGATCTTCTCGCTCAAGTTTCTCTTCTGTGGTTGATGAGGTTTTTGCATCTGAAAAAGCTGCAGCAGGATCCCTGTATCTGGCACAGAATAACTCTTCAGATATGGCTTCCTTTTCGCAGTTCAGCTCTCGGCCGCTAAATCCTCTAGGAATAAAGTCAGGTCTTGGTTCACCTAAGTGGGAAGCAGGAACCCAGCGTACTCAGACAAGCAACCTTGCAAACGCTTCTGGAGCTATTATTTCTAGTCTAAGTGGTTCATTTCATCCATCTATCAGTACAAAGGGTGTACATCAGAACAGTCCATCTAATTCTGTTTCTTCTTCCAGTCCTGTTAGGAGCGCGTCCTTTCATAAGCTACCAACATCAAAATCTGATCAGGAATTAAGCTCTATCAAGTCCCCACAATCAGGTGATATAGACCCATGTGCAACTAATGATGAAGGTCAATCTGGTTCAACTGAAGGTCCTAAAGATGCTGGTCATACCATTCTTACTAGCCGAAGCAGACTTATGTCGCCTCTGCGAGGAAGTGGCTCTCGAGCATCTGCACCTATATCTGGTGCAAGACAGAGTGGCTTGAAAGGCACTGCCACTGACACTTTAGTCGGATTAAGTAAGAATGGAGTGTCTGGATCATCAATAACCACATTTGTATGTAAGTTGCTTCAGCTTTGACATTTTTACCGATTTCCTCTATTTTGACACATTTGTAAGAGTTTGAGGTGTTTGCAATGCTCTTATTTTTATTAACAGGCCAATTGCCGGAATCTACTCCCTGCCCCTCTGCTGACAGCATTGGGTCTAAACATGGAAAGGCGACCAAAAAACGTTCTTTATCCGACATTTTGATGCAGGTTCCATCCTTCGAGAGGTCGGATTCTAGCGACACTGCAAGGAAGAAAAGGAAACTGGAGGCATCTGGATGTCATGCTCCATCTCTAATAGTCCCGTCATCAACTCGGGCAGGCAAGCCTGGTGGATATGCGGATGGAAATGCTATTTCTGAGATAAATAATGGGCTTCCTACATCAAATATCTACATTTCAACTATACTTCGTGTAGTCAGGCACTGTTCTCTCTGTATTAAGCATGCTCGAATAACTAGCCAGATGGAAGTTCTTGAAATTCCATATGTTGAAGAAGTGGGTCTGAGGAAACCATCTTCCAACTTGTGGTTCCGTTTGCCTCTTCTCATGGACGATTCGTGGCAGAACATATGCTTGCGGCTTGGTAAGCCTGGAAGCATGTCATGGGATGTGAAAATTGTTGATGAGCATTTCCGCGAACTCTGGCAACTACAGAAGGGAAGCACCAGTACTCAATGGGGCTCTGTTGTCCGTTTTGCAAACGCTTCTGATGCCGACTCTCATATTCATTGTGATTCGGAAGGTGTTGTACTAAGTTACAGAACTGTTGAATCTAGTAGTGTACAAAATCTCGTCTCAGATTTGCGAAGGCTATCTAATGCACGATTTTTTGCACATGGCATGCGCAAGCTTCTTGGTGTACGACTTGATGGAATAGATGAAAGTAATACGAAATCAATTATAGCAAGGGGAACGATTGAGGGTATCTCTGAACAGATCAGAAGAACCTTCAAAATCGAAGCTGTTGGTCTTATGAGCTTATGGTTTACATATGGTACCGTTCCTGTAGCAGTGCATTTTGTTGTTGAGTGGGAATATGGCAAAGAGGGATGTACTATCCATGTATCGCCTGATCAACTTTGGCCTCATACAAAGGTATGTGTATGTTCTCTTATGTTCTTATTTTTCTGTCCGTTATACTACCTAGGTCATGTGGTTATCTATTCTAGTGTTGTTGTAACCTAAAACATGCTTGTCTGGTAAAATATAGATTTTTGAGAATCAGAAAAGTGCCATATGAAGGAGACGAGTACTTTGTACAATATCTAAAATAAAATGATATAAAGAAACATGGAAATCCTAAAAGATTCAATTTGATGAGTCACAATTAATATGTGGAAGGAGGTATTGAACAAAAGGTAGACATACCACTTGGATTTCTAGACAGCAATTCGGTTTCAAGTCTGGTACATCAACCATGGAAAGTATCCATATTTGAGATGCTTGATAGAGTGCATATAGTAAAAAGGTGGATTTGCATTAATTTATAGATATTGAGAAGACATGTGATCTGGTACAAAGAGATTAATAGAAAAATTTAACTATTAAATTAGCAATTAAACCGAGCATTCATAAACAAAAATACAAATAATCATGCTAGAAAAAGATAAGAATCCTACATTTTCATTAGAGTTGCCACTTTGCAAAATGTATCGGGCATATAAGCGCACTTCATATACTGAAAAAAGCCCACGAAATGCTGTAGTAGAAACCTACACTCTAATTAAGATTAGTTACAAAGTGGAGATCTTAGGTTATGAGGTAGTAGAGGTCATGCTTTGGTTGCTAGAGAAACAAGGTCGGGGAGAAAGGGTACATATATGCGAGTTCACTGCGAAAAGGTTTGAGGTTAGAATATTATTGCATGAAATTAATGAATGGTTTTTATGATGGTATAGGTGCTTTTGCGCAGCGTGTCCCCTCATGTCCCAATGTATTCCAAGGTATCTCAACGTGTCACCCAATGTATCCTAGCGGATCCTCGGCGTGTCTATAAAATTGTTGAATAATTATATATTTGCCCCTGCTTTTGCACCATCCTCCTAAATAAATCCCCTTTTTTATTATTAAGTCAAGCCAAAACACATGTTTAAGTATTTCTTTGGGAAAACCTTTGAATGTGCTTTACAATTTTGTATTGAAATTTTTCATAAATTGTCTCCTAAGTAGGTGTTTAAGTCTCCGGATCTTACTGTTCAAAAGCTTTAGATCCCCAAAGCATCTATTTTTTCGTATTCAAAATTATTCACTTATATATATATATAATATATATATATATATGTATGTATGTATGTGGGTGTGTGTGTCTATATATAGAAAATAAGGATTTATTTGACAGACTTTCAAAGCAGGGACTTTTTTGGCAAAACCCTATCGGATTGTTTCTTTTGCGTATCGGACACGTCCAAGCGTATGGTGCACAAATCTGTGTCTGATACATGACGTAGAACTTAAGACTTCCACGGGAGTACCTGTGCTTCCTAGTTGAATTCAATTGCTACTTCATCGAATATCAGCATATTTACTTATAAGATCTTTCAAGTCGTTCTTTTGGTTTCCACAATTTAGTTTGGTTAGTTAAACGTTTACTGCTGTTCTTTGTTTAATGTAAGGTATAATTAAACCCGTACTTGCAGTTTTTGGAAGATTTTGTCAACGGAGGGGAAGTTGCATCTTTCCTGGATTGCATTAGGCTTACAGCAGGACCTTTGCTCGCTCTTAGCCATGCTATACGCCCTGCTAGAATGCCAGCTCCTGTAGGTGCTGTTCCAGCTTCTGTAATGAAACAAAATGGTTCTATTTCATCTCAAGGACCTGTAACAAATGCTTCAACTCATGGTAACCACCCTTCACCATCCGGCTCTTTAGTGGCTAACGTTGTGTCTCCACTTGGCAGTCACAGCCTTCATAGTTCAGCAGCCTTATCTGCTGCGGCTAGAGGGGGACCAGGAATTGTACCAAGCTCGTTGCTGCCCATTGATGTCGCTGTTGTGTTACGAGGCCCATACTGGATAAGGATCATATATCGTAAAAAATTTTCTGTTGATATGCGGTGCTTTGCTGGTGATCAGGTTTGGTTGCAGCCAGCACCTCCACCCAAGGGGGGCCCTGCAGTTGGAGGATCATTGCCTTGTCCGCAATTCCGCCCATTTATAATGGAGCATGTTGCTCAGGGTTTAAATGCTCTAGAGCCCGGTTTTGCAGGTACCGCACATAATATATCTCATCCTAACTTGAGTATTAACAACCAAGGGAATGCTACTCAACCAATGGGGCAGAATGGTAACCGTTCTAGCACGACAAATTCGAGTGCATTGAATAGAGCAAATCCTGTAGCTGGTGGGCAGGTTGCTAATAATTTGAGCCGCGTCAGCAATGCTATGTTGGCATCTTCAGGTTTAGCTACCGGGCTTCAAGGTGGACCCCTACGTGTACCCCCTGGAACAGGTGTCCAAATGCATGTGAGAGGTGAACTGAATTCAGCTTTCATTGGTCTCGGGGATGATGGAGGCTATGGAGGTGGATGGGTTCCACTTGCAGCCCTCAAAAAGGTTTTACGTGGAATACTCAAATATCTAGGGGTTCTATGGCTTTTTGCTCAGCTGCCGGAACTTTTGAAAGAGATACTTGGCTCTATTCTAAAAGATAATGAAGGAGCGCTTCTAAATCTGGATCAAGAGCAAGCAGCCTTGCGTTTCTTTGTGGGGTATGATTTAGACTTTCCCAGCTCCTGAAAATTTTCAGTATATCCTCGTCTTTTGCTTTGTTTTGTCTCCTCATAGGGTCAATCTTTTAACAGTAGCTATCCTAGGTAACAATATTTGGGAAACTGAAAAATGTCTATATGGCTAGTTTTTATGCTATCTGTCGTCCGGGAATACTAGCACAAGAGTTGAAAGCTTATTATTTCCCTGATCTGTTCAAAAAACCTCATTGTTTTTCTTTTATTTTATTAGATGAATGATATCATTTCCTATGAATCTTATTAGGAGTTTTTTTTTTTTGCACTTATCAAGTTGAATTTGGAATCACTTGCTCAAGTTAGACTTAGCTGATGCTTATAGGATGTCAAAAAGGTTGCCTGATGCATATATAGTTTGATCGTTGTTCTAGTCTATCAGGTGGGTTTAGGTTCACCTTTTGAAACTTGGATATTTCAATTTTTTGGTCTAGGAAATTCGAGTAGAAAGGTGCAGTTTGCTTAAGTCGAAATTACGCTAACTATGCCAATCAACTCAATGTAAAAATGTTAACAGTTTATTTTTACCCCTTTCACCAAAGCTACTCCTCTTGCACCTGTAATTGTGCCCTTCTGCGTGCATGCATGTGACATGTGAGTTGGTGATGCTTTTGTGCTTTTTTTGGCACATATCTGGTGTGTGTGTGCACGTACGTAGGACTTGTTCCATTTTTTGAATTTTGATTACGACGAGATATTATCTATTTCCAAGTGCATAAGTCCGGACCTTTCTTCAAACAGTTGGTCAGGTCTACAATAATCCTGATGATGTCTCCATTACTTTTCTGCTTGTGAAGTATTTCAAGACAATGAATAAAACTTCTGCAATGATTTCGATGATGTCTCCATTATTTTTGCACTTGTGACCCACATTATGGCGTAATACCCCTATATTGTTAAGTTGTCTTTTTGTTTTGAGAAACGCTGAGGCTGTTACTTAATGTGGATAATTTCTTAGTTAATATTTTCATATCATCAGTAAAGATTTGACTTGTTCAAATCTAAGTTTTTTTTTTTATTTTCTGAATTTAGGTTAGCTCTTTTATTGAAGAGTTAAGATGTTTTATGTAATTTCTCAATCACTAATTTGAGCAGTTCATAATCAAGGAACTTGTAAATCGATGGATTTATCAGTCCTAGAATTTGAAAGTCTAAGTATTGTCCTTTATCCAAAATCACGCTTAGATGTCTGCACATTCCTTAAAACCAAGGTTCGACGTTTCGGTCGGCACGCCGTGTTGCCGACCGAAACGTCTGGGAGCTGGCCAGCACAAGCTTTTTTAAAAAAAAAATATTGTTCATTTTCCTCGCTTTCGCGAGGAAGATGAATAGTCTTGCCCACATGCACGACGTTTTTGTTTCTTTTTTTTTTCGTCGCACCACCGGCGCGACTTAACCATTGTTTTATTTTTTATTTTTATTTTTTAATTTTTAAAAATCTTAAAATAACTTTTAAAATATAATAAAAAATTAAAAAATATATAATAAAAAATAAAATAATATTTTATTATCGGTATGGTCGAAACGGCACGGTCAGCACGTCTCGAGTTCGGAATTTACCGAAACTCGAAACGGCACAAAACGAAAACCTTGCCTAAAACTAACAATCTCATTAAAGTTCCATGTAAAGCATTTAGTTGGGCTGGTTATTCAAAATTTTAATAAGTTGCAGGTCTTGCATATGCCTGTGAAGGTTCTTACCTAAATCTGGCACTCTTGTGCAACTTTTGATTATTATCCTAAACATTTTTCATAATGTGTTTGCTATAAATTTATGTTGCAAAAGGATTTGCAGAACGTTCATTTGGCAAATTGTTACACATAGTTCATGTGATAGTTCTCGTCGAAGTGCTAAAATATACGTGACTTAAGGATAATTTACATAAGTTGCTTGTGCATACTCTAAGGGGGAACCTGGCGGAGTGATAAAAGCTTAGGCCTAGCAACCACGAGGTCATGGGATCGAGGCGTGAAAATCGCCTCCAACAAAAACAGGGTATGTTGGCGTAGCTTAGGCAAGAAATTGCGCACCCCCTTTCCAGAGTCTGCGCCTACACGTGTTGAGTCATTGTAGTCCCCTTTTTTATTGCTACTGCATGCTTACGTGTCTTCCCGAAGTTCTAAGAACTTTTTTGCATTTGCTTTCATTGCAGAGGCTATGTTTTTGCAGTTAGTGTTCATAGGGTTCAGCTTCTTCTGCAAGTCCTGAGTGTTAAGCGATTCCATCATCAGCAGCAGCAGCAAGCCCAAACCAACATCCAGGAAGAGCTGGCACAGTCTGAAATCACTGAGATATGCGAGTATTTCAGCAGGCGTGTTGCTTCAGAACCTTATGATTCTTCAAGAGTTGCATCCTTCATTACACTCCTTACTTTACCTATTTCTGTCCTCCGAGAATTTTTAAAACTGATTGCTTGGAAAAAAAGCCTGTCTCAGGCTCATAGTGGAGAAGCAGCTCCAGCACAAAGAGCTCGAGTCGAGCTGTGTTTAGAGCATCACTCTGCCTTTGTTTCAGATGACTCATCTGGGACCTCATCTGCTACGAGGAGTAATATTCATCATGATCGAGCTCATAGCTCTGTTGATTTTGCTCTTACCTTCGTTCTTGACCCAGCACTCATTCCTCATATAAATGCAGCTGGTGGGGCTGCTTGGTTACCATACTGTGTCTCCGTGAGACTGAAATATTCATTTGGTGAAAATCTACACGTTTCTCTTATTTCGGTTGAGGGAAGTCACGGAGGGCGAGCATGCTGGTCTCGGTTTGACGATTGGGAGAAATGCAAACACCGAGTGGCTAGGGCTGTAGAGTATGCAAATGGGAACTCTGCTGGGGATGTTAGTCAAGGAAGGTTAAGGCTAGTTGCTGAGAATGTACAGAAAGCATTTCAGGTGTCACTCCAGCAGCTAAAAGATGGACCACTTTCTTCTACCTCTTTGTTGACTTGAGGTAGCATATGTCGGCACTTTGCGCAACTTGTATGCAGCTTGTTAATATGATTGGATATTTTAGTTGTTGATTTTGGGCTAACTTCTTAACGTCACAGCTTTGAGATTCTGGTAGCTTGAGTTGGCAGATGCACACAAGGACAGAACTTACTCTCTATTTTCGAGGGCGGCTGGAATTTCTTGTACAAAATTCGGGAGGAAATAATAATATTTGGTGGTGCTGTATATATTATTATCGAAAGTTTTCTTGCTGGGATTTAAAATTCGCTATTACACGTATCCTAACTTTTGTTTTCTTTGCCATCAGTTGTGCTGTTTTTTTCCATTTGCCAATTCAGTAAGCAGAGTAGGTCAATCAGGAAATAAAACTCCTGTTCTATAAATATGTAAAATGTACATTATCTCTTTTAAGTTAGCTATAATGGATTTTTTTTTAAAATATATATTTTTCTGCAGCAGCATTTCTTCAGCTATCCGTTGGTCTTTACGAATGACAAGGAGGAGTTTTCTTTACGAATACACGTATCCTAACTTTTGTTTTCTTTACCCTTTTTTATTTTTGAGATTATTTAGAAGGAGAAATTATGTTTGTAACGAGCTTTTTTTGTCTGCAAGCGTCGTGGTACCGGTATCATATGTAAATTAGTTATTTTTGTTTATATGTTGATTTAGAGACTCAAGTGTGTTTCAGATGATGGTTAAAGTAGAATCAGATTGCATTGGAGCTGTATATATATATAGACTGAAGGAGAACCCTAATGACTGGGGAACCTCTGATAGTACTAACCGGTGCGGAGCTAATTGGCTAAACTCCTATTGCCTTTCTTGTATGGTAGGGACTCAAGTACACTCGTGCGGCATCATATTGGACAAAGATTGGAAATTAGTGCATCCAAAATTTGTGTTAAATTTGATTATTTGGATCTTGATGCTTCGTACGGACGATTATTATGAGTTTGATTGTTGTGGAATCGAATCCATCAACTGGTCCACTTATTGTCTCATATTAGTTGAAGTGTTTTTCCTTTTTCCTTTAAAAAAAAAGAAATTCACCAGTGACCTTATTCTGGTTATGATACTGTTTACTAATCAAAATTTTCGCTACCTTGCTGATCTGATTATTATTCTTGACAAATTCTGACCCCAATTAGTTAAATTGCTCTTGAAACCCAAATTTTTGTATACAGGACAGCAGCCCCTCCTATTGCGGATTGGGGCATTGATCTCGTCTATTATAGATTCACAGACGTCATACACAAGAATATGTGGGATTTTTATCTACGTATTTTGTAAATAACAATGTTCTTTCCAGACTGATTTTTCCTTAATTTACCAAAAAATGGAAGAAATTTATACAAGATGGACATTTTATAAATCAGTTTGCATACACACGTGTACTTCCATATACAAAGTTAAATACTAGGATACACAAAATTAAGCTCCTAGTTAAAATTTTGCCAATGTTTTTTTTTTAAACCTAAAATTCGGGACTAACTCTGCGTTTTAGTTCAAGAAAAAAAAAATTAGAAGAACAATTGCTTATTGTATAACACCAAAAGGAGACATTTAGGTAGTTACTTTTATTCAATGAGTAACTGTTAATATGGAGTTTTAAAGACTATAATATTTTTCCAAATTATATGCCTGTTCGATTTTAGAATCTCTTTTAAAAAAGATAATATCAAAACAATTCCTGCTTCTTAAAACTGATATAAATCAACTCTATTTTTCAACATTTTTAAACATCCTCCTGGTCATATAACTAAAAATATTTTATATGCTTAATATTTCAAATAGTTAGTGTAATATAGTCAGCGCTTATATCGCAACGTTCGGACTTAATCATTTCGGACGAGCTTAGTGTTCCAGCGAGCTAAATAAAATTATTTTTAGATGATATGAAAAAAGTTCATGATGATATAAAAAAGTGTTCCAAAAAATTAACTTAGTCTACCTAGTTTAGAGGTTGATTTATAGAATAAAATTGTTTTTACAAAATCCCAAAACATTTTTAAAAATTCTCTCTTGCATAGAATGTAATGGGTCTCATCACCTAATTACCATCATTATTGGATCATAATACTAATAAAACCATATATATAATTCCAAACTTCTGCTGCTCTGTATATTCATTCTCTGTAATCGTTGACTATCTACACCATATTATTAAATACTAAACTAGACCTAAAGCTCTTCTCCTCCATGGATCTTCCTCTACTTCTCTCCCTCACCGTCGTCCTCGCTCTCCTCATCCTCATACTAGCCGGAGCTTCCGTCTTCTTCCTCCGCCGCCGGTGCCGCTCTAGAAATTTCACCTCCACCAGTGACATCGAGAGCAGCGGCGGCGGAAAGATCGCCGACGTCCCCGACGAAGATTCAGCTGGCCGGAGATTTACTTGGTCGGAAGTCGAGTCCTTCACGTGCGGGTTTACTTCCAAGTTGGTCGGTGAAGGAGGTTACAGCGCTGTTTACTTGGCGGAGCTCTCTGGCGGCGGCGGCGCCGCCGTCAAAGTCTACCGCAGCGCCAGCGAGCGTCTACGCCGTGCTTTTCGACAAGAGCTCGACCTCCTCCTCCGCCTCCGCCACCCCCACCTCGTCGTCCTCCTCGGCTTCTGCGATGAACGAGGTAACCAAATTCTGTGAAAGTAGATATGATCTTAGTGGATAACCGGTGAAGTTATGGCTTCTATATGACAGAAGGAGCGCTCGTGCTGGAGTACGTCCACGGCGGGAACCTCCATGACCAGCTGCACTCCGTTGACGTCAACTCGCCGGTGATAACGTGGACTCGTCGGACGACGGTGGCGTACCAGCTCGCCAAAGCCTTAGAATATCTGCATGAAACTTGCAATCCCTTCGTAGTTCACGGCGACATCAAATCCGCTAACGTGCTCCTTGACGCCAATGCTAACGTTGTCAAACTCTGCGACTTCGGCTCCGCATCGATCGGCTTCTCCGCCATGGTCAGACAACCGGCGTCGGCGGCGCCGGTGATGACGGGCTCGCTCGGCTACGTCGACCCCCACTACCTACGCACAGGCGTGCTGTCAAAGAAGAGCGACGTGTACAGCTTCGGGGTTCTTCTGATAGAGTTGATCACCGGACTAGAAGCTTTCAGCGAGGAGAAGCGGCGGCCGCTGGCGGTTGTTAGAGAAACGGTGAAGTTTGATCAGCTGAATTATGATGAGTTTGTTGACAATAAGATGGACGGGAAGTATGACACCGGCGAGGCGGCAGAGCTGGTGGCGCTGGCGGCGAAGTGCGTCGGCAAGCAGCCGGGCTTGAGGCCGTCAATGGTGGAAGTTGTACGAGTAATGGAAGAGAAGATCGCCGGAGTTGGCAGCCAAATAAGTAAGATGAATTATAACTAGTTTATATATTTGAATTTGTAGGTTTAATTATTGTTATGTTCAATGGAGGAGTAGATAGAAAAGAATCATGAAAAATAATACAATATTATTTTGATTTTCAATTGTATATATGTATATATATGAGAGCAATAATCATTATCATTCCAATTTTCTTTTTTTGAAGGGTAAATGAGAGCAATAATTCATCTTTTTACATGGTTACCATGTGATTTATGTTATAAATATTTTTGGGAAATGTAACAAAAATACATATGTGCTTTTCAATTACTTTTTAAAAATTAATTTAACAGCGAGAATTGATTCGACGTATCAATTACCGGAGAAAATATTACCAAACGAGTGTGATTACGTATCTCAAGTGTATTATATGTGGCTTTTTTTTTTTTTTTTTTTTTTTTTTTTGAGAGAAGTATATATGTGTTTGTACATATCAATTTCCTCATAACATAATATTATATATATATATATATATATATATATATATATATATATATATATATATTATTCTCATTTTCTATTTAGACGGAATTTTGTACTAGTTTGTATTATTATTATTGTTATTTTAACAGGGGGAACACTAGCCATATATGACATACGTCGATGAAATAATATATAATCTAGCCATATATTCTTATAATCTTGGGATAAGAATATTTTTGATGAAATATTTATTTATTTAGTTTGTATTGACAACAATTTGCAACCTACCCCTAATTCTCTACCGTCTTGATGTTAATATTAGAACTCCTTACAAGGACATCAAAGCACACAGTACACATACATGTCACCTATCTCTTTCAATATTTGGCATATAATTGTCACAAATAAATGCCTACAAAAACCGCCCAGATATGCCAGTCCATGCATGAGCTTCCAAGTCTTCAATTATTTGTATTAGGTAGGCAATGTCTAATGGCCTAAAATGAGCGTGCCTCGTAAAAAAATTAATATCTAGACCTATTTCTTTAAAAAAATAAACAATTAAACATAAAAGTTGTAAATTTTAATGAGATTTATAATTTTTATGTTCAAATTTTTTCAAAAATTTTATCTAAATAGATATTTCGGATCTCCGAAATAGTAACGGATTTAAAATAGTATATAAGATCTGTTAAAAGGTTGAATTCCAAAATAAATATTTAATGTAAAATTCAACAAAATATATAATTTTTATATTCAAATTTATTTAAAAAATATATTTAAATATTAATTTTTTATCATAAATTAGAAGAAATTTGAGAAATACCTAATAGAATGAATCTACTCTTTACAAGTAGATAGGCACGAAACTGGATCCCCTCGGCAGTAAAACAGAGACAAATATTACTTTGAATTTAGTGTATAGACAATCTCTCAACAAGATCCATGTATAAGCATGCAATTGTCAGCTAGTAGTAAGAAGGCTACCCAGGAGCGTGGCTTAGTGGTAGGCCAATGGCGCTGAGTGGGAGAGGTCGCGGGTTCGAGGCGTAGAAACGTCTCGAGTTCTATGGACGCCCAACACGTCCTGGGAAGGGGACTTGTCCTACGTTTAAAGCCACTCTAGACTCCCGCTCTGGATTAGTCTAGGGGAAAGGCCCAAGACACCGGGGGCTCTCCTTGACGGATGCTGAGCAAAAATAAAAAAGAAAAAAAAAAGTAAGTAGGCTAGGGATGTCAATTTACTTTGAACATGTCGGAGAATTATATATTAATATTTACATTTTTAGATATATATATTTATATATTTGATTTCTTAAAAATAAATAATAGAGAATGGGGATTTTCCGTCCTTACCGGTCCCCGCGAGGGTAGGAATGGAAAAGAATTCCTCTCCCCGTCGGAAATGGAGATGGGGACGAGGGACAGAGATGAAGTTCGGGGTCGGATACGGGGAATAATCTCCGGTCTATTTTTCATCCCGTAGACATCTCTAAGGTAGGCAATGTCTAAGGCCTAAACTGAACTTGCGGCATATTTTATGCCGTATGTAAAAAGTCTTAAACTATTATAAATAGACGTAAAATTGAATCCGAGAGTAGAGCAAAGACAAATATTACTCCAAAAATTGGTCATTGACAACTAACTCTCAGCAAGGTTCATACTTCGTGCATGAGCTTGTAAAAGCTATACGTAACGTGTAACGGCTTAAAGGGATCGTGCAACATAATTATGACTTCTACGAGTCTTAGGGTACGTATCACACATAAGTAGGCCCGAAATTGTAAAATCTAGCTCTAAATTTAGTAGATTCGCAATAGCAAGATGGACCGACTGATTTCTCATTTTATTGAAAGCTTGTTATTATTATATGGCGGTAGATATTGGCCCATCCTTGTCTGGACATTTGTCTATATATATATATATATATAACTTTTGCATGAAATTGAAGAATAAAAGAATTTCGTAGATGTGGACTTTGGAAATGTTTATGTCCCACGTATTACAATCGTTCAATGAAGAATGTCAATTCAGAGTGATGTTTATGTCCCACGTATTTTATATATATGGGAAATTTTTTTGAAAAGGAACAAAACTGGTTTTGATGTGCTCCACTAATTTTTGCATTTAAAATCTTTTTAAAAGTATCTAAAAAATATTTTGATACCATAAAATTATTGTATATAATAAAAAAAATTGGAGACTAAAACACCTATTTAAAAAAAATTATAAACAACTTGTAGAGCACATTAAACTTTATGTTTTTAATTTTAAAAATTTTCTAAAAATATATTTTATATTCATGTATTTTAATTTGATTTAAAAATTATGAAAAAAATGCTTTTTTCGGGAAGACATAACTGATATATAATTGTTTAATAAAAACTAAGAAAAGAGAAAGTGGGTAATCAATTTATGTGATCGCAGCCATATCCTTTGTTTATTTGAATGGGGTTTACTTGCAACAATGGTGATAGTTTAGCTATTCTCAAACAAAAATTTTAAATTTGTGATTATTTAAGTTGATTTTTGCCATTCCAACCAAAATCAATCAAATCAAATCTCGAGGTATCAAATATAGAGATTAATATATATAAATTAAGCTAATTAGGTTTTTAATCCGATTATGGATACGAATCAGGTAGATTATCTAACTTTTTGAGATCATTATAACAAAATTTTGTTCGTAATCAGTCCAACTTTCTACGATTATTATAATAGATAAATTTATGAATATACCGATTAATATACTACCAACCAAGAAGTTTTAAGTTTTCATTCTAGCAAACTTGAAAGTCTTTGTTATATTTTACAGAGTATGGAAAGAATAAATTTTTCACAATTACATAAATATATGATATTGATAAAATTTAAATCCGAGATATCTATTTATGAAGCAGAGGTATCAACATTCGCCAGTGTTTTATGCTTTGTAAACTATGCGGGAACTAACATAAAGAATATTTAGGTAATAAAGAATTTTTATTAACTGTAATAATCACACCAACAAACTTGGAATATATAGTTTCAAGCAAGAGTTTTGCATATTTACAAAATTAAGAGATAGTTTACTCGACTTTTGACGACACCCGATCTTGAAGTTCCCTAAGAATAGAGTCTGAAGAGCGTAAAATATGCACAGTAATATTTCGTAAGATGTTATTTTCGAAGGACCTAATTTACAAGACTTTATTATTATAAAGATAAACAATTATATTTTAAGTTTTGTGTTCTAATAGTCCTGAATAAGTTGATAGTAGTGGTTGCAAATTTTTTGTGCATTCAATTTCTTTTGGATTTATTGCATTTTAGCCTCTATTTTAGGGTTTGACAAATTAGTCATTGAAATAGATAAATGCCATCACATTAATATTTTTTTATTATTATTATTTTCAATAACTGATTTATACTTTTTTGAAAAATGAGGTTGATACGCAACTCTCCCATTTCGTTTTCGTATATAATTACCGAGTTGATTGCTATCTTAGCTACTCATCCCTCCGAATCCATAGTTATTGGAACTCGAACCCTCCGATATGTCTAGTATAAAAACTAAATTATGGTCACCTTTCAGCAGACAGTCCCCTAACCAACTGACCATACGTTGGTTGGTCTAGTTGGCTAGTGATGTGGCGTCTATCCACATGCTTAAAAATAGAGCACTAACTTGATGACTCAAAATTGGGTTGTAGTACCTACTATAGGCCCAGCAAAGAATAGATTGGTTGCATTATCAAGGGCCTTAATTGGGCTTAACTTAAGAAAATATGTTAGAATTTATAGTCAAATCCGTAAAATAAATTGTACGGATCTGCAAATAGATTATATGGGTTTTAATGTTTCGGCCTGCCATTTCTCACGTTTGTTCGTTTCAGCCTCCGAAAATAAAAAAAAACATGCCAATATGGTTACGAGTATTGCGTGCCATATCGTTGCATTTTCCCTCTTATTGAGGCTGAACCGAAAAAACGTAAAATTAGAGGGACTGAATTGTAATTTTTTAAAATTCTATATTTTTGGGGTAAGAATAGATAAATAAATAAATATTAAAGGTCTGCTATTTCATGGTTTAATAGTAGGATATATATATATATATATATATATATCCTACTTGTTCTCAATGCCGATAGAGATGTCTTTTTGCTGACTTTGTATAAATGCATGTAACGTTATGTACCTATCTAATTCATAGCTGGCACAATAACTTCTGATCCACCAATTAAAAATCTATGAAAAAAATTAGATCCAAAATTACTAGTAGCTCATAGGCCCTATTATATAAACTCCTCATTCTCTTCTTAATCTACCTCGATATGGGACTAAACTACCACGCCTAAGCCTTTATAATTGGGCCTTAGCGATATCTCAAAAGTGTTGCATTAGCAATGATTAGCACGCTCATTTTATTGGTAAATTTGCAATTTACTACAAAAAGTTAAGTAGTAAAATAAATAAATAAATCATAATATACAGCGTGGTGTGAACAATGTGCATGATAAGATATTCTTATCCCAAGATTATAAGAAATATCTTATCTTTTCGCTGCAGATGCAACGTCCGCATCCGTCATTACCTAATATTGATTCCCGCTAGCCGCTATCTTTATCCTTTAACTAATAATAATAATAATTATCCGCAATTAAATTTATTATTTATTAGATATTGTATCAGCATTTTATCGTTGTTGAATATTGTTGGGTACTATCTAGTTTGTTTACTTTGATTGTTTTATATGATAAAAATTATACCTCGTAATTAATTTAAAATTATATTTATCATATTAAATACCCGAATTGTTGTCATCAAGCCAAATGCTCCCGTTTTGAAAAAAATTGATAATTTCGTCCTTTTATATATAAAATGGAGAAAAATATAAAAATATAATTTTAAATTATATGGTATGAAAATAAAAAGTTTATAAATTTTATTATCGGTATCCGATCGTGATGGTTAAGATAAAAAAAAGAAATAAATGTATCACTAGATATAAACCCTCAAAAAAAAAAAAAAAATTGAAGGAGAAAACAAGGGCAGACACTATTTCCATCCAAGGAATGTTGGCCCACGAGTTAACTCATTTTAGACAAACCCATGTGTTTCTTAGTTTAAGCAGTCAAGTCATGACTATTTTTGCATCTCATCATCATCATCATCATCATGGTACCAACTTATTTTCAAACAAATAGAGATATTTTGTTGTTTGCATTTCGAATAAGTTCCCAATTCACAAAGAATTTATAAAATTACTTCAATATAATATTTAAAAATATTTTAAATATTATAATTTTATATAGATTCTTTCATTTTTATATTAAATAAATAAATATTTTAATGATCCAAAATGTTTATAGCCAATAAAATGTTTAATTAAAATAAATATTTAAATAAATGTTTTAAAGAAGTTTTTAATGTAAAATTATAAAATATATTAATATTTATTTTCATGTTTGATTTTTTTTCCAAAGTTTTCAATGTCTAAGCGAATCTAATTTCATAAATTCAAGTATGTGCACATGCCAACTATATCGACGGTACTATACCGTCCATATCAATAGATATATTTTTTTTAAAAATTTAAAGTAAAAATTTAATTAAGTTAATGGTTTATATATAAGAATTTTTACTATATCCTACCGATTCGTAACTTGCCAATAAGCGTTGGAATCTCCCGTATGGTTACAGACTGTACAATATAGTACGTAAAATTATATATATATATATATATGTTTGTTTTATATATATATATATATATATATATATATATATATATATATATATATGTTTGTTTTTTTATTCGATTAAAAATAGAATTTATTTCGGACGGTACAAGTTACAACAGCGTGGCTTATTTGTAATTATTCGTTGAATTTCCTCAAAACAAAAAAATGATTATAAACTTCTCATTGAAGTATAGAGGGTTAATAATCATCTTCTTCTTCTGAAGCTGCTTCGCGATCGTCCTCCTTTTGCTCCGGGTGAAGAAGATCGCTGTCGCTGTTGTCTCGTACTAGGATTGTGTTTCATTCTAGGGTTCTTTCAAATCTCAATTCCTCTGCTAACATACGTTATCTCCGCGGCGGAGTATGATCCGTTTCGAATTTGTTGAGGTATTCTCGATTCAAATCTTTGTGCTAATTCTAGAATTAGAATGAATTATTCATTTATTATTTCTTTTTTTTGGCTTGGTATAATAGATCTGAGCTGCTACCCCCACTTTGTGGGTCTATTTGGCGCTGCTCAGGAATCTTGGTATTCTATGTTCTATTTCAACCGGCCACCCAAATAGTGTATTTTCGCGCACTACGAGAAATGCATGTGACGGGTGCTGGTTTCAGCTGCTGAGTGTTTTTTCCTGGTTCCTTCCAGGTTGGGCCAGGTCCGGCTTTGGCCGGATAGAGTACTGGTGTCCCGAGGGAAGTTTCTCCCTTCATTCTACATTGTAATTCCAATGGCATTTCGAAGGCGAAGAAATTTCTTTAACAAGAATAATTTCGGGTAGCATTTTATAGACTAATAGTCAGCAAACAGCTCTGTTGTGGTTTAGTTTCATCATTAATTTGGTTGGCATGTTAGTCGAAGTCACCTTAATCATTTCTTTATTTGTTTGAATTCTGGCACAGGTTATATACATTGACATTCTGTAATGGAGTATGTGGAGTGATGTTTTCTCAATCATATATTTTACCTCTGTATGGTACTTTTTTCAATACATATGTACGGCAGTGCATGTTAGTAAACCAATATGCGAAGGTGTGCAGATCATCTTCAGAAGTCTAGTTCTTTGAGGGGTTTGTCGTTTCAGTCCGTACGGCATATGAGTGGACGAAGGTCTCAGATTGCAACAGGGCAGCAGAGCTCGCCCACAGTGTTCCCAGAAAAACGGGGAAAAGAAAAATCCTCGAGGCAGATTGATGCCAATGTTGCAGCTGTTGTTGATACTGAGGAATTGAAGACACTTGAGCACAAGATTGATGTTGGAGAGGAGCATTCTGATTTACTAGGACTTGAAGTATGCTCAGGGAGGCTTGCTCCTTATAAAAAATCAAAATTTGATGAACAGACCTGTGCTGGAAATTCCAAGAGCGAAGGTTTTGATGCAAAACTTACTACCAAAACACTAACTTGGGGTTCTCACATCTTGTATCTTGAGGATGTGATATCTGTAAGCTTTTCCGTGGAGAAAAATTTCACTTTTGGATGATAACACTTGTTGATTTGCCTTGTTCTAATACGTGTTGGTCTTTTGTTTCAGGTCTCGTATCATTCTGGTAGTAGACACTTCACTATACATGCATACCCTGTTAAGAAAATAATGTGTGGCCTGTCTTGTTTTGTTAAGCCACAAAGGATTCGAAAAGATTATCGCTTCTTGGCATCTACATCAGAGGAAGCCATACGCTGGGTGACTGGGTTTGCAGATCAGCAATGCTTCATAAAATGCTTACCTCATCCAATAGTTTCTAACAAGACATCTGATGGACTTGCACCTTTATTTGATCAACCTTACATAAAATGTAGAAGTCCGCCAAAAGTCCTTATCATACTTAATCCACGTTCAGGACATGGTCGTTCCAGCAAGGTTTTTCATGCCAAAGTGGAGCCGATTTTTGAGGTAGTCCAGCAAGGTTGGTCCTTAAATGAGGGTGCCATAACTGCTATGCATTTTCTTATGTGTTGAATTTTGTTGGCAGCTTGCAGGTTTTCAGATGGAAGTAGTTAAGACAACATCAGCAGGTCATGCAAAAAATCTTGCTTCTACGGTTGATCTTGGTACATGCTCTGATGGTAATGATTGAATACGAACTCTTTTTAAGTGGAATGTTAAGTGTTCAACCTATTCTAAGGTCTTATGGTACCTTAAACATTCTTGCAGGAATTGTATGTGTTGGTGGTGATGGTATTGTAAACGAGGTTGGTGATTTTTCCTATTTCTATTAGATTTGTAACTCTAGTGAACTTAATTGATTAAGTTATGGTATCGATTTACTTCATCGAAGACTTGCATTATGGACCTAGTTGTTGGATCAAGAAGTGTATCTGTTTTCCATTCGTTATTGAGAGTCTGAATTAGGAATTTAGTACGCTGATTCAAAATGAATACTCTTACTAATTTGAAGCGTTAGTAAGGGTTGATTAATGCAACATTTTATATCAATATGCTGTATTTTGTGTAATTTGCTGGAACTAAAGGGGATTTCTCAATGTAGACTAATGTTTGTTTTCAACATATAATTTGGATGAATTCACTATAGTTTGCAGGTAGACTTTTAGGCATAAACCTATACAAAATTAGCAAGTTATCTTTCTTTCAATCATTCTACAGCCTCTTGACAGTATCTTTTTCTGATTTGTTAAGGGGAGTCTTCTTGAGGTCATTACGTCATTTCACATTTTCTTGTTGGTTGTAGTGTATGCATAGTTGTACGTCTATGAATTTCTAATTGCATGTTGTGGACAATAAACTGTAAAGAATTGTTGATTGTCTTGTGGTTTCATTAAAAAACCAGTTAGGCATACAGGGCCATTTCTATGTCTTTGGCGTGCTCATTGAGCTAAGGTCATTTTTTTGAGTTTTCTTTTTTGATTTGTACCTTTATCTGTCTTTTGACTTGAATAATATACCTTTTCACATTTCTTTCTAATCGTGCATCTGTTCATCATTAATATACACGCCCAAACATGTTTAAAACATCTTCTAAACTTGTGTTCATGTCGTTTCTTGGAAAATTCTAAATGACCTAGAATAGCAATACAATGATCCCCCCAGAGTTTTGGCCAATACTGTTATACGTTCATTCATGCTTACCAAGGCCATTCCTTGTCAATAACTATGTTCACGACCTTATCAGTATGCTACTCAGGAATTCAGCCTGTGATAAAAACATTTGCTCTATAATTATGGGCTTAAAGCTAGTTTATTAGTCTGCTTTATGTTGTTCCATAGTTAAGGGTAACCAATTGTATCGGAATGCCTATGCAGCACTGGTCATAATCTAAATGCAGGAGATGCTTGGTTGAAGGTTTTTTTGGTTGGAAAATAATTATACTAGAAGGTCAAAAGAAATGAGCAATTAGATTCAGGTTACAAGAAAGATGTCTGGGTTACGAAATCAATTTTTCTAGCAAGTTAAAGAAATCAGTGGTTGGGTAATTGGATCAGATAGAATTGTAGCTGTCGTTGTTGATGGCAATTTATAATGACCTTTGATATACGGGAAAATAGAAGAAGCTTATAAAAAGAAGAAAAGAGTTGAATGGAAAATAGGTGCTTTTATGGATGTTATAATATCGGTACTAATTCTTTGCCATGTATACTTATGTATCGATAGAAAATACATAAAAAATGAAAAAGGAATTATAGGAATCAGATAGATGCAAATGGAGGATTATTGATTTCAAATTTGTTTAAAAATCAAGGAGTCTATTCTATCAAGTCTTTTGACTGCACTGGCAGCATCAGAGTACAATAAAAAGGAAAAGGGAGGAAGTAAAACATCAAGTTATAGCTTCTTTATGATTGATTTTTTCTGTCAGTAGTTTGAGAAATCCTTGGCTACTTATTTATTTTTATATCCTTATATTTGTTCAACTTGTGGATATGTTGAAATTGCTTCTCTAGTGTGCTAGAGATAAATTATCTTTTTCCGACAACTATCAATGTTCCAAAAACTAGATGTACAAGATAATAAGTCATGTTGATGATACATGTTGTAAACGCAGGTTCTCAATGGACTCCTTAGTAGACATGATCAAAAAGAAGCCATTTCAATTCCTATTGGAGTCATTCCTGCTGGTTCTGATAATTCCCTTGTTTGGACTGTGCTTGGTGTTAGAGATCCAATTTCTGCGGCAATATCTATTGTAAAGGTGATTTTACATAATTTCTAGAATCAGTTTGTCATGATCGGTGATTCGAACTTATTTTATCATAGTCTACACTTCATTGAATGGTATACATTTCTGTTTTGGTATCATAGTTTGGCAATAATAAATTAGATACCATGTAATATATACTTTTAGCTTCTGGGTGCTTCCTTCTTGGTCTATAGACTTGAGTTTGGATATTCTTGAATGAGCATACTTGCTTATCCTATAATTTGCAAGTTCACAGAAAAATGAATCTAAGTTTGTTATGTTTTAATACTATTACGTTTTATATCTAAAGTTCATTATTGTGCAGAATAAAAAATGTTAGATGGGAGATACCAAAACACTGCACTAAAAGGAGATCACTTATCATAATGTGAGATGAGAACATGAATGGAAAGATAATTTATTCACCATTTTGAGTGAGCGTTGGAAAAGTCACTTGACTTTGATGAATGAGTTTATCATTTGTCAGATATTGCCTGCAGAAACTAAAGTTGAAATATTGCAGAATGTTGGCCACATTATGACTAGAGGTGGCAAATGGACAAGTTGATCAGACCCTCCTGCAAGTCATATAAGCACATGCATATGGGTGGGATTATCCGGTAATACAACCTAGACGCAACGTATTTGGTTACCGATATCCGCTTGCAGGTCTTGAGATGGTATCCATTTTCTTTGTTTTAGGGAAAAAGTTGAAAACTAGCATCTTTCTTACTCAAGCTCTTTATACCATAGAAAAAAAGTGGAGATGGGAGTCGGTCCATGAAAGCATTACGATCTTGCCATATAAATCGGTAGATTTGGACGATATGGACTGATGGATCGGTATCAGCTATGGTTTTACATGCCAGTCATCGGCATGGTTGTGTTGGGTTGCATGTATTTGTTACGATAGTTATCGGTATGGCACGAGCCAGCATAACATGTGCAGAAAAATTATATTTAAATTTCAAATTATTATTATTTTTTTAATTTTTACTTTGAAAAATAACATTAAATGTAAATCGGCATGGTGGCACGTCATCGTCAATATGGTTAGCACATGCCAGGATTTGAGATAACGAAATTGGTTTGACTCGGGACTGAAAATCTTGGTAGCAACTAAAAGATATAGTAATTCTAAAAAGAAGTTAATAAAAAAATGGTCAAAATTGAAATAATTCAGAACTGCATAACTAGTCATATTGGCTGTTCAAATATTCAATTCCTTACATAGTGCAAACATGAAGGTAGTATTGAAACATTAATGATAGAGTTGCATGCATAAATCTTGGATTGAATAAGCAGGCCAATGCTTTTCGAGTTTCCTGTTCTTTTTAGAGGACTCTGCTAATGTTTCGAATATGTAGACATCTTACGCATTTATTTGTTACAGGGTGGCCTGACACCTATGGATGTTTTTGCTGTACAATGGATTCAAACTGGCATCATTCACTTTGGCTTCACGGTTACATATTTTGGATTTGTTAGTGATGGTAAATTGTCTACTAGAAAGAATTTCTCAAGTCTTTATCAAATTTATGTAGACTAGGTAACCCTTATTTTTTTTTCTTTAGTAGTAAGGAAAGCTGGACTTGTTTTATGTTGGTGGTCTAATGAACTTGGTTACTGAGGAATAATGATCTACAGTAACGTGTTTTAGGGAACCTTTTTTCTTAGAAACGAAGAAAGCTGGATTTTAATGGTGTCGTTTGTGTCTAGTGTACTTAAGTTGCTCATGAATAATAATCTACGGAGCATTTTTTTTTTCTACTTAGATTTAACCTATTTTGGCTGCAATTATCATATTCATAATACCCTCTAAAATAAGTATTATTAAAGTGGCAGTTCTAACTATCACACTAATCTTTTACCTCTGCAGCAAATACTTGAGGTAGTTTAATCCTTTTCCTGTTCAAGCTAATTGCAAGGGTTATGAAATGTTGGTATGCGTAATTAAGTTGCTTAATTTGTTGCGCAATTCTTTATTCTTTACATATCACCCAATTGCTTAAATTTTATGTTTAGCATTTGCTACCTAATATTCGTATTAGTACTCTGAATGCAAGCAAAGTATTGCTTATGTTAAATATTTGATGTATGCTAGTATGATTTTGCTTATAATAAATATCTGCACTTGGTTGAAGCAGCAATCCCATGGTAGAATTTCATCTACTCATCAGTGTTTGCTTTTGGATCATTCTTCTTCTGATTGTAGTTCTAGGCTCTTTCTGTAAGAAAATTTGTTTGATTATTGTACAACGTTATAGCCTTTAACAATTGTGAGAAGTGGAACGTCTTTGCGCTTTTGAAGGCTGATACCTGCTATAAGACTATGCATGTCTCCCCTATTTGTTTTTTGAAGTCACAGTTGCATAACGATATATTTAGATTTATTTGGTTCTTTACTCCTGATCATCTTATTCTCTTATGGATGTTGCAGTCTTGGAGCTCTCTGAGAAATACCAGAAGCGTTTTGGACCTCTTCGCTATTTTCTTGCCGGTTTCCTCAAATTTTTATGCTTGCCAAAGTACAGTTTTGAGTTGGAATATTTACCAATCTCAAAGGAGGTTTCAGCACCGGAGGAAAAGATATCAGGAGACCATGATAAACTAGATCCCTCGAACTTGTATACAGATGTTATGCCAAAGTCGAATACTGAAGGCATCCCAAGGGCTTCCAGTTTATCCAGTATTGACTCTATTATGAGCCCAAACAGAATGTCTGGTGGAGATTTTAATACAACTGGTGGTACCCTTGCCAGCAGTGAACCCTCTGATTATGTTCGAGGGCTTGATCCAAAAGTAAAACGTCTTTCATTGGGCAGAAACAATGTGGTATCGGAACCAGAGGAAGTTGTTCACCCCCAGCCGCACTTGTCTGGGATGCCTAACTGGCCAAGGACAAGATCAAAATCTCGAACTGATAAAGGTTGGTCTGGCTTAAATGCTACATACGACTCTAGGTCTTCCTGGGTAAATGACAAAGAGGACATTTCGTCAACAATGTCGGACCCAGGTCCTATTTGGGATTCTGAACCAAAATGGGATACAGAGCCAAAGTGGGATCCTTTGCACAACTGGGAGCCTGAGGATAACATTGATTTGCCAGGACCACCAGACGATTTAGAAACCGGATTACATAAGGAACCTGTTCCCAACATGGAAGAAAAGTGGGTACTTAAGAAGGGTCAGTTTCTTGGCATATTGGTTTGCAATCATTCGTGCAAAACTGTCCAAAGTTCTCAAATTGTTGCTCCGAAAGCTTCACATGATGATAACAGCTTGGACTTGCTGTTGGTTCATGGAGGTGGGAGACTACGGTTATTGCGTTTCTTTTTGCGCTTGCAGCGTGGTCGGCATCTTTTGCTGCCTTACGTCGAGTATGTAAAGGTATGCTTGCTATTGGTAGTATTATTATTATTTTTATTAATGTATGGTCCTCTGGATTTGCCTGTTAGAAGTTATAGTAACTAATCCATCGGATGATTTGGTATTTTTCATTACTTTTGAAGATGGAATTTAAAATGGCTATCAAATTTATAGAAAAATGTGGATATTTTCAAGTTATTATCACATTAGAGTAGACACATCATCACATTAGACGTCATTAATATCTCTGATAGCACTGTAGTCAAGTTTATTGAAGCTGTAACTGCTGGTTGGAGACTAATATACTTTACCATTAGGAACGTATAGGCACAACTAAAAGCACCAAATGAGTCTGAAGGAATCCATAACATAAATAATTTTTTTGTTCTTCTGAATTAAGCAAGATTAGTAAGTGCAAATCCTTGAAAGTTGTATCTGAGTAAGTCAACATTATATTAGTAGTAGTACTATAGGTGAATTTGGCCATCATGCATCTGTAACTAAAAGATGTTTGTAAGGGACCATCTCAAAAAATGTAGGCTGAATCCAATTGAAACTGTTTAGCTACATATTCTTAACTATAGTAGCAAGTGCTTATATCACATATCATACAAAGATTTTTTGACTAAGAAAAATGGTAGGCTTCTATGAGCAACTTTTTAAGCAGTGGAACTAACAACGTGAATGTTACTCTGAAAGTTGAATGACATAAAGGTAGCAGACTAAAAGAGGGAACCAAGGTGCAAGAGTGAAAGGTAATTTGTAGGAAAGCTGCCTAGACCAGCAATAGACAATATTGATGAAGCTAAGGCATGACCAAGGCAAGGGTTTCTTATGGGAAATAGAGAATCCAAGTTTGGAACTGTTCCTGCTTGATTGCATCACTTGAACAGCCTCCGCACACGCCGGAGCGAGTGGCCAGCTTAGGGAAAAGGCATACTCCGGGTGGAGGAAGTAATATATTCAAACCTGGGCGCTCTCCAGAGCGTGTCTCCTCTCTCGAGTTCTTAGCAAAGAAGTTTTCGCTCTCAAGCGCGCCTAAAGAAGTGCTTTGCTCTCTGCAGTGCTTTAACTCGAGTTCAAAGCTTCGCATTGCTTATTTAGGAGAAAAACAAAATTGCTCATCACAACAACAAATATGAAAACCCTCTTTGTGGACTTACATCAATTTAGTGAGGAAAGCAGATTTTCATAGTCCACATCAGGAAAACCAACCTCATTTGTCTTCCCTTTGTTCATCGTGAGTTTCAGAAAAAGATAAGGCTTTCAAAGTCAGAGTCCGAAAGATTTGAATGGGTGAGTGTGACTCCTATTCCACAAAAGTAGGTTTCCTCAATTTCGCTTCTTGGCGACCTGTACAAGAATGGGATCTTACTCAAGAAACAGAGATCATTGCACGGAACGAGCCTTGTCTTCCCTCTAACAACTAGCTTCCCTTTCTTGTTCATTCTGGTCTCTATGATCAAAGGCCTTGTAATGAGCCGGGCTCGAACCGGCAATTTCCAGATGCATGGTCCGGATTTCAACCTTCTGATTGTGACTTTGTTAACCCTCGTGGCGATAGAGGGCTAGGAAGATGATTGTGACTTTGTTAACCCTCGTGGCGATAGAGGGCTAGGAAGATGGTCCCTTTTTTTTACTCACCTTCATCTAATCTTTGACTATGCCCCCTGAAATAGACTGGAGAAGATGAAAGAAAGATCATGAAAAGGCGTTTTATAATTATCCTTTTACTGCATCTGTAAATTAGGGAAATGTCCACTCAGGTGGCAAATGGAAATTGTGCACGTTCATCGGCTCTTTGAGATTCTTGTTGATACAGGCTTTCACCAACCTAGAAAATGAAAATATAGTTTCTCATCGAGTTGATGTTCTTGGTTGGTTTCATTATATAACAAAGGAAGATTGGTTGGAGTTTGGGTTCAGCTTTAGGCCTGTAGGACCTTAGGACTATGTTTAGTAGGAGCTTGATGATAGGAAGTTCAAGTGAAATTGAACTTCCAGAGGGAAAAATCAACTCAATTATTTGCTTCAGAAAGTAGAACAGTTGTATAATAACCATAGATTCTACTACTTAAATAGGCTTTTACCACATTATTTCTTTCTACCAAAGTTAAGTACCAGTTGACAAATTCAAGAATAAAGAACTATGATTATAGTTATGCGTTAGTTCTTAACCGGCTCATTTGGATTGCGTTCTTATCCTGCACTGAGGTTTCATGCTGATTCTCTTGTTTGATTTAGGATCGGGACTGTTAATGCAATTTGAAGATGGGTCTACCTTCTTCCTCTATGATTGTGTAGTGTGTGCCCATTAAATTGCTTGTTGCTCCCTCTAGGCTAATTCTAGCGCATGTGTAGTTTCTCTTTCCTGCAATTACTTATGTGTTGAAGGCATTGTCCACCTATGTATTCGAAGGAGGAACAGAGCTTTCGATATTCACATCACCATAACTATCTCCCAATTCTACAATTGTCGTGATCCAATTAGTTAAACAACAACAATAACAAAGGTTTTTCCTAGGCGGGATCGGCAATGTGGATCCTTGCACGCCATTGTGATCTATTTAGAGCCATATCTTCACTCAGATCAAGCAAAAATAAGGTAATTTTAAAGAGGTATGGCCAATTCTTCTTGGGCCTTCCCCTATCCATCTGATAGGGATTACCACCACTTCAAACCTCATAACTGGTGCATCTATTGTTTCCTTTTTACATGCACAAACCACCTCAAATGAATGTAGTAGAAAACCAAAATGAAAAAAACTGCTCAGGGTCATTAAGCTCCACATTCCTGACTTTTTCTAGAGAAAGGAGCTTCCAACATGCCTCTAGGTCTAGATTAGGAAACTCTGATGTAGTTCTCCTGATGATCTATGTGAGCTAGATCTTAGCTCCTTTTACTCGCTGCGCCGAATTTCGTTATCGCATGCCATTAGACTAGGCATCTTGACCTCGGTGAGCTTTGATCTGCAGTCTGCCGAAAATGGTCAACAGCATGTTTTTCACCTTTTACTTGTGCCACCCGCCATCTTTTTGGAATAACGGAAGTCGACTAGTTTTGGTGCACTACACGCTAGAGATTTCAGTTAAGGGTGGTGGATATGCTAAAACCTCAAGACATCCAGCATAGGTCAAACTGGAGTACCCGTCAGAAAGTGTTAGTTCATAAGCCTCCTGCAGTACCATGCATGTCTTAGATACTTGACTTCGAGTTGTCTTTTCGCTGGAACTAGAGTGCTTGTCAAGATAGGTATATACTTTATCCTTGATTCTGAATTCCTTCTCCGGCGATCAGCATCAGTTTGTGGTTTCTTGCAGTTTCTGACCGTCTATTCTGATATTTGAGCCTTTAATATGGCGTCGCTCGTGCAAATCTTCTATACTCGAGTGTGCCTGTATGGTTGCAGCAGATGTACTTTATCCCTGACTTTGGATTCCTTCTCAAGTTGCATTTATGAAAAAGGTGGAGTGTGGGTCATGCAAACTCCCATGAAGGGTGTCATCCCAACTGCAGTAAAAGAATATTTTAATCATATAGCTAATATAGCCTACAAGATGAGCATTTTGGATTGTTGCTAGAAAATAATCGGAGACAAGTTTGATGTATTGTTTGAGAACGTCGTGTCTTTGTTGGTTTCTTGGGATAAGAACGACTGGTGCAGAGCTTTGTTTTACCTTAGGAAGTTTCCGTAACTGCTGAGGAAAATCTTCATCACAATCGATGAATGGACCTTGGTATGGTGTATAATTACAAGAAAACACGTGTTGACCATCTGATAATATTGCCAAAAAAAAACTCTAAAGGGATGGTTCACTCAAACAAAGTATGTACTTGTTAAGTCAATCCACTGCGATCGTCTATTGTGCTCGATATTGGTGACCAATCTATGATGTTTATTTCTATAATACATCACAGGAGCTTGTCCCTTATTTCCACCTGTAAAATCAGAAAGTCTCATATTAGTTTAAGATATCTAGGAATGTAAATGTCTAGATTTCAAGTGATTCATGAATTGATCAAGTTATATCTTGGTACTTCATCGTTTCCAAGCTGAAGTAGTTTGTTTTGTTGTTCTCTCATTATAGCATTAACATCATAATCCTAATTCTATTTATCTCCTTAATAGCAATACTAGCATTAAAGCCGGCTGGACTTCGTATAATTTTGAATGCTATAGCTTAGACAAACTAGTTGGGCTGTTTAGTCAGATTGTTTTCTTTTGTAAGTGAGTTCTTCTTTTTTCCTCTTTTTATTTTTGGGATTTTATCTCTGAAATATTGTCTACTTTCTGAACTGATATTCCAGGTAAAAGCTGTGAAGATTAAACCTGGTAAATTAAGCCACCACGGGTGCGGTATCGATGGAGAACTTTTACACATCAACGGGCAAGTGATGTGTGCTTTGCTTCCAGAACAATGCAGGCTAATTGGTCGCTCGCCCCGAATCTGTTTGTAGGATTCTTTTGCCTCCACTTTTTTGTGCTGCTGCATCGAAATGTGAGTTCCTCTTCCACTTCCAACACCTTCACAAGTTCTGGTAGTGGAATAACCAGAATGTCAGCAGTATACACCCCTATATTTGTGACCTGTGTATGTAAAACTAAGATGTAGCAAAAGTTTAAGTGATTTCCTTCTCTCTTTGATGCAAGACGGCAGTTGCCTGTTTGATTTCTTTCTGGGTTTTCAAGAATGTCTCGTTTCTCAAGCAATTTGACATCGAATTATTTCTTTGTATTATAGACCATATATTTCCTGATATAGCATTTATTCATCGAGTTTGTTTATAAGCCCGAAGTTTCGATTTTAGCAAGTTCGAGCCCGGGAAGGTAACGGCTTAAGTTTTGTTTTTTAAAGGATTTATCGGTATTAAATTGTCCAAAAATCTGGGTAACTTCATCTTTGTTATACTCATTTTGTTCATTGCTGTACCGCCGGATTTTATTTTCCTCTTTCTTTTTTTTGGTTGAGAAATGCTACTAAGTAAATAACATATACTGAACAGCTGGTTTTGAATGTTCTATTTCTATCATGTCATAAAGATGCTCTGAAATGTTGCTTGAAAAAAGTTAAAAAAGCAACCAGCCCTCTGTTGCCAGTCACTTGCTCTAAATGCGGTTCATAAACCTTGTCAAGAAAAAAGTTAGCAAGTTCGACGGGTAAGTCATCAAAACCGGGCGTCGATGGCAGGCATCGGAGGGCATTGGCCGACATAGGCAACCTTGTCAAGGTTCCTGTCAAGGCTCAAATGGATAGAATGCACCTCAGGAACGTCACCACCTAGGCTTGAGTCCGCATGGGTGAAATCTCTCGTAGGATTTTCTAAAAATTCTCTGTAATTCGTGGCAGAAGCTTTCATTCATAGAAGGTTTGTACTCGGATCAGAGCGTCGATCGGAGTTGAGCGTAAGGGTTTTCCGCTAACTTGAGATTCCTATGGGGACGTGCGCCTGTATCATAGGTTCCACCACGATAATCGTAAATATATATATATATATATATATTCCTGGTTCATCTTTAATCGGGAAGCCACAGCCTCAACAAAACCACCCTGTTACTAGGTGTGTCACAAATCATTACTTGTCTTTCATTATTAAATTGTTTCTGAAACGCAAGAGCTGCAAAAATATATCCCAAATTTTCCTAGAGTGAGGTGAAATTAAATTTTTGGGGACAAATATTGGGAGTTATAGCATTAGACCAAGTTGCTTGCTTTCGAGTCAGGCATCTCATAAAGAACCATGGTTGTGACACAAGTTTTGGTGCTCAACTTATTGCCAATGCCCACGCAAAAGCAGCAGCTGCTTCTGCTACTAACCAGGTAATTTCACCCTTAGTATTCTGAATCTTTGAATTTAAAAAAAAAAAAACAATATTAAAAAATTTTCTTTTTGTTCTTTAATTTACAGAAACCAGTGGACATCTGTATCCCGGATGGAGCGGTGAAGAAGGGAGGTGCGCGAACAGCAAAGCAGAGAGTTCCTACTAAGCCGAAACCCGAAGCGGTCATCGAGATCAGCCCCGACAATGATATGAATAAGTGAAACAAAAACCCTCCAAGAGCAAGAAGAATGTTACTCACTGCAAGGAGTACGGTAAAAAAAAAAACATTTTTAGTTTTTGCTAATTTATCTTGACTGTTGTTTAATTAATATTTACTAGGCTGCCTGTGGTATAAATGCTATGCCAAAGGAGTTGGTTCATAACATTGATGCTGCTGATGTTGAAGATGAGTTTGCTGTAGTCGACTATGTTGAAGACATTTACAAGTTCTATAAGCTTTCTGAGGTGAGGAATACATTTCTATCCTTTCCTGAAACTTTAGTTTTCTATTTTTTATTTTTATTTTATTTTTTTAAATTTTTTTGTTTATTTATTTATGTTTCTGGCTTTTAAATTACATGGGCTCACAAGTGGAGATCAATGCTAAGATGAGGGGCATGCTAACAGATTGGTTGATTGAGGTTCACCACAAGTTTGAGCTGCAGCCTGAAACTTTGTATCTCACGGCTTGCGTAATCGATCGCTACCTTTCGATCGATACTGTTGCTAGGAGGGAATTGTAGCTGGTCGGCATGAGCGCCATGCTTATTGCCTACAAATCTGAAATTCCTGAATGTGCTTTCTCAAATCTTAAATCATGATTTATAATCTACAATTATTGTTAGTGATCCTGTAGTTTTATGATACTCATGAAATTGTTACTAGATTTGGACATGTTGCGAAAAAAAAAAATCATCCAAATAATAAGACCCTTCTTCTTGACTAAGAAATAAAATGAGAATAACATAAGAAAATAAAATCAACAAAATAAGAAATAAAATGAACATATAATAATAAAAAGATAAATTCTAAGAAATACACAAAAACAATAGTAGTTAATCCCCCCCCCCCCCCCTTTTTCTGTTTATTTGATTAAGGATTCATTCGAAGTTCTTTCTTTAACTACTTCTGTCATCCTTAAAATATCATAAACAGTTCCGTAAGCTATTCAAAGAAAATATAGAATAGACGGAACGTTTACAAAAGTTTGATTATTTCCGAAGATCTTTTCATTTTCTTTGGGATGGGACATCAATTACCCACCATTCAATCTCAATATTGGACTGAAACAGTACTACAAACACCGACCTCTGCAACGACCGCTGTAACTACCAGTCGTTGATGTACTGTTCAACGTCCTATACAAATTTTGGTTGTTGGCGTTAACGGACATGCAGTCAACGACCGGCGTCGTGCTCGGTCGGTGAAGTTAAACTTGCACAGACCGACTGCACGGTGGTCCGTGAAGGAGTTCATCGGCGACTGACGGCGCCGGTCGTTGAAACGTCGGTTGCTGGAGGACTTTTCTTCGTTGTAGATCCTTGGTTCAGATTTTTTGATTTGCGCATGCAAAATTTTGAGTATTCACGATCCGAAAGCAGCACTTAGAATTTTTTTTTTTAAAAAAGTTACTTTTCTTTCGAGATCTGCTGAGCGGTTGAGGCGAGCTCCGTCCCCACACAAGTGCGAAAGTTCTAAAGCTCAATGTCACTTGCTTTGCCCTACTTTTTTTTATATCTTTTCTCCTTTTTTTATTTTTTTTTTTTTGGTGGGGAGAAGGTAACGTAGAGATCGGCTTTCCTGCACCTGCTTTCCTATTCTCTTACTTTGCCACCAACCACTGGTTGCCACGTGTCACATCATTCCTTTTTCAATTTTTTTTTTCTTTTTTTTTTTTATGTGTGGAAGTATACGATAGTGCCGATGGCCTCATCTGTCCATTCATTCAAACTCTTGAAAGAATATTCTCTAGAATCAGCATATTGATCACCTTGAAGTATACCGGCGAGATAGGAGACGGCAGTGGAGAGCTAGGAGATGGTGGCCTGCGAGTTTGTGACTTGGCGAATGATGGCAAACCGGTGTACGTCGAGGAGGTGCGGCGGAGATTTGCCGGACGGTTGGGTCTGCAGGCTGCGGGGAGAAGCAATGCATGATGATAATTGACCGTGCTGGCGGCGCTGAGAGCGATCTCCGTCCAGGGGGACAGCAGACGCGACGCCAGATTCTACACGGAATTGCGTTTCTGCTTCGCCACGCCCGGATCCTGGCCGAGGAGGCCATCGGTTGCTAACGTACGCTACCTTCGTTTGATTTGACGAAAAATTCTATAAAAATCAATATATATATTATATTTATATTTAAATAAAAAAATTTATAATATTTTTTAAAAATTTGTATAATTTTTATATTTAAATTTTTTTAAAAAAATATTTCGAATAAATATTTTAAGACTCTAAAATTTAACGAATTTTAAAATACTTATAGACCTGCTTTAAATCCGTTTAATTATGGAGTCCAAAATATTTTTTAGAAGTATTTATTTTTGAAAAAAATTTGAATATAAAAAATTATAAATTTTATTAAAATTTACAATTTGATGTTAAATTTTTTTTAAAAAATATTTTTAAATAGATTTCTTTTGGACCATTATACAGGGTGGCGTGATATAACTGTTACATATAAAAATCTCTCTTGATTGACATAGTGATCTTTCAACAGTTCCTAGCTGTGTATATTTGTACAATACTAGTTAAAAGGATGTTTGATTTGCTTAATGTAAAGCTGAGTAGTTACTCTTAATAACACGTTGCTAAAATTCTTTTTTTTTAAAATGAGTTAAAAAAAATAATTACATATCAGCCTCTATTTGAAGAGATCACGTGCACCCTTTTGTTGTACTCGTTCGCTGCACCCATATCCGAAATGTATACTAATTTATATTTAAAAAAAATTTCATTGCAAAAGTTATAAATTTTTATATTAATTTTTTTTTTTTTTTCAAAATATACTTCTAAAATTATATTTTATAGCTCCAAAGTTAACGAACTTTATCATTTAAAAAAAAAAAAATGTGGTTGTGTGCAATACATCTTCTCGATCTCGTTTTTCCAAACTGATATAAGTCAGAAAAGTAGGAGCTGATACGCAAATCTCCCGAATAAAAATGCTTGTCCCGATCACGAAGTAGACAGCACTGATAAATATTTAAGATGAACGTGCTTTGTTGCCATTCGAACTTCATACCTACTACTACTACTTGAAAGCAATTAAAAACAATAATAAATAAATTGCATTTTCAAAATTATTGTCAAACACTGTAATGCTGGCAGAATTTTTTCGCAAACATTTTTTTTAAAATAAATGTTTAATCCCCTTAATTAATAAAAAACTGTGGCAAATTTTTTCCTACTTAGTCGTAAAATTTTGTTATAAAATAGATTGCTATAATCATCAATTTTCAACTTTACCCGCGATATTCTTAACTTCATAATACTCTCTCTAATAATTTTAACATCGACTTTTTTTTTTTCATTTGTGTCTGTTAAATAAATGATGGACATTATTGAAATTTGATAACCTTATTTTCAGCTGTTTTGGTTTTCGCCCATTAAATAGCTGGAGTGATATATTTTTTTTTAATATGATGTAGTTTTTTAAAATGCCCCGTCAACTACGTAATTGGCTCATATGAAATAAATTAATGACACAGATTAAATACTAATTTTGAAAAAAATATTTATCTCTTCAATTTGATCCAAATTTTTGTTGAGAATTCTGTGACATGATGTCCCAACATCTTAGTTTTGAAGTGAATATTTTAATTCAATATAGAAGACATTGTGATAAAATGTTTACGTATGATATGGTCAATATTTTGATTTAATTCGCAAAGTACGTAAATATATCTAAAACAATATCATCGTTATATTAAACACTATATTGTTACACAATAACATGTTTACCCCAATATTCTAATTTATAAATAATAACAAGTTTAATAGAAATATAGTTGTGGAACTTCAAAAGCGATCTTAGATTCTTAATATAATTATCGCTCAAAAACTTTTAGGATAATTCTATATCAGCCCTCTATTTTTAAAAGATTTTCGGATTAGTCCCTGAAAACGTATTTTCAGGGACTGATCCGGCATATTTAAAAGAATAGAGAATGCTATGGAATTACACCAAAACTTTTCCGGTCTAAATTCAAATAGAGTCAAAATAAATTTAAAATACTTATACTACACCCCAATGCTCCTGAACAGCAATCGTTAGCATATAAAATAAGGTAAAATGTAGCAGATTAACGATGCTCATTAAGAGTTTTTATTTTATTTTATCTTTAAATACGATTTGGTGGCTCTAAATATATATTATTTAAATGTAAGTCGTACCATTTTAAAACACTTGGAGATGCCCTTTTCACTGCCCCTTTCGTAAACGTTCAAAAGAATCCTCTCTCTCTCTCTCTCTCTCTCTCACTTGGGCACGACTCATTGCCACCTCAAGATGACCACCGCCTCACCAACACTACCCACCAGCGCTGCCGCCGCCGTCCGCTCTCCTCGCTACCGCCATCGCCGCCCTACTCTCGCCGTCGTCTCTGCCGCGGCTTTCTCCTTCCTCTTCTCCGCCGCCGCCTGGCTCTTTCTCGTCTTCTCCTCCTCTCACCACCCCTTCCCCTGGTCGCACAACTCCTTTCTTCCCACCCCCTCCTCATCCGTCGCCATTGCCACGTCATCATCTCGGCTCCTCAACTCCTCCTCCACCGCTCTGTCTCTAGATCACATCGTTTTCGGCATCGCTGGCTCGGCCCACCTCTTGCCGCGCCGCCGCGAGTTCCTCCGGCTGTGGTGGCGCCCTGGCGCGATGCACGGCCACGTGTGGCTTGATAGCCAGCCTGCCTTCAGTGGGCCCTACAGCGTCCCTCCGATCCGCGTCTCCGAAGACATCTCTCGTTTCCGCTACACGAATCCGACAGGCCACCCCTCTGGCCTCCGGATCGCCCGAATCCTTGCCGAGTCATTCCGCCTCGGAGAGCACCAGAACACTCGCTGGTTTTTCCTCTGCGACGATGATACCGTGCTCAGCCCGGATAATCTAGTCGAAGTGCTCTCAAAGTACGACTGGAAAGAGATGGTGTACATCGGTACACCATCGGAGAGCCACTCGGCGAACACTTACTTCAGCCATTCGATGGCGTTCGGTGGCGGTGGAATCGCGATTAGCTACCCACTAGCTGAAGCTGTCTCTGTTATTCAGGATGACTGTTTGGAGAGGTACCCGAAGCTTTATGGGAGTGACGATCGACTGCACGCTTGCATTTCTGAGCTAGGGGTGCCACTAACACGGGAATATGGATTCCATCAGGTATGTTCAATATTCTATATTTAGATCATTTTCAATGTATTTCACGCAAGATAGCTGCTAGAATTTTTCAATGGAGATCTTACTAGAAGTCGTTGCAATTAGTATTAGATTGGGTAGGTTGTATTTGCTTAATATAGTTCTGATAATTGTGGCAAATTTGCTACTGTAATTCATCACATAGTATGTGTTTGCTTTTGTCAAAAGATTCTTTTAAACCAATTCTAGTATTTTGCTCGAGATAATTATAGTTTCTTAATGAGGATGCTTGATGAGTTCTGTTAGAAGTAATCTTGATTTTTATTGTGTTTAATTTGTTATTATGTCTGAGCTTCTGAATTTGTTCTCAAATTGCAATGTTATTATTCTGATAACTTCGGCTAGATTTCTATATAAATCCCAAATTTGTTTCATTTTGTTTTAAAAAATACATGCTTCCTTTTGGATCGTTTTCAGTGTGTTTTGTTCAGGAAAACTGTGATATACTGTCCATGTGGATCTTAATGGAGCTCATTTACTGTGTTTTTGTCCTGGATGTAAATAAGTTTCTGAAATGGTTCTTAATTTGAAATGGTTATACGAGATCCCTTTCTGACATGTGAACATTGTTTCTACTGCTTTAGATTTACTGAGAGTTTGTTTTGTCATATCAAAATGTGATCGCTTCCAAACCAGTTGTTTTATTCTATGTTAAAATTTACTTTTATCTGATCTTAAATTTAGTTACAACATTCTTTTTCCTGCATGTTCTTTAAATATCCTTCCTTACCTCCTACTGTATGGGGATTTGGCTGGTATAATAGTCCTCTATTTTGAGTGCTAATATATTTGTATTCTTTCTGCTTTCAGTGGGATATTAGGGGAAATCCTCATGGTCTTTTGGCTGCTCATCCTGTTGCTCCTTTTGTCTCAATTCATCATGTTGAAGCAGTAGATCCAATTTTTCCTGGCTTGAGCTCGCTTCAAAGCCTAAAGCTTTTTGCCAAAGCAATGAAACTTGATTCCCGAAGTTTCTTGCAGCGCTCTATCTGCTATGACAGGAAGCAAAAATTAACATTCTCCATCTCATTGGGCTATGTTGTTCAAGTGTTCCCTCACATTGTTCTTCCAGGGGATCTAGAGCGCTCTGAGCAGACTTACGCTGCTTGGAACAGGATCGAGAACAAGAATGAGTTTGATTTTGACACAAGGGATGTATATAGGTCTGTTTGCAAGAAACCAATTCAATTTTTCTTGAAGAACATTGAGAACAATGGGAACATCACAGTCGGTACTTATAGTCGTGCTAAAGGGCGTGATAGTCTTAAGAGGAAAGTATTTTGCTTTCCTAGATCCATTCCTTTGCAAGATGTAACCGAGATCAAAGTTTCAAGCGAACCGTTAAAGAAAAATTGGCATTTGGTTGGTTTTGTCTCTTTTCATGTCTCCTTTCATCAAAGTTTACTTTTGTTTTTCTTTTCTATTATCTTATAATTTTCTAAATTTTGTCTCAACCAGGTGCCAAGGCGACTGTGCTGTAAATTAGATCGCAAGGTACATGGGCGTCCACAATTCAATGTGGGTCATTGCCCAAAAGCAAGCTTTGGCCCGCTTATTGATTCTATTTGAAATGGCATGAAATGGCTGACATGTGCTATGCTCTAGATAGAGCATCCCAAAGATGATAGATTTTGTTCATTCTTTGAAGTTGGTCATGGTGGATGGACATTCAGACTTTTTTTCTGAAGCCCATTCTAGTTGACCTTCATGCTGAGCTCTGCATTTGTTAAATGCCGGAAGTAAGTCTTTACCTCTAAGATTTTAATTTTGCTGAATGATTCTTGTTTTTGTCTACATATCTAATTCCTAGTACACTCGATAGAAGTAGAGTCTTACTTCTAGTGCCTAATTATTTGTGAATTCATGTAATTTTCCGCATACAGTTGATTGTGATATCCATGTTCAGTGAGAATTTTGGGAGTAATGTCACAGTCAAGGTTTTCCGTGCCGTGCCGAGTCGAGTATCGGTAAATTCAAAATTGGGCACATGCCGACCGTGCCGACCCGTGCCGATCCGTACAATTTATTATATTAAAAATATTTAAATAATAATAATAAGATATTGATGAAATAAACATATTAAAATACAATTTAAAGACTAGTATGGTATATTCAAAGCAGATAGTATGAATCATTTCGTGCCGATATTATTTATTATTTTTTTTTATATTTTTTATATTTTTAAAGTTTTTTTTTATAAAAATTTAAAAAAAAGGGTCACAGCTGCCGGTCGCGCGCCTGCGCGTTTAAAAAAAAAAAAAGAAAAAGGATCGCCCGAACGCGGGCGACCGGCAGCTCCTCCTCGCGAAGTTGTAAAGAAAAAAAAAAATCTTTCGTGAGAGAGAGAGGGAGACGGAGACGGAGGGAGAGAGAGAGAGAGAGACGGAGGGAGGGAGGGAGAGAGGCTGGATCGTGCCGGTGCCGGCCGGCTCGGCACCGTGCCGGTGCCGAGCTCCGGCGGCTCCGGCACGTAAATCCTTGGTCACAGTGGCATATCATTCTATAATCTTATTCTGATATACATATTGTGATCCTACTGAAACCAACAGCTGAACAAGAAAGTATGTAAATTGGTGCTCAGTTTGTTTAAAATAAATATCAACTAATGGCATTACTATAATCCCAATAAATGCTTTGGGGACCATGTCCTTAATCTCACACCTGCTGAATAGAATCTGTAGCTGCTTTTTGTACTTCTTTTGGAAGTAACAACAGTTGTTTCGTTAATTGCGAACTTGGAAAAATCACAATAATTTTTATTTTATTCCAAGATGTGTGTTTTTAATTACATGATTTGACATGATTAAGCTTGTGCCAGTAACTAGTATTTTAGATGGGTTGAAAGCACTAACTATGATGTTGATTTACATTATGGTTGCTCCGATGGTTGCCACAGAGTAAACTTCTTGTAGTAAGCTTAGTTTAATTATAGATCAATAATTGCAACCTCAAATTACTTGGTTGCAAAAATATGCAGAGCTCGAATAAGCTTTTGCAACATATTAGAGAACCTATTATGTATTGGTGTATGTACAAGAACAATGAGCGTTTTGTCAAAAACCATGCTAAAGAAGGTATCATCTTTGAAACTTCAAACTTCATCTGGTATTAGTTGCAAGTGTTACTCTTTCCGGAGTATTTACCATCTCTCTCTCTCTCTCTCTACCAAAAATACAAGTACGTTTATATCGTGTTTATACACACACACACACACACACTTTTTATTAGTAACTTGCTTGAGATCCTTATTTCTTTGGGAGGAAAAAAACCTTGCTTGAGATCTTATGTGATACCTCACCTATTAATTAATGACTAGCCATAGCTGATACTTTAAAGGGTTGCATTGTGTTCTTTATATCATGAAGTTTTTAGTGAACATTTATGAATTATATTGGGGCGCAAGGTGATACTCATATTATGTTAAAGAACTGATTACTATTGTAGTTTGTGATGGAAATGTATATGGGTTGCCTTAACTAAATGATAGTGGGATATGCGAGGTTGTGGAACCCGTTTTTCCACCTCAAATCATTAAGGGTAAAATCAAAATGTATCCACCTCAAATCATTAAGGGTAAAATCAAAATGTAAATCTTAAGGGTTTTTTTGGTTATTTTTTTGTTTACTTTGCGCAATTAACTAATTAACTTGTAAAATAATATAATAAAGTAAAAAAAGATGATTTTTTTCTTTCTGGGTTTTGTGCTTATGTTCATGTATAAATTTGGTTCTTTTGTTTTTTTCAATTTATGCTCTTATGTTGCTAATGTTCGTTGGGTATCTACTTAAAATGATTTTCGTATATCACTGTACTTTTTAATATTCATCACAAACAAACACTAGAAGTATTTTATATTTAAAATCACATTTATTAGGTCTTACATTTGCATGGTGCAACTTATATAGGAGTGCGTAACCTAATGCTCTCGCTATTGGTTGGCTTGACTTTAAATAAAAAGACAAGGAAAATACACACAAAAAAGCAAAAGAATGAATCATGTTCATGGCCATTAAGTGGTCATGCTTCAGCAGTGTGGCAACCTTCGTCCTTGCTTAAGTGAAGATGACGGTTGTTTCCAAATTAGCGCTCTTTCTTTTTTAAATATGATTTATATTAGAGGTACTTGGGAGTCCGGGAGACAATTGGTGAAGCGACAGAAGAGCCAAATCATTTGTCATGATACGACTTGCAAATTCATGTGAGTTTAGGAGTTGCATCACGATGCGACAGAGTTCACCCAATCCTGTTTTGAACTCCTTGATTAGGTTTTTGCGAGGCATATGTGTAAATCAAGATTTTGACAGGCTTGGGATAAGGACTTTGTATTACAAGAAAAGCATCCTTTTTGGAGATTGTACATTTTCGGGTATTCAAATGTGTATGGTGGAAGGTAATTAATTACCTATTGTTTTGATACCTAAAGAAGGTGAAGAAAATGCGATGGAATATATTAGGCTATCAGTTGTCAACCATTTTTACTTTGGACTATCATGTTTTATAAGTTAGCTGGCACCAAGCTAGAAAGATTTTCTATTGTGGTGAAGTGCATGCATAATTGTCGTGTTGGGAATACTTCTCCTGTAAGAGACGGGTTTAGCTATAAATACCCTTTCATACCATGTTCCTCTTGCTCCTTTACGTGTCTCCTTTGGAATCACGCTTGTCTACGTTATGCTCATTAGTAATGCCCTCTTCGTGCTCATTCTAGTGATTCCGTCATGCTTCATGTCTTCTTGTCCTTGTCGTTGCAATCCTTACTTTATTGTCCTCCGCCTTTTCCTTCTGCCATCATTGTCATCGCCGTTCTCCTTGTTGCCTTCCTCATTTTTTTCATCACTTTCCTCATCCCCATTGTTCTTTCAATCCTTTGAATCATCCTCATTTTCGAGCATCTTCAACTTAACCTTTATATTAGTTCTGCCACTCATTGTTCTAAGGGGAGGATCATGTCCTCTTTTCTCTATGTTTGCTTCTAAGATACGTCCAAGGATCCTCTCTTAGACCAGCAGCCTCTCCTCGTCGTTAGGTGTACACATTTTCTCAACCTGAAAATTGTTTTCAGATAAGGGCATCATTATAATCCAAAACATCTGTGTATTTGTAAAATCAGAATTGAGTTACCAAAGTACATCTGATAATCTAGTTTATCGAAAGTTGTTCAACTTTCAGCACAATCCACTGTTATGAACCGACTCGGATCGGCTCACGTCGGCGGCCCGGACGCGGCGAAGATAAACACCGGCGGCCCGGTGGCGGCTCTACAATTAATTTTACCAACTAAATAATAATAAAAATAATTAATTCTTCTTCCATAATAAAAATAAACATTACATACTTATTTATAGAGGCTATCCCTCTATGTTATTTCCATAACATTGTCCTAAATATTCTATTAATAAAATATCCAAATATGATATTTCCTACTACAAATATTTTCCTTCTTCAAATATTCCTATTACAGATATTCCTATTAAAACTATTCACAACTCTGACTAATCTGAACTTGATCCGTGTTCTCATGCGGCTCGATCCCCTTTAATTCCGTACATAACATCCACTCAAACAACGAAGGGTAATAGGTAGTGTTCTTGCTGCGTATTAGACTGGTCACATGTTGAAAGAGTCAAGCTTGTCAAAATTACAAAACTTATGCAAACCATGACGCACTTATAACATTATTATTTAATATGTAAAAGGTTCAGTTACCAAATAATTTGCAATACCACCATCTATTAAACAATTTAACCCATCTTGTTTATCCACTTCCTATTTTGATGAAGTTAAAAATGCAGATAAATAAGTATAATAAGAAGATGCCATAAAAGTGATGTTTAGGGCCAGGAAGGGTTCTACAAGACTTTTTGGACTTACATGGGATTTATTTCTGTATTCTCTTATTTATTTACTTTAATATCATGGAAATAGATAGGCATTAGCGCCTACTGAGCAATGCTAGATGGCCCATAACTTCTGACTTGAATATAGTCCAAAACATATTGCAAAATGTGATTTGAAAGTTGTATTCCTTTTCACTTTCCTAAGGTGCTTTTGGACGCGTCTTTGACTACTTTGGGTCCAATTTTCTGGTCATCTAGCATTACAGGAATATGAATCAACCTTTAAATATTGATCTTGTTTTTATTCATTAAGTATGAGAACTAAGTAATCTTGCATGTATGGAAGTACACAATGCCTCCGCAAGTTTTTGATAGTTAGAGATCTCATAGCCCTAATTGTATGGTTAATCCGCTTCCCAGTTTCGGGGTTTACTGGGATCCTATCAGTTCATTACAAATGGTATATGTGACATGAATGGGTTTGCCTAGGTCCCGTATAACTACCTAAATCCAATAATTAATCATATAGCCAGTTGTCATTGCTAGTCAATAGTCACCCAACCTCTCTTCTTTCTTTTCACGTCTTTGTTCCAATGCCCTTGGCATTGCAAGTCAAATTGTCCAAGACTGCACCCTTAGGAACCGTCGTGATTCTTTAACATATGATGTATTAACAAACACCTATGCTACATCAAATCTATTCATCAAGTTGATTGTCGCTAACCTTTTTGTCTATCAAATTCTCATAGGTTTTAATACAAAGATGATAACGTGTCACTATTGGAAGGACTTGGTCCAAGACTTCTCATATATATATATATATATATATATATATATATATATATATCTAAAACGTGTGTGTGTGTGTAATTTCCTATATGATTATTTTAGGTCTACTCCTTTCGTGTAAGTTTTTTATATTTCTAACATTTGTTACTAAAATGTATTTAATTTTTTTATAGGCAGGAATATATATGTATGTATATATATATATATATATATATATATATATATATATATATGTAAAACGTGTGTGTGTGTGTGTGTAATTTCCTATACGATTATTTTAGGTCTACTCCTTTCGTGTAAGTTTTTTATATTTCTAACATTTGTTTCTAAAATGTATTTAATCTTTTTATATGATATTCTTTTAGGCAGGAATATATATATATATATATATATATATATATAAAACGTGTGTGTGTGTAATTTCCTATACGATTATTTTAGGTCTACTCCTTTCGTGTAAGTTTTTTATATTTCTAACATTTGTTACTAAAATTTATTTAATTTTTTTATATGATATTCTTTTAGGTCTCCTGCCATATAGGTAAGTGTTTGATATTTCTACAATTTTGAACTCGTAGTTAGGCAAACAAAACATTTCACGAAAGTTTCTAGTATTTTTAACTTTAGTGTTGAAAATGGACTTGGCAAAAACAATTTTTTGCCAGTCATCATACCCCATAGTGGAATTAAGAGGAACCAACAAGGAGTTAACTCTTAGGCCTTTTCAAGATGAATGACAAAAAAAAGAGAACTTTGGTTGATACTAACAAAAGTACGTAGTAACGTTTATAATGTGGTTGATATGTCCTTGTTAACGAACTTTTGTTAAGATGCTTGACATTTTCTGAACTCCAACAAGCACCTTCTCCGTCAGGTATGCCTGACACATTTAAATCAGTAATTGAAGGCCATGTGAACGGAGCTCTATTAGTACAAAACCTATCTTTGGCTTGTTGATCTTGAGTTCTAGGCCAAATGACTTGTGCCTGGAGATTAACCAACTTTGTCCAACTCTCTCCGCAAACAGCTGGTTGGAGCCGAACTTCTGCTCAAGGTGAGCATGGGATTATCTCAAGGTCAATTTGGGTGACTTTGCTAATATCCATCTGTGCAAGTATTGTACTATCTCGTCTCTAGGTGCTAGGACTATCTTGGCTCGTATATTTGGATAAAAGTAAGAAAGTATCAACCCTTTAGCATAATTCTTACATGTCAAGGGCTTGTCGTGAGCAAGCACAATAAACTTTCCATATGGTTCTTGATGAGGTCATTTTAATAAGATCCATGAATAGTTTGACATGTTCAGTTTCTAAACAAGTGACGATGATGTTATGCAGAAACAAAGTGAGCTCTCTTCTAAGGTTGTGAGGACATTTAAATAAAAAGCATAAGGCTATAGCGGCAGCTTTATTCATGACATATTTAACATATAGCAGCGCTGAACCACATATTTAACATATAGCAGTAACTGAGACCTTAGCCTGGTCATTCCAAATATGCTCCTACGGAGATGGTCCGTCTAAACTGAGATTTGTTTAGCTTACTTCACAGCTGCCAGGCTTGGCCAAAGCTAGAGCCAGACGCAAGTAAAGCCCGTTATAGAGCAAACGTGTATTTTGTGAGCTGTCCAAAAGGGCCTCTTTTCTATCTTGGTCATCCTGTGTTAGATGTGTATTTCTTGATTTTGTGTTTATTTGTTGTGAATTTCTACAAACAAATCTGTTTTTAAATACTTTGTCCTCTCAAGACATTTTGGAGAAGCCCAACAGGCAGGATGCCTTGCTGCTGCTTAGATTGAAAAGCAGTTTTATGCTAAGATTTAGCTTTTTATTTCGGAATTGATTCACAAGGATTTAAGGAGCCGGTGCTTACTCATTCTTAGACAATGTAAGGGCAGGAGTAATGAAGCAAATATTCAAAGATTTAAACTGCAAGTCTACAATATGAAAGTGTTCTGCCTGGGTTTATCTTTGATGCATAAGCCTCTCTGGATTTAGTTCATCATCGGGATTCGGGAGTCTAAGAGGCATGTTAATCTCAGTTTTCTCTACGAAGCCTTTTGGTGCAGATGAATGCTAGTTGTTTAAAATGTTACTTGTGATGGTGTTATTATTTGAACCGTTCTATAATGACCTCGGTCTTATTCTTAATGAAATTTCTTAATTTTCAGGTAATTCATATATACAGAAAGTTCTTGCTCTTTTACCTTTACTCACTACGTGGATAGGCTGATGAATTCTGATGGTTAGATGTCTTCTATTGGTGCTAACATGAGAATGAAGTGTACTTTATCGACAATTGTGTACTGGTGTCCATATGATTTGCTCGCCTTTTGCTGTGCCAGGACAAACTGAATCCCCTCCCTATTCAACAGGTGAGTTCACTGATTATGTAAATTCGGTTCTTGTCCGAAGTTGTCACTGTAAACCCTACTCATTGCCCAGTCCTCGCCAATTTTACCCCCCGAGGTACGAGCTGTCCAATTATCAGTAATCTTAAAAATGTGATCTTTCCTAGACAGGCTTTTACTCAGATTTTTTCCATGTTTTGATGATTTTTGGCTGACGGGGCTTTAAATTCTAGATCATATATCCACTTTTTGCCTCTAAATTCATTACTTAGCGGTTGCCGTATCCGAATTAGTCAGAGCGGGGCTCACATATTGCTATTTATCAATTTACTGATTATATGAGACAAGGAAGTCCGCATTAATATTTTATCGTTCATTCTCCTGAACTAGGTCCACTTCCATGCTACATATGTTATTGTTGAGGTATTAATTGTGAGTGATAAAGTAGGTTAAACTCATAAACATCAAGATTGTCAAGAACTGCCGAAGATCTTCGGATGAGTTAGGTCAACGCCTATGGCGGCCAGTCGGTACTGATGACTTTAATTATAAGCTTTCTGAGTCTGACAAGGCATCGTATTAACTTCCATCTAGCTATATCGTCGGTAATAAATGCTCGACAGGATATGTATTACGGGTCTCTTGAGCGCTGAAAAATTGATGCTGGGGACATCCATGGGAAGTACATGGAATAAAATGAAGGATAAGGGGGTTTTTAATTAATTCGCTCTAGGATTTGTTTCGATCAGCCTTAGATATCGGGTTTAACTCCGATCACCGAATATCTCCTGTTTCCTCGAACTATCCATACCTGGATTCTTGACTTCTCTGGCTGTTAGAGGGGATATGGCTCCCCTGTGGATAGGGATAAGTACGAATTCCCAGTCTGCGAATTATTCCTCAATGTGGTGCTCACACGATAATTGTGGAGAGAATTTGGCACCACTAGTTTAGGCAACATATTAAGAGTATGTTCTGACTTAACGTGGAGTGACATTCACTTTTTTTTTAAAAATATAAAATGGTAAAAAATATTTTATAAAAAAATATCAGATTAGTTTATTAGATAAGAGTTCTAAATATATTTTTTGATTAAGGTCAGATAGTAAAATTCCCGTCGTATATATCGTCTAACATGTTCGTTGAGTGTGTATATATATATATATATAACCAAATTTTGAGTGTGAGAAACACTAATAGCACAATGGTGAAGGAAAGTATTATGTGAGATTTTCGCTCAATAATGAATCAATCCGCAATTAGTAAAAAAAAATTAAAGGGATGATAAATTGTAGGGAAAAAGGGAAATCTTTCCACTGCTTATCACATCCAGCAGGTAGAGGGCCCCGATCCAGCTAGCAAATATCTCCAAAGTCATCTTTAATCTCATTCACAGTTTTTGGCCCCTCTCTCTCTCTCTCTCTTCCAAAACTTTGATTACGTGTCCGATGGAGGTGAAATACTAGTGTTCGTGTGCCTGACACCCGTAGTCCCTTTCTATTGAAAAAAAGAACTTTTGATTATGAGGAACATGAAAGATTTGAAGTCACTACAAATTACCTTTTTTTTAACTATATTTTGGCAGGTTTTAGACAAATATTTGACATTTTTTGAATAAGTTTGAAGTAGAACACCGACTTTCTGGTTTATTTCTTCCCCAAAAGGTCTCAAAGATAAGCTACAGAGGGTTGGGTTTCTGTGAACCCGCTCACAGTAATTCTTTTTTTTTCAAGTGCCATATCTTATGTATTATTCTTCCTGTCGCAGCATAATTTATATTACTCGCTAGCAAATCTATGTAGTTTATGCATCATCTGATCTGAGTGCAGTTCGAGAGAAGTAGAGTTTTCGTAATATCTTAATTGCGTGCTGAATCGGATCGTGGTGCTTGTGTTTATATTTGTTGTTCGACTTCGGTGAGATCAGGCAATCTCTCCGACGAGGGTGGTGACCGGTCATCCTCTCGGTGGATTTTCTAAGTCACATGATTCATATTCTCAAGTGGCTTAGCATTTGATTCTTTGTTAAGTGTATTTATATCTTTGGTATCTCATGAATCTTGGTTCGATGCTTGCACATATTAGGCTTGACCAAAATATGCCAACACTAATAAATAAAGAATTTTGAATTTAAGAAACTCATTTTTATGCGACTGTTTTAACAAATAAACACACGGATCGTATTAACTCATATTCCAATCAACTGAGGAATCGTTTGTGTTATCCTTTATTGAATGTATAGCGGATAAATTTTTCATATCCTTTATCGTTGGCATTTGAGAAATTTGAGTATAAAAGCTCAACTTTATAAAGTGGAATTTCTGAAAGCAACCAACAACGTCTTACTACTTTGACAGACAGAATTTTGAAACTTACGCTGATATTTGGTCTGAGTATTTCTGGGACGTTTACTCTGCTGCTGTACTTGGGGCCTCTGAATAAAAGAAAATGTGTGTATTTTTATAACAAGCTCAGAACTATCAATAATGTCGCATGCCATGTTAATATGTTGATTATATGTTGGACAGAAGTCTTATCATCCAAGAAGCGCAAGGCAATAGCTCGAAATCTAGTAATCAGCCATGGATGGGAGCAGGCTTCGTCGCTGTCGGTCAACAATCTAAACATGGACCTGGTGTAAGGGAAATTTTCTTTGGCTTCTTGTTAGTTCCTTGAGCATTTTGGTGTTGCTTTGGTATTTAGAACTTCTATATATTGCCGAAAATTTTTGGTTGTCCTTTCTTGTTAATGTTGAGTGATGGCAGCGGCTTTATTAAATGAAGACATATCTTTTCTTCTCAAATGACAGTTTAGGTATAAAAAGAAAATAATTTTTTTTTTTTTGTCTGTGACCGTCGAGTTCAATTCTAAAAAAAAAACCCCTTCTAGAGAGAGTGAAATAGAAAGAGAGAGAGAGAGAGAGAGCAAAAAAACTGCAGGAATGTTACTATCCGAACCCAGGGGCAGTAAAATGCGAAATCTAACTATAGAATACTCTTCGCAAATAATGTATTAGGGAACTCTTTTTCAAATTGGCTACATTATTATATAACATTTTAATATTTTTTGAAAACAAAAATCTAGTTTTATGATTGTGAAAAGACGGCACGATGTCGCAACGGCATCCACCCTCGTCCGCAACGGTTTTCTGCAGCGCTTTCTTTCTCTCTCTTTTTTTTTTTTTTCTTTTTATAATTTAATTTAATTTCTTCAGACAATATCAACGGCAAGCAAAAAATAATAAAAAAATAAAGAGAGCATTAAAAGACGTGCGTAAAGTACGCTCAAATGATGCAGAGCAACGCGTCCCTCATGGGCACTTGTGTGCACGTGTGATGACCACGTGTCAGCGAGAGAGATATCGATGGCCGCGATGTCAACCTCAGCTGCTCCTCCGTCCTGCACGGCCCTGATGAGATATGCCTGATGCCTGCCGGAGGCATCCGCTCTGACAATTTCTTTTTATTTTTAACTTTTTGAAAAAAACAAAATTTGTGTATGTTCACATATAATTATGAGGCTATATATTAAAATTCAAACGCTTTTAACTCATAATTATAAATATTCATTTATAAATATAAAAATTATAGATAAAAAGTTAGGCTTCTATGCTACTTCTTTTCCATGATATTCTTAATGACAATAATTTGAATTTCTAAAGGATTCATGCTCACAAATTCGAAGGACGACAACGGGAGGAATTCTCTAAACATCCTCCCGTTAGATCAATAAAAATGCCGCATTTTTTATGATAAAAACTATTTTTCTATGCTACTTTTAACTCAGAAATTTGAAATGTTCATGCCGCATTAGATCATAAAAAATGCCCGATGCACTAATTATACAATCAAAAAATTTCTCGATCAAACTTAACTCTCAAAGATTTTTTTTTCCGGCACGCGTACTTTACAACACCGAACACCAAAACTAACCACCCAGACTGTGCCACTCATGATGAAGTACGTAACTCAAACTCGCCCATCCAAATCCTTCATGTTATATCTTAGTTATGTATAGTATCAAATACAAACATTATATTAATTGAAATTCTAACTAAAAACTTACACTGTAAGGACACATCATAAATAATAAGGTTGAAAATTCAGTTACAATAAATACAGTATTTAATGGTTCTGTTACTTAAAATTATAAATTTACTTGTATGGATGGTAAGTTGTAAGAATATTGAGTACAAAAAGTTTTTAAAAATATTGGATAGTAAGTTTCTAATAATTCTATTTAATATATATATATATATATATATATATATATTTCGAATAAAGAAAAATGGTGTAGGATACTTTTGCAACAAATAAGAGGGCTTTTAGAACAGTCAGCTTTTAGACTCGTAACAGATAAATTCAAGAGTGGGATCCTCCCATACTGCACTAATTAAAAATTTTCAGCATTTGATCTAGTAAAGTCTGAAGGCACGCTTCACAGAATACAGAGAGAATAGATCTTCCACAGTGTTATATATGTAGCTTGCAGATTTTGAATATGAGACTTTCACTTCATAACATGGAAGACATATCATCCGTCCTAGATATCCTGAAGTATTTTTGCATTTATTAAGCGGTCATTATCTGTTAATATTGTTGTTTGTCTGTACCGGCCGCTGTTAGCATCAAGGTTTTTCGTGCCGTACCAAGCCAAGTTTCGATAAATCCGAAATTCGAGACGCGCCGACCATGTCATTCGTGCTTTTTCGATCCGTACAATTTTTTATTTTTGAAATATTAAAATTACTTAAGCAATAAAAAAAAAAATTTAATGAAACACTAAGTACAAAAGTCCTAATTACATATAAAAAATATGTAGTATACAATTCATTGCGATAGAGTCTCGATATGGTTGATAAAAGATATCTATAAAATCTAAAATAAAAGCAAAAAAAAAAAAAAGTGCCGACCAGCACGGTCAGCCGGACTACTCGCACCGAGACAATGACGGATCCTTGCAGATTAGCATGTGCCGGGCGGCAACGAGCAATAAAACCATGGTTAGCATATCAACCTAACGCTCCTAACCAAACCAAGGCTGTGAAGTGATGATGCCAATGGATTAAACCTACGAGTTACTGCAAAATTGGTACAAACTATATAAGACCCAAAAAATTAGTTATAGCAAGGGTTTGTCATTATTCAACACATGAATATAAGAAATTCAAATAAAATAATTTCAATAAATAGATGTAAATAATATAAATTACCGAGAAAAATCTAGATAAAATTGTCCATAGGTGAAATCCAAACATTCAAATTCAAAAATGTGGTTTGATAAGTCCAAACTAATAATAACTCAAAAAAGAGGGAAAAGATAAGGGAGGATGGGAAGACCTCAATTATTACTTGGCCAGATCAGGCGGTGTAGGCCCACTGGTAATAAATCGGTCCCCATCATCTTCTTTGTTCATTTTAAAAATAATAATAATTAAGATTTATTAATGCAAATTGGCCTCATCTAATTTATTTAATAAACTATTACATATAACAAAATTAATATAGACTTTTGTATTAATTTATTTAATAGTTTATATAATTTAAGCTTTCGCATATTTAGAGAATCCAGATGTATAGGTGTTCATCATCCAAATCCGAATTGGGTAGAACAAATCAGTATCAGGTATCGTAAGTAAAGGACCGAGAGACGACCCAAACCAAAAACTTGTCGGTCTTGATACGGACTGGATGAATACGATCGAGGATGTTTAAGATCCAATAGAGGTTGGGTAGATTAGCTCCGACCAAGAACCATTCCGATCAAAGCTTTTATGGTTTAAAATACTAATCGAACACTATTATTTTAATTTCTCGTAATATTACCTAATTCGTGGATAATTAGCTAATCCATAAAAATTATTAAATTACAAAAAATATTCCATAATTATTTATGGCCTCCCAAGTCAATAACTTTGAAGATTATGAGTAAAGAGTAAGGGCACAAGCAATAACGAATAAGATGATCTACGTGGAATCTCTCAAAGAATCGAAGTCGAAGTATAGTCCAAGACTAATCCTATCCCGAGAGTTTTTTCCGCGGCGGCAACCACCCATAAAATTCTATGTACCTTGAGATACGTTGGGAATCTACACAAATCCCGAGACTCGCAAAGAGGATCTTGAGGACCGTACTAAGCTCCTTTTCCAAATCCGGCCTTTTTAGGACGGACGAACGAGACGATGGTGTCGGCCGTGCAAGGGCAAGAATAGCTAAATGCCATTAGGTTATAAGGACCTCGTCCGGGCAAACTGGCTTTTATTGCGCCGGTTGGTATTTCTAAAGGTCGTTCGGATCGGCTTCATAGGTATCGGCTTCATAGGTATCGGTCGGTTCGGTCCTCTAAAAAAATCATGCCAATATAACCATTCAGGCATTCATCATCTTTAAAATCTCAAAAAATAAATAAATAAATAAAAATAAAAAATAAAAAATAAAATCATCTTTTACCTATTCCAAAAGGATTGTTTTCAACCAATTAAAATAAAAAAAAGGTGAAAATTAAAAGGACTGCTATTACTTTTGTTATTTTATTAGATTACACCCTTCATCAATCATTAATGATTATTCCGTCCATCAGCGACGTGCGCAGCCGGCAAATCACATACCACGTCGGCACAAGATTTACACTTCACACATTGTTATCTTGTGTCATAATCATTATATAATACCACCAGCTTTTGCAAAATAACACCTCAATTTTATGAAATCTTGTTTGAAATATTCAAAATATTTGGAAAATTCCAACCAAGTGTCTTCTAAAAATGATATTCGGAAATAACGAATATTATTAAATAGTAGAATTTGTAACATTCACGAACGAAAATTCTCTTATGAAATATGATTCCAATTTTACTTTTATATAATGCATGTGCATGCATATATGTCAGGAATTACTTAAAAAATGGAGCTAGAGTTTGATCCATTAGAGTTTTTTTTTTTTTTTTTTTTTTTTTTTTTTGGGGTTTTGTCGAAAAGTTCCTACTTTACGAAACTATTTTAAATAAGCATCTACTTTTTTTTAAGAAAAAATTTATAAAATCACTCTAAAATATATATGTATAAATATATTTTTCATCTACTTTTTTAGGAAAGCAGGGACTGATATTAATTATTGTTGTTTTTCATTAAGCTTACATAGTAAGCACTATTATTAGTCATAAGATGAATAGTACATAATTTATTGCATATGATTCACGTAAGTCAGGGTTTGTTCAAAGCAGCCCCTTATCTACATATCTCTCAAATTAGCCTCTCAACCGACATGTTACTATTCCACAATACTAGCTGTATTTCACAATGACACAAATTTTAATTTCGCAAAACTATCATGGTTCGTCCGAAATATTACCAATATTACGATATATTGCTAGCAACACTATATACACTAGTAATATTGCACTAGCCGTATATGATATTCAGAAGTTGTCAATATAAACTGATTTAAAGAATCTTTTTTTAACTGATGATTGAATTAGAAGAGGTATGGAAAGTAATAACTGATTCATCATCTACTTTGCTTATGAATAAGTACATAGTTTATCGCATCAACCAGCGTTGGTCCGATTGGTCAGCGGACTGAGTGTTAGAATGCAACCACACTCTGTCTTTTGTGAATTGTAGAGATCGCGGGGTTGAAATTCCAATAAGTGCTAGCTGGAAGGGACTATTGCTATGCTTAATTTTCGATCAAAATATAGGATAAAACTTGAATTCTGCAGTTAGATATTGAAAAAAAAAAAATTGGAAATGATTAATGGAAAAATGTAACTTAGGAGATGACAGGATAGGCTCTACAGAGGTTGGGTTGGTTTGGATGGGATTGGACTTTGTAGAGGTGTTCACATGACACGTGTCGGATATCTGTGGTATCCGCGATAATCGCCCTGCACGTTCCTACTTCTTGATCTACTCAGGAACCCACTCTTCTCTATCTCCAATTACAGCAACTTCCTGACCAATTTCCATGCTGGATCAATTATAATTTAAATTTTAAGACTTTGTATTTTTAAAAAATATAGTAAAATTTTAATGTTTACACAAATATAATAAAAATAGAATACCAAGTTGTAAAGGTGATAGTAATTTTGTAAAAATGTTGATATTTGTTAGACTTTTTAAAATTATAAGAGTATATATTATGTCAAAATGTCCAAAATAATCATAGTTTTTAAAAATATCAAAAATAGATCAAAATAAGTCTATGTTAGTTTAAAATTTGAAAATAACGTTACAATTAATCAGTGACTAGAAAAATTCGACCTTGGACGGTGTATCCTGTTCTAGGTGCAATATATGATCCGTCGTGATTATGGTTTGGTAAGAAAATTATTTAGAGCTCACAATGTAATGTCAATAATTATACATGTGTCATTAAAGAAACGGCTGTTTCATAATTCTTATCTTACATTAATCCCAAAACCCATTAAGCACACTCTTTTTTTATATAGACATTAGCTCGAATATATACATACTAAAAGTAACCATAAATAAAATAATTTTTTCATTTACATATATTTTTTAAAATAATAAACAGTATTAAATATAAAGACAAGCATGAGTTTATAGCAGACTTAATAATAATAATAAAATTTCTCACTAAAAATAAGAAAAGAATTTTACGTATAATAAAAATCTATTTTAGTTTTAATTACAGTACCACATTATGGGCCCGTGGGCCCCACTGCGGAGCTGTTGCAATGTGGCGCTGTCCCCCCTCTCCGCTGTCTCAATTTTTTATCCCCACGCCCACTCTGTCACTGCTTCCCCATTCTCTCTTTTATTTGTTCTCTCTTTTTTTTTATATACTTGATATTTTATGTAATTGTGTTGGTAAATAAAGTTTTGACAAAATCGGACCTCTAAAATGAGAGTGTTACGCCTATTCAAATAAGTCCATAGTGTTTACTACAAAAGTTTGAAATAATCTTTTCCAAACGAAAAAAACTGCTGCTGCCAAAATAAAAATATTGAGGGTGTATTTTATCCGGATCGGTATTTTAATAATCCGGATTACATATTTATTTGTGTAAAAGAAGAGCCTGAATTGGCGAGAAGTCAAATTGGATGTGGTATAATGTAAAATTATTGTAATTGTAATGATGATCCAACTCAAAACGCTTAATAAGGTGGTGGCCCACCATGGTTAGCAATAAGACGGTACTTATTTCAACTTTTAGCTGGAGGCGGGCCGAACAAACAGCCTTGCGTGCGGCCTGGTGCTACCTTCTCCTCCTATTCTTTCCTTCTCCTTTCACATTATTATTATTATATATGATATGATATTCTTACCCACCAACTAACCCCGGTTAGCAGCGATACCTTCATATGCCAGCCTGTTCTTCCCCCACAGTTTACATTATTCATACTATCCGTCGCTCCATCAGTCACTCCTATTTGTACTAACGGTGTCGGAGGGTGAGCATAGGAGTGACAATTTTCATGTAGGATATATAACGAGATAATTAGCTGCGTTTTCATTTCTGATAATTTCCTTCTCTGATACGCATCTACCACCTCTCTCTCTCTCTCTCTCTCTCTCTCTCTTCCTTATTTCCCCTCCTTTCAGTTTTAACTATTCTGAGGCACCCAAAGTAAGCCTCCCCTGACACCGCAGCATCTCGTTTGTTTTATCATCTCCGCACTCTATTTCGTCATCATCATCATCATCGTCTGTACCTCTCTCTCTCTCCTCAGTTTTTTTCTCTATTCATTTCTCTGCTGTGAGTTTCTGGATCTCTTCGTTCCCCTTTTCCTCTTCCATTTTTCTTCCGTAGAATTATGTAATAGTGTATTTTTTCACCCTCTTCTTCTTCTACTACTACCTTCTGTTCCCAATTCTCAGTTTCTTGGTAGTAGCTGTAGTAGTGCGGCTGTTGGTGGCGGTGTAAGTCAAGATTTTTAATTTGCTACTGTTAATAGTAGTAGAAACAACGTCTGCTGCTGAAGAGAAAATTAAGCTCAGTTATGCAGCAAGGAGGGTCCCAGTATGGGGTTCCTCCTATCGACGTGACTTCTCAGTTCACTTCCTCCACCGGGGGCAGCGCCGCGGTCGCAAGAACCCAATTGCTCAGGACCTCCGCCGGCACCGACCAGCTACAACAGCAGCAGCAGCAAGCGGCTCCACTGGCGGAGGCGGCTTCACCTATTAGCAGCCGCCCTCTGCCGCCGCAGCAGACGGTGGGCCGCGCGGCGGGGCCGAATTACGAGGAGTTAATCTCTGAAGGCGTCCCGGGCGGGGGGTTCGGCGATGAGGACGCTCTTGCGGCGGTGGCTGGGGAGGCGGAGCCAGGCGGCGCTCCAGGGAACAGGTGGCCTCGCCAGGAGACGCTCGCGCTGCTCAAGATTCGCTCCGACATGGACGCCGCCTTCCGCGACGCCACACTCAAGGGCCCTCTTTGGGAAGATGTCTCCAGGTAATCAACTGATCCATTAATGTATTCCGCTTCAGCTCAAAATTATAGTCGAATTCAGCTCGCTCACGCATTCCATAATGTGTTTCCTCACGAAGTAAACCCTGACGTGTCCAAAAATTCAATTTAAAAAATGATCTGGGTGATGTTGCAGCCCTCCAACGAAATTCACCTCAAATGTGCTCATATATGATATAATTGAGAGCAGATATTAGGGAACTTCGATGTTTCGATCGGTGAGGGTGATGAAAGAGAGAGAGAGAGAGAGAGAGAGAGAGAGAGAGAGTAGAGTAGAGAGAGGGAGAGAGATTGCAGTTAAAGATTGCGATTAGACTCGTACCACGGATTATCATTTTTTGCTTGGAGGAGCAGCAGCAGCTGCTGGTCTGAGGAGGCTTTCGCTTTGGGAAATGAAAAGGCAGCATTTTTAATCCAAATTTTTAAATTTTTTTCTCAGACATCTCCTACTCCCAATGCCCACCCATTTGTTCACTTTCACCATCGTTCAGATCTCGTCTACGAGCTCTGTACATCTCTTGTCTTAATTCTTCACAAGTTGTAAAATTAGTTACAATTTTATTCAATTCGGCTGAATTTGTGTAGTAATTTGTGTTTGGAAGGTTAATTGGACCCTGAATTCGATGTGACTCCCATCAGATCAGCTGCATCAATCCCAACCAGTCTCCAATTTTCTAATATTGACGGGTTTTAGCATTCCGATGTGAGAGAAAATGCTTGGCGCATGCATGTTGCATCCATCACTCTCCCAATTCCCAACCTGTCTGTACCTTCTTTTTAATTTTCTTTTTATTCTTTTTCCACTACTTTTTATTTCCATATTTATTATTATTATTATTATTATTATATAGTAGATAGTAAGATGGATAAGTAGATAGTTACTAGATGCTTTGTGTGTGCATGGGGTTAGCATTGGGTGGGAATCATCACCGTCACATTTTCCATTCTGTTTGGCGCAATCTTTCTCCTTCTTTCGCTTTCGGACTCATTAATGGCGCTGCAGGAAGCTGGCGGAGCTCGGATACAACCGCAGCGCGAAGAAGTGCAAGGAGAAGTTTGAGAACGTGCACAAGTACTACAAGCGAACCAAGGAGGGCCGCGCCGGCCGCCAGGACGGCAAGAGCTACCGCTTCTTCAGCCAGCTCGAGGCCCTACACAGCGGCGCCACTGCTCTTTCACCTGTCAGCATGGCATCGTCGTCTCCGATAGGTCCCACTGTTCCCTCTTCCAGAGCTCCTCCTCAGGCGGCGACTCCGATATCTGCGATCAGTCCACCTCCTCTGACGGACCCTCCGGCGATGGCGCGAGTACCTACGGGTCACTTTGCCCGCGGTGGAATTTCTAGTTCGGCGGCTGTGGCGGGGATCAGCTTTTCTTCCAACACTTCGTCTTCGTCTTCTGAGGATTCCGACGACGAGACCGAGGAGCGCGTCGGCGGAGCGCAGGAAACCAGTAGAAAGAGGAAGCGCAGCGAAGGGGGAAGCTCGGGTGGAAGTAGCTGCCGGAAGATGATGCCGTTCTTCGAGGGGCTGATGAAGCAGGTGATGGAACGGCAAGAGCAGATGCAGCAAAAGTTTCTAGAAGCCATAGAGAAGCGAGAGCAAGATCGGATCATCCGAGAGGAGGCCTGGCGACGGCAGGAGATGACGCGCCTCGCACGCGAGCACGAGATCATGTCCCAAGAGCGAGCCATGGCCGCCAACCGCGATGCCGCCATCATCGCCTTCCTCCAAAAAGTCACAGGCCAAACCATTCAGGTTCCCTCGCTCCCCGTCGTCGCTCCTCCGCCGCATCAGCCTTCGCCACAACCGCCACCGCCGACACCCCAGCCGCAGCACAAGCCACCGCCGCCGCTGGCGCCTCAGCCGACTCCCTCTGCCGCCCGGCTAGATCCAAAGGTCCAGCAAACTCCACCGCAGCAACGGGCGGTAGCAGCATCAACGTCGCCGGCAGATCTGGTGCCCTTACCGGAGCTGCAGGAGATGACTCCGGCGAGCGGGCGGTACGAGGGGGTTGCGTCGTCTTCGCGGTGGCCTAAATCGGAAATACAGGATTTAATCGAGCTGAGAAGCGGATTGGAAACGAAGTACCAAGAGGCCGGACCGAAGGGGCCTCTGTGGGAGGAGATCTCTGCCGAGATGCAGAAGCTGGGGTACAACAGGAGCGCCAAGAGATGCAAAGAGAAGTGGGAGAACATCAACAAGTACTTCAAGAAGGTGAAGGAGAGCAACAAGAAGCGTCCTGAGGACGCCAAGACCTGCCCATACTTCCACCAACTCGAAGCTCTCTACCGCAAGAAAAATCTCATGTCCGCCACCTCCGCCGCCTCTGGCCCCGGTAGTAACAGCAGCAGTAAGGAGCAACAAGAAACGCCGAAACCCCAGGAGCCAGCTACGGCTGCACTGCCACAGTCACAACCGCCGCCGACTAATGCGGAAGGAGGCAAGAACGGAAGCAACGAGGTTCAAATACCGACCAGCAATGGAGGCTTCCCTCCGAGCTTCTTAGAAGACAGTAACACAAGCAAGAAGGTACAACTACAAATCAATCTACACGCTTAAGCTCGGTAATTTGAAATCGGGTTGATGTAATTGTCAATTTTTGCATTGAAGCCAGAAGACATTATGAAGGAGATGATGAATCAGCAGCAGCAGCAACACCAACCGTTGATGGACGACTACGACAAGCTCGACGAAGGCGACAGCGATAACATGGACCAAGACTATGACGAGGATGACGACGAGGATGATGAAGATAGGAAGTTGCAGTACAAGATTCAGTTCCAGAGACAGAACGGAGGCGGCAACTCCGCCACCGCTTCAGCCAACAACCCCTCCGGCAAGCCGGCAACGTCGTCCGCCGGTTCTTTCCTCGCCATGGTCCAGTAATTATTTTATTTAAATTTACCTCCATCTCTCTCTCCCCCTTTCTGTCTCTCCTTCTCTTTTCTTCCACTTCTATCTCTTCCACCATTAATTTACTTACACCATCAATGTATCATATGTACCTATTGATACCGACCGATCAAATCCCTTAAAAATTCGTAGTTCATTCTTCCTTTGATCTCATTCTCCCCATCATCTTCTGTCGTCGTAGCTGTCCTTTCTCAACTGTTACTAGAGATCGTACTCTTTTTCTTCTTTTTTCTTTTTTTTTTGCATATTATCATCATCATCATAATCATTATCAGTACTGCGTCACCTCAATCGTTTGCCATTCTATTGATTTATTGTGGAATAAATAGTATTCTCCTCCATCCAAGGAGAAGAACCTCCCAAAAAAAAAAAAATCAAATAAAAATCTTTCATACACACAGCACTTGGATGTGAAACTCACCGGCGGATCAGAGAAGCAGATTAGAAATCTTTGAGAAAATTCTTGTAATAATGAGGAATCCAAAAGGAAAGAAGAGGTAAGCAAGCTGTTTACTACTATTTTTGTTTATGGTAAATTATATTATTTACTCTATGTGACGATGAAGCTCCCGATGAAGTCCATTTATGAACTGTTGCAGAGTGTGTGCATTTTATATTATTTCTCATTATTATCCTCTCATTTTTCCTTGCATGTATGTAATATTAAGATATCTAAATATAAATTATAGTTTATATTATGTGATATTTTTATATGCGATATGTTAAATATGTAATTATATGTAAGTATTTAAATGTGTATATTTTTTAATTATTTATATTAAAATATATAAGTATTGAACAATATGTGTCTCTTTATATATTCTAATTAAACCTAGATAAATTTTTTAAAAAATAAATGAGTAAGTCTTACAATTGTTACTTAGAAAATCTAGTTATTTTAGAATAAAGATTTGAACTATATACTGTTTATAGACATATTACACTATTGAAATATTTTTAATTTAAAATTAATAGTCTCGTTATTATTTCGGATTCAAAAGTAGTTGAAATATATAGATCCAGAGTTGCTGCAGTAGTTGCATGTGTATTATTATATTGTTTAGGAAGAAGGTAAATGGCAATATTAATTGCATCATAAGATGTCAGAATCTATTATTGGGGAAAGTACTTGACCTCAAACTGATTGTTGCCTACTGAATGGGGCTTGGGAAAATGCCGATCAGCCCCTACTTTTAAAAGCTATTACATTTCTTCCCCTACTCTTAAACTTTTTTACAAATCAGCACTTGTTTCATAATTCGTGCATAAATATTTTGACTACTATATAAATATTTTTTAAAAAAAAATATAACATAAAAGTTATAAATTTTGATGAGATATACAACTTTCCTATAAGAATTTTGTTTTTTTTCAAAATATACCTCTAAATAGTTGTTATATAAGTTCAAAATCTTAACGAATTCAACTAATTTGTTAAGATTTTGAAATCTTATAATATTTATTTAAAAAGTATTTTTTGGAAAAACGTTCAACATTGAATGATGTATATTTTGATGAAATTTATAACTGTTATGTTCAAAATATTTTTAAAAATACTTCTAAATCGATATTTCGAGGTATAAAAAATTAACGGGCTAAAAATAGAGAGGCTAATCCGTACAAAGTGAACAGTAGTTGGGATGATATGCAACTCCCCGATGGGGCTTTATGAAGGGAACGTGGGGGGACTTCGTAGGTGATGCCGTGATGACATTGAGATGCTGGTTAAATACTTCTTTTTTTTTTTCCTTACCATACTATACAATTTTTCTTTCATTAATCTCAAAATGTTTCTAAAAATTGCTCTGAATTGGTATTTTAGAGCTTCAAATTCTTAAGGGTTTAAAATATATCTTAAATTATGTAACATACAAGAGCCCAAAATACATATTCGAAGCTTTATTTTTTTGAAAATTTTGAATAATAAAGTTATAGATTACATCAAATCATATTTTTTTGTATTCAAACTTTTACTTAAAAAAAGAAAAAATCTTGGATGAGGTGCTTAGAGATAGTTTATACTGTACTACCATACACTCGAGTGTATAGAATCACCACAAATATCTGCGGGAATTGGTCCAGTTCAGCTTGTTGGAGGATGGAGACCGTAGTTATGAGTGTTCTTAAAGGTTTTTTCCCCTCCCTTATTTTACGGCCATTTTGGCCTAAAGACGTTGCTTTCATTCAGTTTAGATTTATCCAAAAAGAAAAATGCATTTGTAAGAACAATGATATAGAAGAATGTAGCTATGCAAGGACTTTGAAGTTGTTTGGTTGAACGAATTTACAAAAGAAAAACAAAAGAAAATTAAAAGAAATTTACGCTGAATCAAAGAGTATAAAATGAGCCATGAAGCAAACTAAACTAGAGATTGTATGTGGCCAATAAACTCCTACATAAATAAACAGCTGATATATGTTAAATAAATGAGATAAGTCTAATCTACATACACACACACACACATATATATATATATATATATATATATATGCTATTCTCAGCTAACATCTTAGTCTTTGATCTGCTTGATCTAACAGCTGAGATTTAATTTTAACACTTAACGAAATAACGATTCACGCCGTTAAGTATTTAACGGCGCCGTTAAGTGTTAAAATTAAATCTCAGCCGTTAGATCAAGCAGATCAACGGTTGAGATGTTAGCTGAGAATAGGCTATTCTCAGGTCGAGCTGAGAATAGCCTTCCCCCTCTCTCTCTCTCTCTCTCTCTCTCTCTCTCTCCTCTCTCTCTCTCTCTCTCTATATATATATATATATATATATATATATATATATATATATATATATATATATATATATATATATATATATATATATATATATATATATATATATATATATATATGAAGTTCTTACCAATGTAGAAACTAAGTACTAACAAAGAATACGTGCATTCGGATAAGTGGTTCCGCCTTCAGACCTTAGCACCCTAAGAAAGTGTGAATCATTGTAGTCGTTCATATTAAAGGTCCTAAGCCGTAAATCAGAAAAAAGAAAAAAAAAGCACCACCGTAAATTTGGTAAATTGACAGGTTGAAGAAATGACTCCGGAGAATTTTTTATCTTTAAAAAAAAAGGAGATTTAGCCAGTTCAGCATTTATGGAACACGTGATTATTAGCAGTGCAATTTCATTTAAAGAAGTCTTACTTTCACATGATGCAGTTACTTTCATGCTTGTGATTGATTGAGATCTTCCTGACAGCTCCAATCAGATCATATTTAAATTCAGCATAATCGAATTTACGTTAGCCAATTGCCAAGCTTGACTCTATCAAGTTTAATTTCTCTAAAAACTAAAAAATAAAAAAATCATATATCCAGCGTTAGTATTATATATATTTGATAAGTTAGTAGATTTTTTGCAAACCGGAGTTTAATGGCCGTCGATACTTGCGCTAGAGCTCGGACTCGTACATGGCTTAGAACTCTCGATTATTTCTAGTTAAGTTGAGTTCAAATTGCGAGTTGTCGGCTTTAACTACCCATAGATTCGTTGCATGATGTGCTTCCAAAATAGCAATCCTTTAAGAGAAATTTATTTATAGATTATATTAAAAAAAAAATATAACGCTTCATATTGAGTCGAATTCTCTATAAATATACTTGCTATCTCATACATCTTGGATTTCTCTTCAACTCGTATCGAATCTTCTTTTAAATAACATGAGAAATATCGGCCGTCGGGGTCGTTTAGTCGGCCGGTTAATTCAGTACGACACTTGGACCTCCAACATTATAGATTTTCCAAATGAGCAATCTATTAATGGAATTGTGAGGCGCGATGCGTAAACATTGAAAGTTTTGAGATTTTTTTGCAATTTGACACACATATACATTGGAGAATTTCATTTTTGCCCCCATGTTACTCCTTGCTTCCTATGTTTCCCACTACCACATGTTGCACATGCCTACAAACTATTCTTGCCTTCTAGTATTCTTGAGAATTTGCATCATTGAGGGCACTAATAATTACTTTTGCATGTGTAGGACTGCCATAATTCTTTTTTACAATGATTAAACCCCTTGACGAAGAAATAGCCATTATGCTCTAGAGCTTATACATTTTTTTACAATATCATACATAGTGCTATAAAGCTATATGCAATTATTGCACATTGTGCTCTTGAACATGCAAAAGCCCCGTCGCGTAGGGGCCTTCCAGGCCAAAAATGAATATCAAGGTTCCCATTGTGAGATATCGATGTTTCTTTTCAATAGCATAGTGGTTCATTCCCCCTCTTTTCTAACTTCTATTCCCAGCCCCTTTTCCCTTCAAATTCTATTCCATTCAGTGCATTAATAATCACATTTTCTAAGTGGGTCTCTAGTGTTAGGTGGGATAAGACATCGGGCACTCGCTCATTTCCCATATCGATCCGACCGCACCTCGCCCGAATGGTAGACACTTTAGCTCCGACCATACGTCAGCTCATCGTAGGATAAATAAGAATTTACGACCGATATTTTCTATCTCAAGCATCTCTCTTTAAACAGGATATCCTACGCATACTGATATGTGATATATAGTTCTGAATATACATGCGGACAGTTACAAAACATTGCCGTATCGTCCGGATATGGATGTAATTTCAAATGGACCCAATGGGACCTACTCCATATTATGCCCCTTTTGTTTGGAAATGGATAAAGAGCCTTTCTTTTCTGATAATAATGATAAGGTTGTGGACAAGGTTTTTAAAAAAAGCATATAGCAGCTTAAAAAAAGAAAGAAAGAAAAGATGATGGGATTACTTTATTAGATAGGTAATACTAAGTAATAATTGGCAGTTTAGTGACATCACCAATCCAAATAAAAAATTTTTTTGTTTAAATTTAAAATATTGTAATTAAATATTTATATTTTAAAAGTTAAAAAAAAAGTACTATTTACGGATGTAAAATCGGGTTGCCATTCTAAATGGCGACTTTTGTCAGCATGGCAATGCACGGGGTATGCACTGACTGCGTGACATCGCCATTTTTAGAAAATTAAAATAATATTCACCAGGAAAAACATCTTGATTTCTCTAAGATTTATCTCAACAGATTTCTTGCTTAATAAGGAACCCTATCAATCAGACATCTCAAAATCTCATACTTCTAATGATTCTAGATACTATCACTAAAAGCTCATTTCATAGAGTTACCAGCAATGCCGCCCATCGGGAGCCCCTGATAGCTCCCATATAATTTGAATCAAATATTGTGTATTGCGATACATGCCATACACAACCTGATATACAGTATGTAATACTGATTATATCAGAATTTGGTACCCTGATGAATAGCATATCTTGTATATTGTTGCCTATGACATATTGGATAATCTTTGCTTTTATTTTTCTTTTAAGTATTGCTGACAATATACAAAGATGTATAGTCTACGAAAACATTTACATTGGAGATTTTCTTTTTTTTTTCTTTTTTTTTAATGACTGGAGAATCTCAACTGGATCAGCTTCCTTGCTTATGACAGCGAAAAAATACATAATAATTCATCCAACCGCCGTTAGGATTTTTTTTTTTTTTTTTTTTTTTTTTTTTTTTTTTTTTGGGTGTAACAATCTGAGTATAGGTGTAATTTGCTGGCATTCTCTTTGTTTTTTAAGTATTACTTTACAAGTTATAATTCACAACAAATCTGGAGCTTCTATAGTTTGTAGCTGAACCATGTCCTGTGCTCTCTCCAATTCTTTCTCAATCTGTCTTTGATGTATCCGAGTCCGTGTCTGTGCTTTTTAGGTTGCACTGATACATTGGCTCAAAGGTTTTGAGTAGCATCTACCGTGAATTCTTTTCAGCTACTCATTGATGGATAAGTTTTTCAAGGAGGAATGCGGATTTCTACAACTATTATGGCGCATACATTTTGTTCCTACCCTCAATTTATAGACGGTCAAATTGGATGAGCGAGGACTCAAGAACCGTCGACACGATACACAAGTTTCAGACCATGTTGTTATCCGCATGTCGTAGGCCAAAAGCTAGCAGCCACTTAAATGTTCAAAATATCGGATTAAGGGTGGAATTTATGTCCGTCATTTTAATATTTAAAAAAAAAAAAGAAAAGGAAGAAAAAATCGACAAAGTATGACCCCAAGTATTTCGAAAAGTATTTTCTTTTTCTTTTTCTGTTTTTTTTATGTGGCCGCCGAGTTAGATTTCAAATTTACATTTCCCAACCCACATTTACTGGAGTTCGAACTCCCGACCTACTATTCATGAGGGACATATTATGATCTCCTCACAGCATCCAATTCTGCTAGCCGACTGGGCCAATGGTGGTCGGTGTGAAAAGTATTTTGTTTTGTTCTCTTAGGATTTTTTTAGTTAGCAATATCTGCAAGAAGGTAACAGTATTAATAGCAGAAAAATGTGATTTGAATGTTTTTATGGAGTCAAATACTATTTAGTGGTTACAAATGAAACCAAACATCTAATTGGATTCCAGCAGATAGTCCATTGTTTCCTTGTTTACTACATGTGAAAATGCAGGTAACGACCTGAGAATAACTTTTAATAAGCTAACATCTCAGCCGTTGATCTACTTGATCTAACTGCTGAGATTTAATTTTAACACTTAACGGCGTCGTTAAATACTTAACGGCGTCGTTAAATACTTAACGGCGTCGTTAAATACTTAACGGCGTCGTTAAATACTTAACGGCGTCGTTAAATACTTAACGGCGTGAATCGTTATTCCGTTAAGTATAAAATTAAATATCAACCGTTAGATCAAGCAGATCAACGGCTGAGATATTAGCTTATTAAGGCTATTATCAGGTCGAGCTGAGAATAGCCTTTCTATATATATATACATATAGTAACGACTTATTCTTAAAATAGAGGAGGGAACAGCAAAAGGAGCAGCTAAGCTTGCCAAACAGTTTTTAGAAGGCTCAATGAAGCCTTCTTCCATGTGGATGAACAGTTTAATTTTTTTTTCTTTTTTAAAAACAGTTTTTATTCTTTCTTTTTTCCTCAAAAATAGAAGTCTGTACCAAAGTTTTCAATGCAGAAGTGAGCCGAATTTCAGCAAATAAGATCCCTGAACGTGTCGGTCATACCAATAATGTATGTGCGGATGCATATTTATATTATTTTTCTAAAAATAAAAATAAAAATTTTAAATTTTAAATATAATTTTTTTTATACGTTTGGTGCTCTCTTTTTTGCTGTGCCGATATCTACTGAACATGTACATACCTTCCGGTCCAATACATATCGTACGGATTGATATATAAAACTATATTTTGTACTCTCAGTTAGGCAAATGTTCTCAACCAAAAAGATTTTGGTTAAGTGATACTTAAAGGCGATTATCGCCGACAAACTCATTATCATTGCAAAGGAATCAATTTAGAGCTGTCAATCCCAATGCTTAAGTATAATAATCTTTTGCTTTTCGATCTTGGCTGTCGAATTCAGTTTATATCCTATATCTCGACCGAATACTGAATTATAAAAGATATATAGTCTCTTCCAACCATATATTATTGGAATTCGAACACTCGATCTATACTTCATGAGGGATAGGCTGTGGGCTTCTCCTAATATCTAATTTCGCTAACCAACTGGGCGAGCGCTGATTGGTTAAGTATAATAATCTTATTATATATATTAAAATAATGGCTAAAGTAGGGAGTGACAAAACCACCATGTACTCTCCTTTCATTTCCTTTTCTGGCATCTTGCATCACATGCCTCTCTTTAAACCAACTTAAATTAAAAATTTTATGTCACCTTTTATCTTCTTTTTTTTTTTCCTTTTTTTTATCTTTCTTTTTTATCTTTCTTTTTCCTTTTTTTTTTAAATCTTTTCCCTCCCCACTTTTTTTAAGTATATGGAATGTGTAAGTCACTTTCCAAGCATTGTTCACAAAAGGGAAGACACCCTGCTCTTTGCACTCCCCACCTATATTTTTCATATAGGAAAGTAATCCCATGCTTAAAGATATTTACTGCAATAAGGATAGTAAAAGAGCACTTATATATATATATATATATATATATTATATATATATATATAAACTTTTATTAGCCACGTCTTATAACATTTATTTAGAAATATTTAAAAAAAAAATGAACAAAAAAATTATTATATATAAGTTTTTAAAAAATATTTCTAAATAATTATTTTTGAAACTTCAAAATATTAGTTGATTACTTAATTAATTTTTAAAACTAATTGAAGTCGTAAAATACGTATTTAGAAATATTTTTTAAAAAATTACAAATACAAAAGTTTATATTAAAAAGTTATTGTAGATGTGTTAGGCTGGACTAATAAAGGCAGCTGCTCAACGGATGCAAACGAAAGAAGCATGCGATAATATTAATGAGACCATTTAAAAGTTTAGAGTTATCACAATAATTTTAATAGTTTAAGTTTATGGTCGCCAATGTTAAAAAAAGAAAAAAAAAAAGAAAAAAGAAAAGAGGGTCAAAAATATAATTTTGCTTTCGCAAATGAAGGTTTTTGAAGTTAAAGGAAGTTGAAAGATCAGATTGGAGATTAATAGTAAACCTAAGTCGTATAATATATTGATATGTTTGTATCTTTATTGTAAAAAATAACCTTCTATTATTAAATTAAAAAAAAAAATATGAGAAAAAAAGTGATGTATTACCGAATTTCATGGACAGCATCATATTCTTCAATTTAGAATAAGTCCAATAACATCCCAAGATTGATAGGGAATTACATGCACACGATGTGATGATTGAGGATATTCTTTATTAATACTAAAATTACAATTATTGATATTAAAATACAATATCATATTTCAAGCTATTTTTATAAATTATTTTTTAAAAATTTTTTTGAAGAGGGTATTTATGTATGAAAATGTATCGAAGACAAATCGATGTATCGTATAACAAATCAGCCATCTGAGTGATGAGAATCTATGTATTACTACAGAATATTGGTCATATTAGTACTGTTCATAATCCTCTACAGCACATTATCCGAACTTATCTGAATACCCGATACGAACCAAACAGAACAAAGCCGAATAGGATTCGGTTAGGTTAAACATTTTAATAGCTCGGGTATAAATAATAAGGTTTGGGTCTGTAGAGTCGGATTGAGTTAGATCCGATTTAAGAGCTGAATAGGATTTGGTTAGCTAGTTTCTGCACAAAGGAGGGATCATGGTACTGAAAGCGATGCACATATTTATGTGGACTGTCAGGAGTTTAATACAATTAGAATCACATATTGTATGGTACGTATTTACTGCATAATATGTGATTTAGATTGTATCTGGATTATCAAGAGTTTTCGGAAAAACAATATTTCTCGGTTATAAATACAATTTCTATTATTATGGTAATTTCATCAATTAGTGAGTTTAGTGGGTTGACTAAAAATTAGGTAAAACAGTAGAATGTCAAAAATTTTCCAGTGTGGCAGTTAATTGTGCCACATCAACTTTCTCCCTAACATAAAGTGTTTTTTTTTTTTTAAAAAATAAAATAAAATAAAATAGATTCCTTTACATTATATCATACCTAATCAAAACTCCCATGTGCAACCTTTATTATAGGCTAAGCACTTTGGATTCCCCTTTATATTTATTTATTTTTGAATTCATTGGCCTTTTTTTTAAAATATAATTATTTTGAAACTTGCATTAATGGCTTTTTTTTAAAAATGTTGAGGCTGACTGACTTTTTTTTTTATTTGTTGGGCACAAAAAGTGAATAGCTGACGTGCCGGTTAGGAGATGAAATTATAGTGAATGGCCCTTTTTTTATATGAACAAAGAAATGGTTTTGTAATTGAACATTGGCAGCTGATGCATGGCAATACGTATGCTAAAAATTATTTTTAAATTTTACAATTAGTAAAAATAGTATTTTATATTTTATTTATCATGTAAAATGACGAAACTGTCATCGTTAAGTTAACTCATTCTTTTCAAAAAAAAAAAAGATAAGGATAATTATGTTATTTCACAGAACAAAGAAGCATATAAATACCATTTTAAATTAGAGGGTATAAAAATATAATTTTAAATTATGGGAGTATAAAAACGCAAATGCTCCTACAGTTTGACATCAGTACAGCAACTAAGCTTTAGTTTGAGCTGCAAACTGTTCCTAACTTTGGATGATACATTTCAGGGCCCATATAGCACTAACCTGTCTATGTACTTCAATATTCTTCTTTAAAACAAATTTATTAAAAAAAAAAAAAATTCAGGTACCGCTCTTGTTGAGAGTGTTCTAATCACCAATTCTTAGTTGTTGGCGTCCTCACATCCACTTTAAGCTGCTATGCATTTTTTTTAAGGAAAAAAAAAAAAAAAAAAAAAAACCTAGGACACAATGCCACTCCCGGCACCATCCGTTTTTTTTAGTTTCGGCACTGTTTTATCCAAACTCCTAGGGGTGGGGGTCACGTGTACGGATCCATACTGCTAACTCGCGGAGGGTGTTTATCTCGACTTTAAGCTGCTATTTATAGCCATTTAAAGTTGATGATGAATTTCTACATAAGAAACCAAACCATATAGTGGTGTAGGTGGGCCCAAATTGGGCCCAATAGTCTCAAAGACTGATTCAAAGCCCAAACAATTTCATTAGCGCCAAGTTCCAGCCCAGTCAGACCCGTATTGCTCCTTTACAGGCCAGACCGAGCCCCATCCAGTTTTTCAGGCTGAACAAAAAATGGACCATACGAATTTATTTGGAATTCAGGCTGAACAAAAAGTGGACCATACGAATTTACTTTGAATGCACACAACTATTCATGACAAAAATAAATGGTATAATTGCAAATGAGGTCCTGCTTTGCAAAACTTGCTCCAATCAGTACCCTATTTTTCAAAACTCCAAAATATTCAAAACGACTAATACTTGTTTGCCAGTGCTTCGAAAAGTGTTACCGACAACGTATCTAACTTATACACTACAGTATTTTGGGAGAGCTATGTTAGTGTTCTGAATAGTGTTACGAAAATCATGTATGATTTTAAAAAATCAAGAAAGCGGGCCCGCAACTCCAAAATCTCCCAAACTTTTTAGCTACTATCCTGCATGATTTTACTTTACTGCTCAACAGTGAAACATGTAATATCCAAAAATATAGATTTTGAGACAACCATTGGGAGCTATAAAAATACTCCTATCAGGAACGTAATCACATAGATTCCCAATTTTAACTATGACAATTGAGCTAACTAGGTAATTAATGAACCGGGAAAAGCAGAAAGATGACGAAAATGTCAAATTATTCTGATTATGCGGCGAGACAACAAATAACGCAAGTAGTACACGGGATTAAAAAAAATAATAAATACAATTAACGCATATAAAAACAGATTATGCACATAACTTACTGTATCCGACATTACTGATAATACAAGCCTAGGCCACTGATACAGATCAGACAAAGAGATGCTGTATCTAATTCTGTCAAAATTGTGCCATTCTAGCTGCAGAAATATTTTTCGATCCTGCAGTATATTAAAGAAACAATAAGTAATATGAAGTTATGGAAAAGTAGTAATGCCAGATAAGTAAAATACTTTGCCGACTTACTTACACATGGTGTTGTACACATTTGGACTAGTTTATTCGACAAACTAGATTAGGGTTCAAGTTTAATCTGCTTCTGAACTTCATCAAGACAGTGCTGAAGCTCCATAAACTCATCAGTATCCGTGAAGTTGACAGCCTGATTATGACAGAGATACTAGTCAGATTATAATTGGTATAACAGTGTGTTACCATCAAAATAGAAGGAAACAAACGCGGTCGTGATACCTACTTGATGCAACCTACTAAATTTCATCTGTTTCATATTATTATCACCTAAAAGTTCAGTAGACCAACTGCTATATAACCTATCACAAACTTTAAAAGAATAGATGCGTTCAAAATAACTGAACTTCAATGTAACTATAGTGGTTATACCACAAGAAATTACCAGGTAAATATGTATAAAATCTACGTAAAAGAACATTAATGCAGCATTTAAAGAGAAGAAAAGCTGTCTTCATATAAAGTAGCAGGTGTAAAAACTTGGCCCCTTTGGAGTTCGACTTGTTTATTAATTCTATCTCCAGCTCAGTTGTTAATGAAACTGAAGAGCTCACTCAAATAGAATGCTTATCTGAAAATGTGTTTGGTCTTCAACATGATATTTCTAAATCATGTGTCGGTTTTTATAGTTTTGATTTAAGATAAGATTTCATTTCCTTTCAAATAAGACCGAATCTTCTAGAGATAAATTTTGTTTTTCAAATAAAGAGCTTATTGTTCTTGAAATTCCTTATCTTATCCCTGTTTGCTATTACTGTATTAGCCATTGGCTATTTTACCAGATAACAATTAATTAATTTACTATTATTAGTATTTGGTTGTAAAGTCGGGCCAAATTTGCCCCCTATATAAGCTGGATGGAGTTGTGTCTAACCCAAGCAGGACCACACGCATACTCGGTTCTACCACTATTAGTCTCTAGTACCAACAGTAGAGATGTATATCTTAATATTTTCATAGCAAGTGAATATCTTATCAGTTTATCTAGGGAAGAAAGAAAATTCATATTTTCATCACCATATAGCACATATTGGTCATTGAGAAATTAAGAATCCATAATATTAAAAATACATTTAGGAGAAAGCTTTTACCTGCTTCACGGAGTTTCTTAAATGCATCTCAGCCATTGTAAGTTCTTTCCTACTGCCGGTGCTGGAAGCAATTTCCATGCAAATTCTGCAGAGCTGCAATGTGGCATCAGCAAACTTTCTGAAACGTTCACGGTCTTTCCACAAGTCCAAACCCTGAGATTAATCTCAAGCAGTTAATTATAGACTTGAAAAGCCAACTATTAAGCATGTAAGGTAGAATGAGTATTATATAAAACTATGACGCACAAACACTTCTTAGAAGCAATGATACTCTTGTTGCCAGCGTGTAGGACACAGCTAGGCTCTATTACGTGTCTGATATGTAAAACGATTATCTGATCCTCAAAAAATAGTTTGTAACTGCAAAATAGTAGGGACACGCTGGAATACTATAATACATGATGAGTACTTTTTTTTTAGGACACAAGGGGCATTTTTTTTATTGCTTTGGAGTTATTGTTCTTATTATAGAACATGACTTTCTATTGTTTTGACATTTGATAGCGAATGCTTAATGCAATAGCGTTGGTAATAATCTAATCAAGACTACTATGAAGTAATACTGATTAATATCGTTTGGATATTTTCGTATGTGACACATGGTTATGTCCAGAAGTAATTTTCTAAACCTAGTATCTAGTCAAGTCTATAGAGACCTGTCGATTCTACAATTTTTGATATTTTTGAAAAACAAAAGTTATGAACTACAAAACATATATTTTTTTTTTAATCTACGACTTTGTAGTTGAAAATTTTCTAAACAAAAAATGCATCTAATGAACCACCCAAATCTTAGGTCAAAAAACACGCTTTTGTAAGACTACGGTATCAACGTTCATTAGATGCGTTTTTAATATTTCTTGAAACACTTTGAACTAGAAAAATTGGGGTTTAATATTATAATTTGTCACTTAAAAAAAAAAAAACAAACATAATAGATAAAAGTCTAAATCAGTATCCTAAAGATGGGCAAGTTAAATGGTATTATGTTAATATATTCATTGTTAAGTTTAAATTAATGGTTTCTTACTACTTCCTGTTGATGAATTCTTTGTTTCCTTTGAAGTATGATTTAATGGTACAAAAAGATTTGTTGATTGCTTTCATGAGAAATATGTTCTTGGGTTGTCATTCTTTTTTTGGGAATAATCAAGTACTGGCTGTATCTGTATCGTCTTGTAACCAATGTCCCATACCTCTTCTTATCTTCCTATGACACTCTTGGACATGCTTCCGACACCTATGTCACCATATCTACCATCGCATATTTCGTGATACTTTTTATTTCCTAAACGTCCTTTTCCTATGAGTTATTGATAATTAGGCAACGATTAGTCATTTTTAATCTGTTTATGCATCCGAATAATTAAATTTATTTTCTACAGAAGTTATTAGCATGGATAACTATGGATATGAAATGAAGATTTATATGGAAAATCATTAATTTGAGTTTGTAGACGACAAAGAAGTTATTAGCATCGACTCTTTTTGGTTGGGTTTTTCCCTGTGACTCGGACTGAAACCACAATAACAAATTAATGTTAAAGGAGATTTATCACAAAAGTATGATTGATGTCATAATATATGTTTTGCTTATAATTATGTAATAAAGTTGAAAATTATTTTTCATAATTAAAAGTATTTTACCATTTTCATCATTATATTTTATTGCAAATATAAGCATAAAATTACAACCTTCTTGTGGTGTCCATATTTGTTCGTGCTTCATAAAAATTGAAGGAGAAGAATTGGAAAGGAAAAAAATAAAAGTAAAAGTTACTAGAACTTGGAATAAGATAGGAGAGAGGAAAACAATTGAAAGAAAACTTGGCATGTAGACACTACTAAAGGCAACCACTCAGTTCCGCATGTGATCCATTACCCATTCCTAGTCGATAGTGTGCCCACCCTAATCACCAAAGATATAACCTATGCGGATTGTGTCCTACAACTTAATATCGTCAAGGATAAATCGTTCATCTGTTCACGATACAAGGAGTGAGCAATATTTTCTCATTCAAACACGCTTGCATGTGCAAAGGTGCGGAGCTACACCGATCCAACCTTGCCCGATCCCATCATTGATGTCCGTATTCCACTAGCAGATGAATGGTTTTTTTGGAGTTTTAAACTTTTAATAGGACGTGTCCTTTTCATAGCAATGTTAAAGTCGCCACTTACCACACCTATACCATGTGTGTGGTTGAGAAATGAAATTATTGACCTTGGATGTGCAAACTGAATGGGTTAGATCTAGGAGATGAACGGGCTAGTTCTAGGGAGGGGGACGTCTATGGTTGACAAATGAAATTATTGACCTTGGATGTACAAATTTAATGGGTTAGATCTACGAGATGAAAAAAAAAAGGGGGGGGGGGGGGGGTGGGAAGATAACGCGCTAGTTCACGGCGAAGCATAATTGTCCTTTTGTTCGAGAAAAGAAAAACAATAGGGAAAAGATTGATTATATTGTACAACGGCAGAATTTTATTAATTCATTACCTTTTTGAACATTTTGATGGACTTAAGGTAAACATTGTTTTAGTCAGCTCGAATCCCACTCCCACCAAACCGACCAGGGGAAAATTCGTCTTCCGCTTCAGTTCAAGAAGAGGAATATTTGATAAAATCAAGTCAACAATTTGGCTCGGGTTACTATACTAAACTCTAGTTGGAACTGAGAAGCCAAAATTGAAAGAGCCTAACATGATGATGAGTAATTGAATTTTTTCGAACTCAACACGGTTGGTTTTGAAAAGGGGAACATTAGGGCTTATCCTAATAACCTTTTCAAAACCAACAAGCTGCTCGAACCCTTCAAGTGAGCTCCTCCTTTGCCACCGAGCATTTTTCTCGAGCTCTATGACAATGGAGTCGCAATCTATCATGATACTCGATCTCCAATTTCGGACATGGTCCACCTCCTCCTTCACACCATTGAGTAGCAAGCGTATTGTGTAGAAATATCGTAAGGTCAAATATCATTAACTAGCTCTAAGGTATCGGCTGCATGAATGGAGCAAACCATGGCGAGAAGTAACAGAAGAACAAACGAGAATTGCAAAGGTAAAAAATATAGCAATAGCGTAATCAACAGTAAGCAGGGTACAACAATCAAGCTAATAAGGAGAGCTACCTTAACTTAAAGCTTAAACCCTTTTTCAGTTTGCCAAAAGTTATAACCATGGGTTAAATGGAAATGGTAGGCTCGTTGCAAAGATGGTACCCTCGGCCATGATATCACTTTATATTTCCTAGGAAGTAACTCTTCTATTATGACTACACGAGCAAAAAGGGAGAATCCTATTGTTGTGTAAATATAGATCTCAAAATTTGAGGGAAAAAAGTTACTATTTAACAAGAACTTATTAAGAAAAATGGTAAAGCTAGTAAAAAACATAGCTAAACAACTAAACATATACCTGCAATGCTCTAATTTGTTTTATTAGAGCTTCAACACACATAGAGAGATTGCCTTTTATCCTATGCCATCGTGCATAAAGACCCCAAATGCTCTCATTACCACCACCTCGGATAACCTTCACAAATAAGAGAAATTAGAAGCGAATATAACAGTAAACATACCTCCAAGAGTTTGTAACTACATGCTTATGTCCTAGAAGCTACCTTGCCAAGATACTACATACAAGCAGTAGAAAGCATTCGTCAAGAAACTCAAAATATCTGGTATCAACAAAGAGCCCCACCAGAATGATGTGCGTAGCACGGAACCAATGTGGTTTGGTGAACTTAAAATTTAACTGGTACAACCATACATGTGACTTTGTAACTGCTATATAGTCTAGCACATGTGAGGAAGTAAGATAAAGTAACAAATATCTTGGTAAAATGCTTCAAGAACACTGGCTAATTATTTTATGTATGAGTACTAGTGTCTATTGCTCCTAGTAGCACTCCATCCTTCCCTCCTTGTAGAATAAATGAGATTGGTACCATTCACAAGGTGGAATAGGTGTAATGAGGTGAAGAGTGTGAGAGATCTCCATCCACCCCAAAAAAAGACGAACCCAAGGGCAACTGCCAGCCCTTGCTAACTCACAAGGATTTTTTAGGCTTTGGGGGGGACGGCATACGCACCCATGCCCACTACTACCGGAGGAGGTTTCCATCCTGCCTTCAGGAAGGCAAGATTCGAATCCACACCAGTGCCTTAGTGAAGGACAACCCTTACCACTGCGCCATAGGGCTTGTCCCTTCTCCATCCACCCCTCTTTGGTGTAAAATGGTGGGTTTGTTCCATTCACGAGGTGGAGATGGGAGTAAGGAGGTGAAGTGCAGCGGAACATATGAAGGGAAACTTGGAGGGAAGTTGGGAGTGGTATTTAGAACTATTCTTCATTTAACGTAGCTGGAAAGTAGAGAAGAACAGAAAATTAGGGTAACATACAAATAGCAATAAATATCTAACGACTCTGCTGGCATGCCAAAAGCAGGTACACAACATACAGAAAAATACTAAAGAAAGAGATGCTTTTCGCAAACAGCATATGCAAACCTGCTGTAGAATGCTGCCAATCATTTCCACCAAAAGCTCAATTTCTCGAGAATCTTCAATGGGATATTTGAAACCTTTAGACGGGTCATTTGAGGAATCATTGATATCTTTAACCAAATCTGAATCATTATAACCACCATTAGCATGAGAAGGAAGATCATGACTAGTAGAACCGTCCTCAATCCTTGCCATAATCTTATCCAGTAAATCAATATCCACTCGTTTGTTATTGGATAAGTCTAGCACCATCTTAGTAGCCTCCAGTGACTGCATTAGTAAAAATCGTCAAATTTAGAACCTATAAACTAGCAATGAGAATTAACTTGCTAGACCGAGCGTAGTAAAGCGACGAGATTAAACCCTTGGAAATTAAATGAGGCAAAAGTAAATATTGGCCCCTCAACGTTGTCAGATATGCTCTAAAACTCCTAAACTTGAATGCGCTCACAGTACCCTTAAACGTCACAAATATGTTCCAAAGCCCTTTTGGGATTTTAGAGCACATTTGAACAAAATTGAGGGGTTGAATATGACATAGGAGACAATTTTTTAAAGTTCAGGGACATGAAGGCACATTCAACTTGAGGGACTTCTAATGCCAATTTGTTCAGGGACCAATTGTCTACTTTTGCCATTTATGGTCGGAATGTTATTATGAGCAAAGACCTAACTTTACTCAAGTTGATGAAGGGAAAACACCAGAAGTAATACTGCATTGACCATGATAAACAAGAGCACCTTATTCAACAGCACTGTTTATGTCTTTTTTTCCATTTAATGAGAAAAGAACTGACTAAAAAATAATAAATAACCTGGCTATAGTTGCCAATATCATAAGAAACGTGGCTATAGTTCTCCCACAGTTGCCAACTGTCCCTCCTGATAAGTATTCAATTTGGTCAATAGGCACATAGTTGTTCTTTTGAACATAAAATGAAGCTCTCTAATGCAAAGCAATAAAAGACGACGATCAAATAAATAAAAAATAAACCTAAATTTCAAAGCTTCCTTGAATGCAATAAAAGCTGGTTTGCTCTTCTTCATCATCATATGCCTGCACAGTTTCAAAATAAATTAAAAAAATTACACTCGTTGTATAATTGAAGCAAAATAACTGTGAAGAACAAGATTTTCAACATACATTCCGGTTTGACAAATCTTTCCTTTTTACCTTAAATGGAAAAAAACAAGATGTCCATGAATATACGTCTTCGAACAAAAGCAAGTCCAGATGACTATGTAAAATACGAAATACAACTTAAAATATTCATAGAGTATATCAACAGGCAATTGATCATGAATATCAATGTTGTCAAAAGCGCAAGACACACCGAGGCTCAAGGGTGATTCTGAAGCCTAAGCGCAAGGCAAGGCGTGTGTCTGATATATGATATTAAAGAGATATATGATATTTAAAGAGATATACGATATTTAAGAATCATTCTTTTGCAACAAACGAATTCTAGCATAAATTTTGTTGTTCAGTTTGATATTATTATCCATTTTATAACTTAGTTTATCACTGTTTTAATCGATAGTTCCGTGCTTAGCACGGGTTAAGCAGAAAACAAACTGCTTGATAGTTGTAATATTTTAAAATAGACTTGTTAGTAATCATACCCTCCCCCCACCCCCCCCAACCCCTTTCCTCTCCTTTAAATCATTTGCACTTCCAACCAACAAAACTAGGAACTGGATGAACCATATAACCATCAGAACTAAAGAACTTACAAGCAAGCAATATTATTCCAAGCTTCTCCATTATCAGGGTCCAGTTGCACTGCACGGGTAAACCCATCTATTGCTTTATCAATGTCTTTATCCTGTAAATAGGAACATAAGCAAAGCACACAAATTACAAGAGACTAATATTTATGCAACTTCATTTAAGGAACAATATGAAGTATATCTCAACTTCAAACAAAACAACACTTTACCTAAACCCCAAAAGAACGTAGAATATAATGTAAATGCAAGCTTAAGTTTTATATCAGAAACAAAGATGAAAGCTAATTTTTACATCTACAATCAGACAAATGCAAACAAGGCAACGGATAAAAAAAATTGCAAATACCTTAAGCGCAGCTGCACCAAGTGCAAACCATCCATCTGGATACAGAGAATTTTGGGCCATTGCGGACTCCCTATGTGACACATAATAGTTTCAGGTAATGGTAGAGGAGTCAAACGTATAAAGGAAAATATAATTTCACGCAGATGACTATAAAAAACTTTCAAGAAACATACCAAAGCTCTTTTGAAGTTTTATAGTGACCCCTGTTGTAAGCACTGCGAGCCAAGGATCGCTGAAGAAATAATAAAATAATCATTACACGTGATGTGTTGGCTAGAATGTTGCAGTACTTGATTAATGCATAGGCAAACTCTCTCTCCGATCATTTAGTGAAACATTCAAAATGAAAAGAGAATATGATTCAATTCACTAAAAAGCTACTTTTCCATGCCTATAAAATACAAGCAAAAAAGACACTATCAATAAAGATCGAAGTGCCACCTTTGCTCTAGCAGACTTATTATTTGAAACTTCCAATGCTTTCTTATAATACGTGTCATCGTTCGTTACATCACCAAGCGAACACCTACAAAAACATAAGATAAAAAATAGTGCATAGGAGGAGCAAAAGTATAAGATACTAAATGAAAACAAAGATAAACATGAAACTAAACCAAAACTCAACATTAAATATTTTATTCAAAGCACTTCTGGTCCTCAGACAGGCCAGGCTACAAATTGGAATACCAAGGAATCTAACACAAAATAACAGCTCTCTCTCTCTCTCTCTCTCTCTCTCTCTGGTCCTCAAAAGTATAAGATTCTAAATGAAAACAAAGATACACATGAAACTAAACCAAAACTCGACATTAAATATTTTATTCAAAGCTCTTCTGGTCCTCAGACAGGCCAGGCTACAAATTGGAATACCAAGGAATCTAACACAAAATAACATCTCTCTCTCTCTCTCTCTCTCTCTCTCTCTCTCTCTCTCTCTCTCTCTCTCTCTCTCTCTCTCTCTCTCTCTCTCTCTCTCTCTCTCTCTATATATATATATATATATATATATACACACTGAGAGTTATACAAAAGGAAAGGGCATAATGACAAACTGAGTGACTGCTTTAAAAAATACACACCTACTAGATCACCTTCCGACGCTCTTATAGAAAACGTCTGACCCCATTACCCAAAGAAAAAGAGCACATAGATTAAAACACAACAGTTAATTTAAGTATTTTGTTAAGCTAACTTTCTTTTGTTTTATTGTTCAGTCCAAGCCACAATTATTAGCTGTTAGTTAAAGAATATGTGCACAAAAACTATTTGGCAAGTGCAGCACCAGCTAGAAGATTATGAGCACTACCATAAACAGGACGAAGTTTCTTTTTAATGTAAAAGTTACTTATCTTAAAAAGTACAAGGTTAAACTCATGTTAAATTTCCATGTAACGGGCATGTTATAAAAAGGTAAAATAACAATATATTCCTTGACCAAACAAAAATGTGCATATAAAAGAACTTCGGAACTAACAGGTCATAACGATGTCTTCATTTCAAGAAAACTAAAAGGCAATGGCAGACTACCCAAGAAAAGAAAGAAGACGCAACAGCTGTTGTATAATACATTGGTTAAGTTCCTACCATAATCTAGGATCATTTGGTGTCTCAGATAGTCGGGCCTTTATGAGATCTACAGATGCCGCCTTTTTCCCTAGTAAGCTGTAATAAGAGTAAAACGCACGCATGTCAGCTAGCTTCAACAACCTGAACAAGTTAGCAGTCGTATTTATACAGAATAGAACCTACCGGTAACAGACGATAAGATTATCCCATAATTCAAGGTCCTCAAAAATCTTAACTGCCTCCGCACACATACCACAACTTACCAATAGTTCTCCGTATTCTCTGGAAGCATCAAGAGAGAGAGGGAATGAAGGGGGTAGAGAAGCAGAAGAGAGGGATTAGTTAATAAAATTTAAAAGTGACAAAATTTAGAAATTTAAAAGCAACAAAATTCAGAAATTCAAAAGCTTTTTTAGATGTGGAAGACAAGAAATTAATATACTAGAAAATTTACTTTCGGAGTGCAGGGATAATGGGGAAATACACCCCAAATGAATATTGGATCCTCTCTGCTGCCCCTGGTGAAGCTTCATAAACGATTTCAACCTGTAAAGAAATTAGGCAAATAAAGCATGATAATGTTAGAAAATGCCTTCAAAAGATAAGATAAGAATTCTGAGTCAAATTACTGCATAAGAACAGTAAAAAACAGATATCTGCCAAAACAAAGAAAGCAAGAAGTTATGTGAATTTGCATTTTATACAAAGTGTCAAGCTTACTGAGGTCATGGACTGATTTCAAAAATTAAATAAATAAAGGAAGAGTATAAAAATACGCCTAAGAATAGAGCCTATTCTGAGTACAACAACAAGCATTTATTGTTTCACTATGAAGAGTTTGATTGACTGGCATCAGTGCTAGCTATTGCGTCCCAAGCAAACACATCCTCAGTAAGCACACTTAAGTTTTTCAGGCCTTTCCCTTACCCTTCTGATCAAGTGTTATCCACCATGTCAGTTTTCCGGATCACTACATCTCTACACCAGCTTGTGTTAGCAGTATAATAAAATATGTTCTGCAAGTACCACTTCGATTTCAGTAGCAAATAGATATTATCCACATTGAATATCTAATGAATGTGATAAAGCTACACTTTAAACTGCAGATTAAATTAACAAGTGAACCGCATGTTGAAAACAGTAAATCGGGACAAGGCACACTAACAGAGTTACAAAGGCAGAAACACAATAACGGAACCAAGAGAAGTTCCAATTGTTGCAATTGATCTTATGAAGGAAAAAGAAAGTGAAGGCGAAGAATAAGAAGAAGAAACCTTCCAACCCTAAAATGGTCTTCTCAGTTAACACAGTAGAGGATCTTGTTAGTTGTTATAATATAGAAAAACAAAGACTAAGATATAGTGTAGCTTGGTTTCCAGAGTATATTACTACAATTAATACAGCTCGAATATGACTAGATTATGTTCTACTTTTAATGATATAAGCCGAACGCTTGGTTGTATCCCTCTTCTAACTCTTCAATTTTTTCTTCACTGTCTCCTTGATATCATGAGAGTGGGCTATTCTCCAAGAGCATACAGCAGTATGCATCATGATATATGAAGCACATGAACGGACAAGGAACACGAAACAACACGATAGGAACACGGAAATACAACAATTCTAAAAAGGATCTTGGACATGACACAGGAGGGACAAGTAAACAAATTATGATATTATATTTAATGTATATAAATCTTTTAAAAAATGAACTTAATAACTTTAATTTTAAAAATCGTTAAATGCAATAGCAATCATATCTCAATATGTCAGTAAAAAAAAACATTTAGGACCTCATCAAAAGATACATTTTAAGCTTCTAGTCTATTGTATAGATGAGCACATTTTTTTCACATGAGTACCAATTATTATTAAATTTTTCTTAAACATGATTTTTTACTTTAAGATAAACTCTTTAGACTTGATTTTGACACATAGAGTAATTTTATATATTCGTCTATTTTAATTTGGTGCTGATAGGGTACATCCACTAAATCCGCCTTAGAGTATGCTGACTTTTTACTCTTACTGAATGAACTCAGCTACTGATACCAGATTTTAGGTTTCAGGAACAGAAGAGGATACAAGACAACTACAGGGTAGAGAGAGAGAGAGAGAGAGTATGTGTGTGTCTGGGGGGGGGGGAATAAAAACTTTATTCACTGCCTTCAAAATGTCGAGTACAGGCTGTACAGCCATTATACATAGACATGACAAGATTCCTAATTCTACTCAAAATATTATAAAATTTATTTAACTAACGTTGTAAGTTTCATAATTGCAGGCTGATTTGGAGGCATTGCTATCTTTTGAGTCTGTGGTAGTGGTACACATGTATTCGGTTGGCGGCTAACTGCGTCTGCTTTGGCTGTCCTGTTGGTGCTAGAACTGATTCCTGGGGGTGTAACACTAATGCAGGAGAAGATAATGTTTTAAGTCATTCAGAAGCCAAAGTTATTAGAAGGACCAGATGGCATATGATTTTTTTTCATCATGTTTATAAAGACCAATTAGAGACTTCCTATTTACCTCCTTAAAGCTCAGTTGCAATACCTAGTAAGTTATTGTTAATCAAATATCACCATTCTAGCTGATGAGCCAATAAGAGCTGCTAGTTCAACCAAAAGTGTCGAGAAGTCACTTCCGATCAATTCCATTACTTGGATATGCCGATTTTGTAATAAAGGAAGGAGGCAGAGTTTGCAGGACCCAATAAACACTGGTGAACAACTTTACTTCCTGAAAACTCACTTTGTCACACTTCTGAAACTTGACTTCCTACACTTTCCGTGTACGGTGAAGTGAACAGCCCTAACAGAAACATTATTGTTTGATACAATGAATGAACCATATGATTCACAAATGTTTTAGCATTAACCCCACAACCACTGTGTGCACTATGTACAATGCATGTTACTATAGAGAGTACAAGAAAACAAATAAAGATCACTATAAATACAACAAGATAATGTTGCTTAATTTATCTTTGAGTATCTAAAATCCTAAGGAATGCAACCAAAACACTTTCTATAACATGTCCTAGAATCACCTCCATGAATTAGTAAGTATGGGTGCGTAAGTTCTGTTTTCAGCCTAAATCAAACAGAAGTTGACATGTAAAGAATAGGTGAAAATCAATTCTAAATTTCATAAACGCCAGTATTTGAACTAATGTATTACACCAGGAAGACATCAGCAAGTCAAGACTAACCATTGACAAGTATATTCTACTACATTAAATATGAGCATAGCTTACCAGTTTGTCCATCATTAGTAAAGCACGTTCCTTTGTACGACTACGAGTAGACTCCCATTGAATGCGCAGAATTTCGCAGAACCTCCTAATCTGTAAGGAGATTGTATGAGTGACAGCATCCAGTTTGGACATATTATAATCAGACTGCTGGCGCATAAAGGGCTCAACAAAAATAGATACTCACAGCATAGCAAGTTTGGTTTCTATCATCAATAGCTTCTATATACGGGGCCATATCCCACTCTACAAGGTAAAACAAATATAAACATAACCAACATTTGTTATGATAACGTCCAGAAGTGATCATACATTTCATAATGCCATGTATTAATACAAGATGAGCATACTATGTTAATTATGAGTCATAGTATTGATTGATATAGGAAATCTTTCCAACAGTGTTCTAGAATCAAAAAGTTAATCTCAAAAGTTAGTTGCAGAATACCTTTATTCACAGCAGATATTCTACATTTATTTTGTCCATAGCTTCAAACTTATATTCACTACTTCATAGATAATAGACGTAACATTTAGAGAGGAACCAGATTATACATTTATACTCCCTTGAGATAACTATCAGACTGTAATGGCAATTAAAAATAGCTTATACTTTAAAGAATAGGCAGAAAGGTATTGAAGCTTATAGAATTTGGTAAGAGAAAATATTTCATTAATAACAAAACACACATTAGGAAGGGCAATATCTCGGATATAAATCTAACATTGTAAATAATAACGGAATCAACAAAATACAACAAACAAGTCATTCCTAACTAGTATCCTATTACAATATTTTACACACTGTACCAAAGCCACCATTCTTGGCGGAGGGTCTGAGCCACATCAAGAATTTCTTTCTTTTTTGTGCAAGCCTCAACGGCGTCATTGTCATGTAGCATCCCCGCAACATTTGTCCTTTCTTTAAAAATATGGTAGCACAGCATGTTTAATGATCATATACTAATACAACGTGAAGCTATAATGAAGTAAATGGGCATAAAGTCAAGGGCACAATCTATAAGGAAAATTAATTAAAAGAAATCTAGAAATAATATCTTAACTCTCATATGTCCCCGTTCCCCCAAGGCAGACAGGCAAAGAGATAGAGAGCGAGAGAGAGTTGGTATCAATAGATATGAGCAATTTAAACTTCAACAAATTAAATGACAGCGTACATTAAAATCTCCAAAAGAGCATTTGCGTATGAGTGATACACTTACTTGATAACTCATCTTCACGACCACTCCTCTTGAGGAGCAAGCACTGTGCCAAAATAACTGCTTGTTGGCTCATTGACAACAAACTGTGTTGGTCAATATCAATTGAGTTTCCGTTTTCCATAAGTCGCGGCCTCATTAGTATATCACAGCTATCGTATGACCCATTAGAGTGCAAGGCACTTTCAACATCAGAAGCTGTGCTAGCAATCTGGATTTCTGAGACTCCTGACATTCTAGTACCAGGTTCTTGATCAGCATTTGTAACAAGCACTCTTTGAGCCTTCGCATCTACCTGTAACCCAATTAGGGAGCCAATAACATTTTAAGGAATCTAGCAGAAAATTTCACATATCTTAATAGCAAATTTAAGATGTAAAGAACAAGGAAAACCTGGTATTTTGTTCGAAAACCAAGAGCACCTCTAACCGAAAGATTCAATCCACAAGCAACTTCAGCAGAGGTGAGATGCAATCTACAGTTGGATTTTAATCATTTTAGGTAATAATGAGAATCTTAAAGAATAATTGATACAAATGATAGCTTTATGATGCAGCAAGGACAACTAAACCACATACAGATTTAATGTGGCACATCACCAATTCAGCATAGTAATTGCAGTAAGATTTGGAAATGGTAATAGCACGAGAAAGCATTTGATAACAGTAATCTAGCCTGCCTTCCTTATGTCAAGTTCACCACTTGTGCAGTTAAAATCCATCTAATATTGTCCTTCTCCAATGATTGTCTTTGATCTTTCTATCTTAAGCACAGCTGCATCTTACAAAGTACGTTCTCCCCACAATTTTGAACATGACATATGAAGATGCAGTGAGGTTTATCAGATGAGAACCTGCTGTGTGGGTTTTCTACATCAATAATTGAAGGTCAGATAATGGGCAAGATTTATCTCAGTAAACACATATTCGCACGACTAGTAGCCCAAGAAATCTAAAGCAACTCAAAGTTTCAGTTGGCGGCAGTTTCAACAAAGTCACAATTAACTACCTCATCTGCAAAAGAAGAATTGATAACAACTTAGCCCAAGATTCTTGAGTTCTCTTGGAACTTTTCAGTATAAAGTACTCCAACATAGCAAAATTGAACGCAATAAACATAGAGTATGAGCATGACAAAAGTAGAACACAACATCTTTACCAATCTTGATTGAGTGGATTTTTATGTACAAATTTCATGTTGAGGTTTAAAGAGATATTTGATCCAAGTGTAATATACATACTTTCATCTTCAAAATCTCGAAGCAAAACGTATGCTAGACGTGCTAATTTTCCTTCAAAGATCTAAATATAGAAATTGTTCAACTCCAAATTCAATAATATCTATGATGATTTTCGTTTGATGCAGTGTACTTATAGATACAATAAAATACATGATAACACCAAAATACTTGGATTACATTCTATTCAACAATCTAATATGTAATCACAGTAAACTAGATAAGTTTGACAACTCTTGCTAACCTAGATCTTTTGTGCTAAGTGGAATTTATTAAAATAAAAACTGCCAACCATTGGAGCACAATGTAGATGGCTAAAACAGAAAATGCTCACAGGAAAGAACTACATGAACATAAGACGAGAATACTGAGATTGGGATGAACAATTTGGAGTAGCACCAACATGAACACCTAAACAGCTACAGTGACCAATCGTTTGGCCAACATTCTTACACTACTATTTATATCTAATGATACCATAAAATAATCCAACATGCTACAGTAGGTTATACTTTCCATTGTATTACCGAAATACTAATAAAAGGGCCAAAAGTAACTTTTCTCTAATCCTAAAAGTTCGAGCATATTCAGCTCAAGCCCATCCCCATCTCAAAAGTTTTTTCTTCAATTTAAGCCCAAATTTGCAAATTCCAACTTAATTCAAGCCAACATTGTGATACAATATCCCAAACACTACAATACAATATCCCAACAATGTGACACTCAGCTACAACCACCCCAACATTATACTTTGTTATTGAGAATGTACAATTAAGTAGTGAAACAATAAGGCACTTACCTTGAATTATCAACACGGCCATATTTGTATTCTATAATTCCAGCTTCTAATTGAACCAATGCCACAATCGCAGAAGCTTCTTCCTTGCTCACCAGCGACCCAAAATAATCGACAACCATTCCCAATTCACCAAACTGAGCAAGAGTTTCACTCTTGAAATTTTGTAATAGGTCATACAAAGAAGACGAGAGCTCTTCCAAAATTCTTTGATGAAGGAGAGTGAGCCTGCACAACCACCATGTAATGCTTTCGATGCTAACTAGCGGACAATTTCTCCCCACTTTCAACATATCCCTTGTATTGTTTAACATGATATTTCCATAAACAATATACTGCAAGGAAATGATTAAGTAACTCGACATATGTTTAAAATCAAAGTTGGACAAATGTACAAATTGAATGTTTGAAAGACCGTGACCATTTAAGGAAAAGGATAGTCTGAAATGTAATATGGTAATGCAATTCTTCAAAAACAAAGTTAGTCAATATCTAGTTGAATACGAACTGGATAACTGATTATGCAGCACTTCTACCGTACAATGATAGATAAATACTACAGTCAATACCACACAACACCCAAGCTTTACTACTTCCCAAAATTAGACCGCACGTTTTCAAGTAGCCATATTAGACCCTGGTTTCATCATAGGAACACGTTACCCCTTCCTTTCAAAAATCTACCTATTCTAGATGAAAATAGGTCATCTCCAAACATTTTATTTTCTAGAATATCATTAACACAACTTCAAACGCACCAGCATCCCAACAAGATGCCGGTCACACATGACCTACTTCCATGTAATACAAACAGTGTCCCTGTGCTAAAACCTAGGTGTAATGTTCCATTTTCAAAACCAAATAGTGTGGAGACCACGTTCATGGATGTAAGGATGACCTTCTCTAACCAATTCAAGAAGATTACTGATGTTTATGTCACGCAAAATAGATGGTCCAGAAAGTTAAAAACATTAAAGAAAGCAAAGAAAACATACATCTAAGAAAAGAAAGAAGAAAGAAAGAAAAGGAAGAATGAAAATCACTAGCGCTATCTTAGTACAGTCCTTGGATTATTTCTAGAGCAAATTGCTTGTTCCCTTATTAATACGGTTATTGTTGCTCTTACACAGTAGGTTCAGGGGTTGTATTAATTTGCCTCCTATGTTCTTTTTTTTATGAAGTTAACCCACCGTACCCACCATTTAGTTTAATTATGTTTTGATCCTTTACCATGTGCACAGCTTTGTGCAAAAATGTACAAATTGACAAACTCATATTAATAACACTACTAAATAATAAAAACAATAATAATAATAATCAATGAAGGAAAATATACGGGAAGGACATATGTCAGAGCCATCACGGCGATCATGGTCGCAAACGTTGTACCCGGACGACCGCTGTTTTTGTTGTACCCGACCACCACTATCGTTATCCCTGATGACCGTCAACTTCAAAAATCAAAATATTGCAGTGGAGATTTATTTCCTATCTTTTTTTCTTAATTATTTTTATCACTAGTATTATCATTTAGGCATCATTTGATCCATTAGTTGCTTTTCTATTAAAATAATGATGTCAGACTAGAGCATTAAAACGACCAAAAATTATGTAAAATTTATCAAAGTATAAGGGTGGCCAGTTATGTTGACCCAAAAATAAAAGACTGCATAAAGTTGCACACTAACATACACATTTTCATTGTATGGATGGATTAATTCTTGACTAACTCTGTATACCGTAGCAATACCTGTATACACGAAATCTTTCCCATTAAATCAGACCCAACGGATGAAGACAGCCAACTGCGCGCCCACAAGTCCCACTCCCCAAGATTCTTTCCCAGCTCTTTCACCAGCAGAGGAACCGGCGACAGATCCTTAACAACTGGCCCAGTGAGATTCTGCTGCACGAATGCGAGAATTGCTGCGGCGCCAAGGCAGATCACAAGCGCAAACCGCGCTTCCACATCTACATCTTTTTGAGCCTCCTCTGCGCTACCTAAAACTTCGAGCCACGCAGACTCTGAGTTATGTTTAAGGAACAACTCCACGCTTCTGGCAACGTCGTCGTAAAACTCGGCAGCGGACTCGGCGGAGTCATGGAACTCAAAGGTGTTGAGGAAGGCGAAGAGAGAGTGGATAGCGGGGGAAGAGGTGAGGGCGATGGAGTAGTTCCCTTGCTCGATGGAGAGAAGAAGACATTCGACCAGTGAACGAAGGGTTGAAGGTGTGGCTGAAGAAGTGGCTGGGATGGCCGAAGAAGAATAGGAGGAAGGAGAGAGAGTGCAGCGTAGGAGACGAAGCTCGACGGATTTCAGCCATGGCGAACTCGGCTGTTCGGCGGCTCCTTCCATACGGTTCTTTTTGGAGACGTTTGGAGGATTCTGTCAGGGTATTAGAAGAGTTGCGGTTCGGTCGGCCAAATCTGACCTGTATAATATTGGTTCGGTTTAGTGGCAGCAAACTCCACATAACGGAATAAAATTTATATATTTTAATAAAATTTATAATTTAAATATTAATTTTTTTAAAAAAATAGTCTAAATAGATATTTTAGGACTCCGATATTTAACGGAATTGAAATAAATTTTAGAACTATTTTTAAACTCTGTTAAATTTTTTAAATCTAAAATACTTATTTAGAAATATTTTTTTCGAAAAAATCTATAATTTTAATGTAGATTTTAGTAGTAAAATTAAAAGTTGTAGATCTCATCAAAATCTAGAATTTTGATATTAAAATTTTTTTAAAAAAATATTTCTAAATAAATTTTTTTAAGGCCGTTACATGAAGTGACATGATATAACCGTTATACCTAAAAATTTCTCTATTTTATGACATAGAAATTTCAATTATCCGTCCTATACACCGTGTGCTATTGACAGCAAATTTTAGGAGTTGTCATATCACATTTTTTTTCATGTCATAGCAACTATTTAAAACATCTTTTCACGGACGGGATAACCGGATAAGTTTCAACTCTTTCATTATCATCATAATTATTGTCGGTGTTGCGATCTTATTACCCTTTTCGATGGAGGAATAATTACCCTCAGGTCATATTTGGATCATGATTAAAAGGTGGTAATCATTACTCGAGTAATATTTACCACCACTTACCCATGTTTGATTGGATGATAAGCAAATTCTTTATTGATAAAATAAGTAATTATTTATTACTTTTATTAAAATTGTATGTATTTATTATTTTATTAAATATTTAATTACTTATTTTAGAAACATATAAATAATTTAGTTATTTTGTATATAAAAAATCAATTATGTCATCTGTTAATTTTAATTTATAAATAATATTTTTGAGTATAATTGACATTAATTTCAATTATGTCATCTGTTACTCATGTAACAAGTACCAATAATCCAAATATGAGTAACTGTTACCAATCTATTACACATGTAATAAGTACCAGTAATCCAAACATAGGTAATTGTTACCGGTCTATTACCCTGGTAACATACTTACCAGGGTAACTCTTACCCTTATCAGGGATCCAAACATGACCTCAAAGTTATGTTATCCACCGAAGAAGGGCGCTTTAGACCCATCACATATACTCCTATCATGCAAAATACTGTTTATAGAAAATTTTTATGAAGCCATAAAGAATGGATCTGAGACGTACCCAAATTAGTTGACCCTATAGGCTGGCATTCTTCATTGTAGTCAGCAAACATGAAAGTTGTAGTAATCCAACGTAACAATCTTCCGCATCTTCTAAAATCAAGATAATAAATTACGACAAAGGAGATTAACTGTTGCAAAAAACAACCCATTTCGTAGTTCACTTCAAACTTTCAACCACAAGATTGCAACAACATAGGGAATAGTACATGCATAAAAAATAATAATAATAAATAAAATCTGTAGATGTACATGGTGTAAGCAAAATACCTTCATCTTGTGACCACAAAAAACTTATTATAATTTATAAATTACAAAATATCGGTGATCTTAAGTCGTCTCAGGTCATGCGGGATGGGGCTTAAGAATAAGCTTAGAAAGCAGACTAATCTAGATTTTGCTTGGATTTGCTCTTCTTCATTTTCTCTTTAAATCTTTTCTTTGACATCAGGGTCCGCACTGTGTTGATGAAGTTACCCACAGCCATCACAATGAGTAACATTCCGCAAAAGATTACCTGTGGTAACATTGAATAAATGGTGAGAACTTAAAACTTCTGAATAACTGAAACAAATAATCAATGATCAATATGTAGATGACGACAAATTGGTTATGATTTATGTATAGTGAACTAGACAAACCCGATACATGTATGGATCATGCAAATCAAATCCAGACTGCCCGCAAGCTAGTGTTGCAAACCACGCGGGCCCGGCCCGCAAGGCTTGATGAGGGGCGGGGCGGGCCGGCGGCCCTCCGAGCCGAGCCGGCCTACATTTATTTTTAAAAAAAAAAAGAGAGAGAGAGAGAGAGTATATGCCCGCACAGGCTACCCGCGGACCAGCCCGCCCCGAGCGCGTGGGCTGGTTTCCCCAGCCCGGCGAGCCGGGCTGCGGTACGGGCCACGGGCTTTTTTTGCATCTCTACCGCAAGCCAACCTGATATAGAAACTTGACCCGATACAAGTCAGTCATACTCTTTACGGGGTTTATCAGTTCAACCCTACTGGTAGAGTTTCTCTCAGCTTTTAAGCCCCTCTACTATATGGACTTTCACTTGAGAAAAGCACATTATTACATTGCTATTTTGTCAAATGACAGTGCGGGTGTACTACATTGTTATACTGTCAAATGACTGTGCTTCGTGAATCTAAGCTGTATCAGTGTTTGGGGTACCGGGTATTTTATCACAGTTTCCAGATATTGTATCACAATGCCAACAAGGTTTACCGCAAAAAGTCATCCAACAAACACACATGCAGGCTAAACTGATATTTGTCATACTATCTATATGTAACCAAATGGAGATGGTCGAACCAAAAATCATTCTCATCTAAAAGACTATCACATAGCACATATTGTTTTGAAACTAAGGAATTACTAATCGACATAACCGTAATTTTTAAAAAAAAAAAAAAATCCCTGATAGGCAAAATTAGTAGATTATCTCAAATTCCTCAGGTCACCACTTAAAGAATTGATAGTAACCAGGACAGAGCAAGTTGACACCTGGAAGCTATGCTAAATTACAAAGAAACTTCCTAGGACTTGCCTGCCAACCCGAAACATCACCAACAAAAGCTGTGCTGATTAGTAGGACACCCAGATATGCTTGGAAACCCTGAAAGCGGCAATTCTCAAAATTAGGAATAAAGATGGCAGTAGACCAAACTCCAAGATGACAAGTCCACAATATAGAGTCTTCATATGTGGAAGTATTGTGTTTGAAATTTAACAGAAGTGCATATGTTTGCTTATAGTTGGACATCTTTTTGGTAACCTATTTACATGTTAGACCATTTACTGAATGGTAAAGAAATCATACCTGCAAAACAAACAGTACCGGGCATAACAACAATAACTGGCCTTCTACAGCAGTAGTTTCTCCCCAGACAATGTCCATTCTTTTCGCCTGTTAACAGAACAAAAAATAGTCACAAATACTCATCAAACTCATACTGTAAATCAATAACCAAATATGCCATGTTCTACTGAGAAATCTACATTAACCATGAGGATCCACTTTTTTGGGACAACAACAATAAGAAACCTGGTCCACTTTTGTAGACAGATTACATTCGCCTTTGGTGTAGAATAAACAAGGAAATACTAAAAGAGAGAGAGAGAGAGAGAGAGATCATTTTGTTTGTAAAGTGAACCAGGTTACTGTACAAACAGCTGAGCTGTGATGATAAGAATAACAATCAAGTATCATTACAGGTATTACAAATGATTACCTTTCCCAAAGCAATGCGAGTGTAGAGTCTCTGCCGCTGATATCTATTTTGCAAAAGCATGGCCATACCTTGCATCATAGCCCAGACCAAATACAATGGTACTCCTCTCTGTGCAAAGACTTACAAAGAACAGTTCAATGTCTGTTAAAGTTTAACGCTGGGATAACAAAATCTATGGGTATTTTTACCTGCTTGGAGGCACAACTAGCTCCTCCTTTTATCTCCCATGTTAGGCTTACCAACGCCAACAACATTGCTAAATAATGATGCCATATCCACCTTATAAGCATTTCGAAAAATAAGGAAGAAAATAAATAATAACACTTTGAGCACACAAAGTACAGTATTAACTAGCCAATTTATTGTTGAACATTGAACCCGTTACTTATGCTTTCCAGTAGTTGAGGTCCAAGTTTCTCAGGAAAAAATAGATAGACAGCAGTATTGCTAGCTAATTATGTACAATAACACTGCCTGTATCAGTTTATCCATACGAAGTGCAAGCAATCATTGCCCAATTCCAATTTCAAAGAAGATGCATAGGTTTTTGCTTAATTGAAGATAACAAACAGTCGCAGCAGTGGATCCTCAGCCAGTATGCAACATCCTTATATCAAAAAGCAAGGGTTACCGTGCCGGCCGGCACACTCTCTCTCTCTCTCTCTCTCTCGGGAGACAATGTCGCCTGCACGCGAGGAGGAAGACGATGTCGCCCGCACGCGGGCAACATTTTATTTTTATTTTTAAAAAGGCGCAGGCGCGCGACCGGCAGCTTTCTTATAAAAAAACGTAGGCATGTGACCCTTTTTTTCTTATAAAAAGATAATTATATATATATATATATATATTAATAATAATAATAATAATATTTTGTTATTGGCAAGTTTGGCATGTCTCGAATTCAGAATTTATCGAAATCCGGCCCGAAATGAATTCGTGCTATCTGCTTTGGATATGTGATTGAGTTTTTATATTTTATTTTAGTATTTTTATTTCATTAGTATTTTATTATAATTATTTAAATAATTTTTATAATTTTACTATTTTAGATATAACAAATTGTACAAATCGGCACGTGCCAAGTTTCGGATTTACCGATAATACTCGACTCGGCACGGCACGGAAAACTTTGCAAGAAAGAAGTCACATCCATTGATAGTAGTTTGCTTGAGATATTGTTTAAATATAGTCTTGCTCGAGATATTGTTTAAAGATAGTACAAGGATGGAGCAAGGGCTTTTCATTGACTGTAAAGAAGTTCGTGGCTTTACCTCCCCGAAGGAAATGATGGTAATCTAAGGAGCATGCAGTAAAATAAAATAAAAATAAAACCCTAATGTGATAGATGCTCTTGTGATGAATGTAAAACAGGGTTAACGTGCATAGCCCAATGATGTATGTGTCATGTACAACTGCAAATATACTGTTTTAATTAGTCATTATGTTTACAAGTGTTACACAAAATTTGACACATATGCAGTCCTGCACTTATCACTTTCTAAAGGAAAAACATCAAACCAAAAGAAAAAAAAAAGAGAGAGAGAGGAGAATGAAAAAGATAGATAAGTGGTAACAATCAAATCTATAATGTCATTACAAAGTTGACTATGTTGAATCAGCAACTGACTGCAGGCAAGTTTATGTGCACAGATGGATTTAGTTTTTTTTTTTTTAATTGGAAAAATATAATTATAGGGCCATATTGCCAAAATTTTCTATTCTTGTTCCACACTGCCAGCGTTGTTGAAAGTAATCTACCAGGTATGCCAAACTTGCTTTGACTTTCATGCAACCACCAAATTTAAAATAACCTTAGCGGTAGTTACATCGAGTTGCAGGTGCTCAGCTTAAGAAGCTTTTAGCCATTCCAGAAATTCCAATAGGTCAATTCTTCAATAGTGTAACCATTAAGTAGATAAAATTTTTGGTCTAAAGTAGGGAGCGCTCTGCCCCCCCCCCCCCCCTTTCTTCCCAAAAAAAAAAAAACCCAATTCTCATTATGATCCCTCTCTAACTCACCAATCGAGCTCACCCCCCGCGATGCCCAGCACAGGCGCCCAACACCTCCAGCTGCCTCTAACCTCCAATACCTCTGACGCCGCTGCTTTACTATTCATCTTCCTAACCAAACATCTCCGACTATCACAGCCCCTCCTGTCATTGTCCTTCGATCATACCCCCTCACTGCAGTCCCTCCAAGTCATGAGCGCAGCATGGCTTCTCCCAGAGAGCCTCTTTCTCCACTCACATGTCAAGCTGTCCATATTGGCAACTCTGGAGCTGATCCCCGAGGTCATGACCGAGAGCTCGTCGCTGCCTACCAAACCGCTCAGACGCATGAGCCTCCAGAACCACTTCCATTGTCTGCCAAGTCCAGTAGAACCTGCTGGGAGTCGGACTCAACCTTTAGGAGGCACACCTAGGCTGAGAAGTTGATATGTATTCTCCTCATCTTCTTCTCCATCTTCCTCTCTACTTTTTCTCAAACCATAACGCATCCAGGACGCATCCGGCCAACTCACGACGCATCCAAGCCTGAGTTTGAGGCGAAAACTACCAACCATGCCAGAAATGAATCTGACCGTGTCCGCTTGAATCTACATCTGACACGTGTCGGACATGAATATAGAGGCAACTATTTCGAAGCCGGTGCAGTATAGCCACATGTGTTTATCTTGCAGTTGTTAGACCAATGACGGGAACCGATACGCATAGGTTCATAACCCCGTATTAATTCCTCTTAGGCTGCTAATGTCAGGAATTTACAGAACCTTGTTTTTGTTACTGTTTGGAAAAGTTAATGAGGGTTGAAATCCTTCAGAAAATGAGGCTAATTTCGTTTAGAGAGGATATTTCTTACCATCATTTATTTCATAAATATGAGGCATGTACTTGTTATTCTTCAGGAACAGGAAATGATTTGTTGACTAAATATTAATAGTATTATTGCAAAGCAAAGACAAAGTTATTGAGATGGTCACGTGCTTAAAGCAGATGCAATAGAGGAGCAGGAGTGGAGCAAGCATCTGAAAAGGTTCCTGGAGTTACTAGAACATTCCCTCAACTAAACAGCAAATAACTCTGTCATGCACCTCGGTAGTATTTTCCATTTGCTTGGAACCAAACTGTGTCATGCGTAGGGTGCAAGATCTATAGAAATGACCATGCCCTTGTCCAATGCGGTTTGGATGAACTTCCATGTCATTGCCTTCCAACTATAAGGGCATTTGCCTTTCCATGCATGGAGAGGTTGCATGTGTGCCTTAACGTACAAAAAGAATGACCTTAAGGATATGGAATTATATGGATGTTGGGTTCTATGTGCTCATTTTCAAAATAAGATTTTACTTGATACATTCTTGTTATACAATTGCTTGTACTAAATGGCAAAGAATTCTATCCTACAAACATTTAAGCATACATAGACAAACTTTGTACAAGCACTTACTATTTAGAAAACTAAATTTAAAAATCGACTTATTTATAATACTATCGATTACAAATTTAGGAATCAACTAGTTTACCATAAGCATTATTGACATACCATGAACGAATGTCACTTCCATTCACTCTTAATACGTTTTCTCGCAAGGCTAAACAGGTGTACAGAATCAACAACCATGCCTACACAGCAGAACAAAAATGTTAACTAAACAACAACAGGAAAAAAAAAAAAAGAGAAATAAAAACCTATAATGATGTCTCATCTTTGTCGGTAAAGTTCCTTACTTGGAAAAGTTGAAATGCCAATGGTGGTATACAGCCACCCCATATATAGGACCTCAATACAAGTAGAATGGATGGAAACAGAAGAAACAAAAAGGCTGTTCTATCCTGCAAAGACAATCACTGTTGTTAACAAGAAGGTCCAATGCACATATGTCTAAGCAAAAAGTACAACACAAAGGACAGATGTATAGTTCCTTCAAGTTGTTGCTGGAAGTTACAAATTGTACAGCCAAATAAATTGGAGAAGAACCTTTATCAAATTGACATTTCAACAAACTTAAATATTCTTAACAAGCATCCCAACAAAACATTCTCTACATAACCACGAAAAGTGAAGTTAATTCAAAGGCCTTACGGGGCAACTCAAATTCTCAGCTATTAATGGATTCAATTGGTATCCAAGTGTCTCTCATCATTTGTAGTATGAGTTACTAAGGCCATCTAATAGTTGACTACAAATGTCTAATGTGAGGAGTCAAATTTACCAGAAGATGTATATAAGAAGGTTCCTGTGGAAGAACTTTAATTACTTCCCCAAGAGAAGAAAGGTCGGCAAAGTTGACTTCACTTTGGCCATTTTGTTATAAGATGGTTTTTACAGTCTTAAGGCCAACATATAGTGAGAGGATAAAGTACTTAAGGTGGGACATCGAATAGCAATAATTGATGGAAATACTAGCTTAGATTCACTGTCTCACATAACAATCCAGACTTACAAAGTGGTATGCCCAATAGTACTGGCATATTAACATGCTTGTTAGCTACAACATCCACCATAAATGACAAACCATAATGTCTATACATGGTTAACATAATTTAGTATGCAAGGGATCTTTGCCAATCTAACACTAATTTAAAATTTGGATCAACGTGGTTTATGGTTATGCCATTTAGTTAAAACGTGGATCTACTTGGCTTACGGTTATGCCATTTGACCAGTAGTTAGCAAAACATATACCACAGAAGTATTGTCTGCATTATCTGAAGAATTTGACACAAAATAATTCAAAATTTTAAGTTTGCTTACAAACATGAAGTTGAAGGATAACTAAACACACAAAGGAATAGAAGAAAGAAATAGTTTGAACAATATTTTTGTCTATTTACTTCTTCCATTCCCTTTTTCTGCGCCACCCTGACCACAATGATGACATGTCTCAAATTGATCTTTCGCAAGCTTTTCATAAAGAAAAAAACTAGGAAATACAATGGCTTACTAGCTCAAGTGAATAGGATCAAGCATTTAAGAACTTCAACAATATGATATAACAGATAATTGTCCAATAAGTCGTCGTAGATATAGCACTAGTAAAGAATATACTCTGTAGTTGTTGTACTCCTGCTTAAATTTCAGCTGATCCTCCTTCCTTGTAGCCCGCACATCCACTGGCCCGAGAAACATCTTCAAGAAATATCCTACACGAGGAGCACCAACAAAAACAAATACAAGATGCAATTAAACAATAAACAAAGAAAATGCTCCCTTTCACCACAAGTGGGCTTTCTTTGTAGCATCCTAAACCATGGTCGTTTATATATCTGAACTTTGATTTTTGAAGACATGTAACATAACCCACATCTAAATTGTTGAACTTACATTTTGTCCAAAACCCTTGAGGAAATTATCCAGTAGAACAGAGGAACGAGCATTTTAAGAGCCACCGATTAAGAAAATTAATTAACTATGACTGGAGTTATACAACTCGATCTTTCAGTATATTGGAATCACCCCAGTTGTTAAGTCGGCCGGCAGAGCATTTCTCATGGAAGGTGATGCCTCAAGTTCAATCCTCATTCGCTGCAAGGGACGGCGGATTGCGAATTTTCTCAGTGGTGGTGAGCAGTAGCCAAAGGCTTGCACATACAACCTGTGGTCAACTGTATGGGGCAGAGGAATTTTATCCAAGCCCGAACTATCTAATGTTGGCTTAGGGATGGCTTTCTCCTCATCATCTCAAGAAAAGTAAAGAAATTAGTGAATAACAATTGGAACCTTAAAAGACAGACTCGTCCAAGATTAGTATATGCCAAGCTAACTCGCAATAGGTAGACAAATGTGTACACTACTTTGCCTTCACTATACAAAACGTATAATAACTTCGAAAATTAACGATTTTGCGAGCTTCGGCCAACAAACTACTCTAAGAATTGCGGCTGTAAGCAAGCAAATAAACAGTCCTCAGAAAGGATCAACACGATTTACCATGAGACTTGCTAGGAAGAGTCCATGCAGCATCCCCATCTGTCATCAGACTTCTCGCTCTACTGAGCTCCTCATCCACCTGAAACAACCTAATCACTTTAAAACTGTACAGGAGAACGTAATAGAGTTTCAGCTAAATGCTCCAAAGCAGCAATAACAGTTTCAATGGCTAGTCTGCAATTATGAACTAACTGAGGATCATTTGGCCAGAACATTCCAGAGATGCGCTGTTTCAATTAGTACTGCTATAGTATAGAAAGTTGTGCAGTAACACCAATCTGGAGGTGACCCTAGGATCAGGTCCGATACATTGGTTACAAGATGGGTGTAAGTATGGTTTCGCGAACTTATGTTTGTGGCGCAAAACATTTCCAAATTCCAATATGGTGGTTTAACAGCGTCAGGTACAATGGCATCAGCGGTAATTGAATCAAGCCCATAGGCAATTTTGCGATTGTGCGAAGAAGCACCAAATTCAGCAAGAGGTGGGGCGTGGCCGGAGGTACCTTCTCGGCGGCAGCGGGGTCGATGACCCGGCGACGGAGGGCGTAATTGAGGTCTTTGTGGAGGCGGCGGAGGTCGGAGTCCAAGGCAGCGGCGCGGTGGCGTAGGGACTGCTCCTCGCCGGAGGCGCGAGCCACGTGGGCGTGGGCCGACTCCGTCAGCTCCCGCGCGCGCTCCATCAGCCGCGATACCTCTTCCGCCAGGTCCCTATCCTCCGCACGCGCTGCAGAGCTGTCGTTGTGCTCCGCCATCGATTCGCCGGAGCGAGCCAGCTGCGGGAAAAGAAGAAAGAGGGCGCACTGTGCGGTGGTTGTGTGTACGTATTGTCTGTAGGCTTTGGATTACGTGATAACTAACAAGTGGCGTTGCGTCGGCCTTCAGCCCGTCTTCCGGAAGGTGTGTGATCTGATCCGCGCGAGTTAAGGATAATTGTGCCCACGTGTAAAAGTGACCAAGTCAGATGGGCCCACAGCCCACCTGAAAGTGATTGTTCTTTAAAAAATTGATATATGTGGGAGTGCAATGACCATTTAGAATAATAAAAGTATTATTGGATCTAATAAAATAGTTAAAAAATAATTTAAATAGTACTTTTTATATTGAAATAAAAATTTATAATTTATTGATTTTGAGGTAGAAAAAATATAAATTTGATTATTTTCATATTAAGTATTAAGTCTAATAGTATTACTCTTAAAAATAAATTATTAACAGAATATCGAATAAAAAATCTGAAGAATAAAAATGCTAATAATTAATGAAGTGGCAACTGATGTTGCCACTTATCCTTACCGTTTTACTCTTTTTCGTCAAATATTATAACTTAGGTTAATCAGTAACCTCTAAAATATAATAAAATCTATTTTGACGATATTTTGCACTAACATTATCAAATCATTTAGCACACTAACGAATCAATACATAATTATATAATTAGATGGTGCATTCTGCAGTTTCAACAGTTACTATTTATATTCAAGAACACGAAAATGCCAATGTATAAAAAGAATTATTTAAAATTGGCAGCAGTTGTAACTGTCTTATCCATCCGTTTTAAGAGTTCCAATTTAAATTTCAATCAAAACTTTCTAGAATTTTCTAGAAACAAACATTAAAAAATAATATTAAAAAAAATTATAAGTTTTTTTTTAATTATGTGCGTCGTTGTCCATGTGCCCTAATGCCACGCGCTATTTTTTGACCCTAAAATATTTAAAGTATGCGGCAACCGACTAGCGGACTTTACTCTCTCTATATAACCTAAAATTTCTTTCTTATTTATAATTAATATAGGACTAAATAAAGTAATTCGTATAAGAGTTTTATTCTATATCTATATGAATTTTGTCTCATATCAAACTGATCCCATAAAAATTAGCAAATTCTCAACAGATTGAACATGTTGCTAGGGCTGAGCATTCGGGTCAACCCGAACCGAACCGATCCGAACCGAAATTTTTAAGGCCGACCCGAACCGAATACTTTCAGACCCGAACCGATCCTAATTTCGTGTCAACCCGAACCGACTAAAATTCTGGTCAGTTCGGGTTGACCCGAATAATAAAAAAATTATTTTTTATTCAATACCAATTCGGATTCGGGTCGGTTAGGGTCGACCCGAATAGTTGTGACTCGTGAGGATAATTCGGGTCCAATCCGAACCGAACCGAAATTCAACTACCAAACCCGAACCGAATTATATAAACTCGAACTATTAAAATGTCGACCCGAACCGAACTGAACCCGAACCGAACCCAAAATTTTGGCTTTATTCGGGTCGGTTCGCTTTGATTTTTCGGGTAGGTTCGTGTAATGCTCAGCCCTACGTGTTGCAATGCAAACTACATGATCTTCTCTCGAACTCTTCTCACCAAAAATGCGTAGTATAAGCAGTGTTATCAAATTCGGTGGACCTGCTTTTCCTATGTTTTCATAACTTTTCGGCCCAATAGAGCAAATAATAATTAAAATTCAATCTTCACGTAAACTACATGAAGTTTCTAATATATATATATATATATATATATATATATAATTGGATGATAAAAATTATTATGCCATATGGCATTTTGAATAATTTTTTGTACCATATGGCATTTACTCTTATTCTAAACAAGTATTATGGCATTTTTATTAATTGATAAGAATTTACAAAGTCATACAATTTAGTTAAAAATATGGAATGTCTAATATTACAAATAAATATTTAATTAAAATAATAATTTATAAAAATAATCTTAATGCAACATAAAAATTAGTATAAAAATAATTATATTACATAGAATATAATATTAATTTTATAAAATAAAATTTTACCATGTACAAAATTTTTTAATCATATATATATATATATATATATATATATATATATATATATATATATATATACACACCATCTTAACATCAAATCTCGAATAATTTTATGTATAATATTTGGCATTTTTTTTTACTCTAATAATATATTACGATAAAATATAATATTTAAATAAAAATAAGATTTGTATGAAATTAAAAATATAAAAAAATAGATAATTAAAATTTCAAATCATTATTTATATGTATATATATATATATATATATATATATACTTATAATCGTGCATCGCACGAAACTAGTGTAAAACTAAATCTAACTGGTTCCAACATTTAACCTTAATTTGGATGGTTTTTTAATATTTCTGTTCGATCATAATCTCGACCGGTGTAATAAATATTCGAATGTTTGAGATGGCTAAGAAATAAATATAAGCAACCACAAATATAATTAGGTTTTATGTAAAAACTTTCTATTTGAACCTCAGTAAAATTATAGGTGTTCACGTGATCAGCGATATTAATTCACTAAAAGTGAAAAAGATTATAAATCTACAATACTTTATCAAACCAAGGTCGGTAGTCTTAGTGCCTTTTCCTCGTTCTCACTCTTGACTGATTCCTGCTAGATAGACCCACTTTCCGACTTCGGCTCACTCTGGGACCCCAAACTGAGCCGAGGTCTATGACAAGTGTCTCAATCTGATTCTTATACTCCTTCTAACGCTAACGTGGAACCAAATTTCGCGTTGTATTAGTTTCGATCTTAGTTCAATATTTCTCGAGATAAGTGTCGTGTGCTAGCAAGTAGCAACGAAATAGGGCCTTCACAAGAAGACATCCTCTTGTAATTCCATTAGCTGTTGTATCTAGGATTTGTGAATTAATTTTGCACCGCCTAGTTCGGTATTGTTTACATTGAGATTTATTTCCATCTCTACAGTAATTTGTTCAGATAAATTACATACCATATTATTTTTACTTTAATATTATATTACGAATAAAATATAATATTTTAATAAAATAACTAGTAATTTATATAAAATTAAAAATATAAAAAATATAAAATCTAATGCATCACACATGTGCAACACTTAATAATTGTAATTTGTTTAGGTAAAGAATCGATCTCTATCTGAGTCTCTGTCTACAGTATGAATGGCTGACATCCTATCAGGATTTCTTTCAAGTGGGCCTATCAACGGTAACGATTAATAATCCTTTTTTGTGGGCCTAAGCCCACTTGTATTACTAATAAATAATTGATAATCCTTTTTTTGTTCTTTCCCATCGATAATAAAAAAACAAAAATCAAATTTGATTGTGGGGTCACCTCCGTTTCGTCCGGTAAAAAGTGACCCATACAAACAAACAATTCCTCTGTACTTCTCTTCCTTGCACTCAACAAAGTCTTACGCTACTCGCTCTCTCCTCCAAAACATTCTCAATATCTAACCCGTCCACGCCAAATTGTGCTTCTCTCCATCTCCCTCCGGCATCTCCAGACATGTACTTGTCTCCGCCGCCGCTCGATCACCGGTCATGATCATCACCAGAGTCCAAGCATGTCTCATGACACCCCCTCCGCGCGCGGCGAGCAGATCGTCTCGCAGCTCCACCTCAAGGTCCTCCACGCAGTCCTCACCGCCCGCATCCCCGCCCTCTCCCGCACCGTTCCAGATGCCGACCCCGCTCGCGCCCGCAAGCGCGATCGCTGGTTCAACCTCGCCCTCGGCGATCTCCCTTCTCCTCTCGACCACCACCACGCCGCCATGGACCCCACCATCATCGACATCATACTCTACCCCCTCGATCCCCCCATTCCAACCATGCAACAATCACCGGACGCTACAATCGAACGGTGGTGCGTGCAATTCGATCCGGCCACCGCCCGCTTTCCGCCAGATGGCGGCGGCACTTCGCTCAACCGCCGAACTTACAAGAAATCAGTAATTTTACTGCGATCTCTCTACTCAGCTCTCCGCCTCTTGCCGGCGTACCGTGTCTTCAGAATGCTCAGCTCTTCCCACCAATCTTATAACTACGACATTAGCTACAGATTCGCTTCCTTCGCCGAGCCATTCACCAGAGAAGAAGAGTCCCAGTTCAGAACTTACCAATTCTCTCCGATTGAAACTCAATTCGGCCAGCTGTTGATCTCAGCAATGTACAGACCCAACCTGTCGGACTTCAATTTCGAAGTGTCATCTCTCAGGGCGCCAACGATAATTGCAGATTATGTCGGTAGCCCCGCAGCTGCTCCCATGCGCCCATTTCCCTCCTCACCATCATCATTGCCTATAAAAGCAGCTCGTGTACCCGGTCCAGCGCCACCGTCATTCTCAAGGCCGCACAGCTGGTCTAATGTATCAGATCCACAGCGTATTCGCCTTCATAGAAAGGCAGTTTAAGGTTCGATGATCATCGGGATTCTCCACCATTCTCTTTGTCCCCTAGTCCTTCCCAACCTTCACGTTTTCGATCAGAGACTGCTCCTGTTAGCATACCGGTACCAATGGCAGGGAAGGGTCTGTTGCACCGCACACCGAATTACTCTGATCCAACTAGATTGCTGCATTTACCTCCGTATTCTCCTACGAGAAGTGTGCGGTTAGATAATCTGTCCTCTCAAGAATCACCATCAGAGAGTAGATCGTTTAAGAAGCGGGAGGGGCTAAAACTTGCAGACCTGTACTCGAATTTGCAATCACTCAAGGTATGTATTTATGTATTAGTTGTTGTCTTTTATGCTTTGTTTTTGTCCTGGAATTTTTTATAAGAGTGAGTTTTGGGAAATGTTTTGCAGGTCAAGGATAATAAGGATGATTCCGGAAGGTTCTCTGGAGTTTTGTCGTCTTGCGGGTCGCCAAATATTGGATTTTCGAGGAGTTCAAGTAGATTGTCAATGCAGGACGATGATGAGGGCGACTTCTTTTGTCCCTTTGCCGTTGATGATGTACGTACTTCTGATTCACAAACCAGGTAACTAGTTTTAAACCCTGCTTTATGTTATATCGACATATGATTCTACAGCTTTAGTGTTACCAAAATCTTGTTGTTTAACTGTTTTATTGTTAATGTTAAAAATGTACTTTGATTGACAACACTTGGCTCCCCCTTGTATAAATTCAAGATCTGCGTCTCTATCTTTTACATGTACATTTTGCTACTGGCAGTAGCTATGCCTGTAAAAGACCTGAAATGCTATCCAATTGGCTTATTGTATAGATGTGGCCAAAACTTCACATGCTACTAATGTAAGCCTGTCATGGATGCATACAGAATGATGCTGCCTGCGAAGCAATTCCACATCTAAACTTTTATGCTTGAAAACATTAACTATCATCTTCTTGGCTACTTGCATGACTGAGTTGCAAAGTTCAACAACAACATCAGTTACAATTAGGCCCTTATGATTCCCATAGGAACTTTGTGGCTGGTGAAGTTTTGGCTACACTAATATAAATCAAGGAAACATATCATAGCATACATGTTCACATTTTGATGTTATTTGTTTCTCGGTATTCCCTGTATTTTCTTCTTCTACTTTTTTTTTTTTTTGGGTTTTGGTCCAACAAATCTCTAGTGTGCTGCAATTTTTTGGTTCGTGCTTTGAAGCGCTTTTAAATGTATTCATAATAATATATGATTGTTTAACTTCTAACTTTAATCTCATACTACTTTTGTTTGTTCATTTTTTAAGGAATCCCTTTGTAGCTTTTTAGAAAATTATGGCTTCATCGGCAGCGAATATGTCTTCATTATCACTAGAGAAATAACTTGCAAATATTGCAAATGATTTTACTTCCAATTTTTATGATGATAGTGTTACTTTCAACTGCATTTCTAGCTAATGAACCGCATACTGATTTATTCCAAATATGTAAATGATTCCTTTATAATGTGAAAGAAGGGGGATGTACTATAGAGACATTTGACCGTACCTCCTCATGTAAAATTGCTATGACCTCTTTTTTACTTTGACTTGGGGACTGTAATGTTAATTTGACTTGGGGACCGCAATGTGTTTTTATACTATTACCTTTTTTTTTGTATTAGCCATACTATATGGATAGGATAAGGGTTCCGCTAGGGTACCACAATGCCAACAAAAGATATGACTCAAAAAATGTACATCAACTTATTTGCTAGTAGCAATAGTCTTTGTAATTCAAGCGTACTAGCTGTGTAGTTTCGTTGCTGATGTCCATACCTTTTTTGGTGAACATCGGGCAAAATTTTGGGTGGTTTAGGATTTTGCACGACAGGCCAACCCCTTTAACTTCCATGTTCTTGCAGTTTCCACCTTGAACTTCCATTTATATGTATAGACCTGTCGAACGCCTTTATAAAATCTGAAGTATTTTCTCTTTGATATTAAAAATGTAAAACCGTAGTCGATGCTTAAGTAACCTTTGTTATCATGTATTTGATTTATGTTGTAAGACAAGTTCTACATCTTTTGTTTCTTTCCTTTGCCTTACAATTTCTTTTTGTCATTCTTTTTTAGACTAATCTCCCCTTTCGCCTATTTTGTATTTGATTTATGCTGTAAGACAATTTCTATATCTTTTGTTTCTCTCCTTTGCCTTTCACTTGCTTTCTGTCATTCCTTTTCAGACTAACCTTCCCTTTCACCTATTTTGTATCATCCCACATTCTAACAATTCAGCATATGCGGGAGCATCTTTGCTAAAGAGCTACTTCACAGGCAAGCTATAACAGTTGGCTAAAACCCCTAAGCACATGAAGTACGCAAATTTCACATGGCATAGTTGTCTCTGCACCCAATTGTCGGAGTAGGTTCTAACTGAAATATGACTAGTGAACCTTGTGGCATCCTTATATTCCTACTTGCTCATGCCATAAATAGATGAGGTACAGAACATGGTAGACATGGCGGACTTTGACATAGCCGACTCAGACTGTCCTTCTTCCCCACTCATTGTATGGTATACGATGTGGGTGATTTATCTATGTGATTGTTTGCTCGTTTAGGTTGGTTAATTCAGTTGAGGGATCTGTTGGCAGTGGGGGAGGATAGGAATAGGAAAACCTTTACATATGATCTCATTTGCTGACATCTTTTTTTTTTTTTTTTTTTGGGGGGGGGGGGGGGGTGGACCATAGTGATGGTTATCTTACTATTGCTCTTGCAATGTTTTTATCTTTATTTGTTTTGTTGGTACCTTAATTATGTTATTCTAGAACATAGTTTTGTTTGTCAGTGATTTTCCATTTTTTTTTCTCCTTCACAATCCTGTACTCTTATCATATTTCTAAATAGAGAATAATTTTGTTTAATCAACTAATATGTCTTATATTCAAAGCAAACATCTAATATAGTAGCAGGAATTGCTTATATTACTTTCATGTAGGTATATATAATTGGTTCTCTTTATGCTTCGAATCCCAACTAGTGGGATAAGGCTAGTATCTTTGATGAACATCCAAACAACTCCATCTAATTCTTCAAGTGAAAATCAAATAACTCAGCTGAATATCCATTCTCCTTTGAATTTGGTACCGACCAACATCCTTAATACAATGGTCTCCATTTTCTTTACTGTACAAAATGTTCTGTTTGCCAAACGACCCTAAGTGGCACCAACTAAGCAATCAATTGTCCAATTCATTCTTATAATCTATAGAATTCCACTTAGTGAAGAAAAGCTACTTGATGTCTTTCTGTATATGACTAAACTGTGCTACGATCTGAAGCCTTTTTAAGCGGCTTAGTAATGTTATCCATGTTTAGGAATCTTGAAGGAAAAGATGTGGAGGAATCCAGTCAACGATCTTTAACATCGCGTAGTTCACAAGATGCAGCTGTAGGAATTCTAGTTCACATGCTGAAAACTGCACCTCCTTTGCGCCAAGACCAGAGCTTCTCCTCCCAATCATCAACCTCAGACCCAAATGCTGATGTCAGCTCCTCATCCAGTCTTTCGCTATCTCGAAAGGCATCTGACGCGCTGAATGAACTTCGAAGCTATAGAGAAATGAAGGACATCTTGCTGTCTCAAAGTGGAACACGTTTATCTGAATCAGCAAAACCAGACAGCTAAATAGCTGTTTTGGGGTAAAATTAAAGGAAATCTACATATTAGCCCTCCTATTTTCCGTTTCACCCGAATCAGCCCCTGAAAACGCGAAGAAAGGGAAACGGGAGCTGATATGTAGAAACGCCTAAAATTAATTGAACTCTTGGGAAACCTGCTGATGCTAACACTGATTCGAAACGGTGGTTGCCCTAAGCAAAGGCTGAGAGTTTATCCTGTACATAGCATGATTGTGTGTGTAAAGGTGAAATCTGATTCTATGTAAATTGTCATCTGTGAAAGAACTTTGCAGTTCCATTATTGTTAGGCTGCTCGACATCTCGTTTCAGACTGAATGTTCCTATTTTGTACATTAAGCATTCAAAAACTAATGTTACTGGTTGACTTGGAGATGTTTTTCCTGGATGAATTCCGCTGCATGATGGTTCTGATAATGTGCGCATATTTATCAGGGTCCTTGATGGTTCTGATAATGTGCGCATATTTTGATACAACGGGTATCATTCAGATCAAACCTAGATTACCACCTTCACAGCAATCTTAATCTGTCAAATCGTGACTTTTATTGTTATTATTATGAGAAATACTATTCTTCAGGGTCATTTTGACCCTGAAAAAATCAGGGCTGATGTGGCGTTGTCCACATCAGCCCATCATTTATTATTTTGTGATATTAAATGTCTAGAAAATAAGCACATTTAATGTGATTTTTTTGATAAGTGTGAAATGAATATTTTCAAAATATTGAGATGTGTGAATATACACTTTTCAAGTATTTTATTAAATACTTGGGCTGATGTGGACAACGCCACATCAGCCCTGATTTTTTCAGGATCAAAATGATCCTGAAGAATAGCATATCTCTATTATTATTTTGTTTAAATTAGGGATTCGATCCCTTAATACTTTTTTAATTTCGAAGTACTCAAACTACCTCTATTCAGCACGTAGATACCATAATCTTTAAAAGAGGTGATATAATAATATATAAATTTCAAAGATAAAGAAAAATTTCAGACGGCTAATCGGTCAGCTGATTTTTAGTTTTTATTTACTTACATAACCCTACGATGATTTTTAGTTTCAGATTTTTCCTCAACCTTCTTCCACAAGCATTCACTAGAATTTTCATTCGAAGATACAATTATAAGTCTCATTTTTGAGTTGATCCATCAAATTCTAGTTTTACCTCGGAAATTTTTGTTACCCATTCTATTTTCGGTAATTATCAAATATCCAACTTTTTGAAAAACTATAGTATTTATCAATTACGATCGTCCTAAAAAAACATATTACTATCAATATTTCAAGGATAATTTATAACACAAACATATTTTTTTAAATAGTGGATCATCAATTACGGATAAAATTTTCTACGTTAATCTCACATACTAATAATAATAATAATAATAATAATAAAAACATTGCATGGCAACGACTACCACTGCGGCGAGAAAAATTATTGCACGCACCGCGTTCACCACGTCATCCCGTGCACCGCATACATTTACAAGTATTTTTTGAAAATATTTTTAACATAAAAGTTGTAGATATTGATGAAATATAAAACTTTTATGTAGAAATTTTTTTCAAAAAATATTTCTAAATAGATGTTTTTAGCCTCCAAAATTCTCTTGAATTTAAAAATATTTTTTTGACGTTATGATTATTTAGTCCAAAACATTTATTAGAAATATTTTTTAAAAAAATTTTCTACATGAAAGTTATATATCTAATCAATATCTACAACTTTTATATTGAAAATATTTTTAAAAAATGCTTATAGATATATGCGGTGCACGGATGACGTGGTGCACCGGGTTCATGCAATAATTTCTCCTGCGGCGATGGCGGCCGCAGAGGAATATGCAATATACAAATAACTTACAGGAAATTAGTGGCATCAAGTTCCAGTTGATGAATACCATAATATTTATCAGGTACGTTAACAGACTGCGATCTGCGGCTAATAGTAAGGCGGAGGAGGAGGTCTGTACATCGTCGGAACTTGTGGCGGTTTAGCAGGAGGCCCTGCTTGTGCACAACCAGATCTCCGAGGCCGCGGCGGCGGTGGAGCTTGTGGCGGTATAGGAGGAGGACCTACTGGTGTACAACCAGATCTTGGAGGCGGCGGCCGCGACAGCGACGGTGGTGGATGAGGCGGTGGCGCCAGAAAAGGGAAGAAATGAGGTGAATCTACAGGCGTAGGCGGCGACCGGCCGCGCCGCCGCCCCCTGACGGCGCAGCTGCACCAAGAAGGAGCGAAGGCGATGAACACCATAGAGATGAAGAAGAGAATCGTGAGCCTTCCTGAACTGACCATGTTCAAGCCGAAATTGCTTTATTGCTTGTCTGCTAAGTTTTTCCCATGTCTGCACTGCTCAAGCTGGTTTGAGAAGGTAAGCAAGACGGAGAGATGGGATCAATGGCGCTGTTTCGCGGCAGCAGCCTGCTACCCTCCAAATAAGAGCTTAGCATATTTTCGAAAATGACATCACTAAAAAAAAGTCTGGAATAGTTCATTATCAGTCCACTCTATTTAATTAGACTGTTATATGTAACATTTATAAATTTTTAAATAAAGTCTGTTTAAATGTAGACTGTTATATCAGTATATTTTTTTTAATTTTTAATTTTATTTATAATTTTGAAAACATAAGAGGCTATATTATCTTTAAGAGAAAATAATATCTCATACCTTGATTTTAAAACTACATGGAAAATCAACTCTTGATTTTAAATAGTTTATAAATTAAGTACTATATTTTAATATTATATTATAAATATTTTGACTATTATATAATATTTTTTTATAAAAGTTTTTAATATAATATAATTTATAATTTTTATATTCAAAATTATTTTCTAAAGTTTTAAATTCTTAGTGAATTTTAAAAAATTAATATGCTAATTTACTAAAATTTTAAAAAACTATTTAGAAGCAGTTTTAAAAAAACAATTAAATATAAAAAATTCTTATGTGATTTATAATTTTAAAAAAAAATATTTATAAATATATATTTTGGGATGTCGAATATAACAATTTGTATATTATGAGTTTATTCTTAAACTTGATTTTGAGGTAGAGGTTGATATGCAAATGTCAAAGTCAATTTTTTTTGAGATTGTGTATTATATCAATATAGTCTTCTAAAACAAAATTTTATATTATAGTATTAATTTATACTTTACCAATAAAATAATTTCAATCATTTGATTAGAATAATTTGTAAGGTCCATTTTATTCCCTACAAATATAAAAAAAAATAAATGTTTACACTCTTATAAATATATTTCTATAATTTAAGCTTTTAATTTTATTAAAAGAATATTTGTATAATTTAAATCTTATTAAATTTATCATTAATAAATTAAAAAATTATTATATTTTTGTGCTTTTATTATAAGGGGCTTATCTTGGTGAGGTAGGGTTTTTTTTTAATTATTTCAGCAAAAGACTATAAAAGCCCACGGCTTCTGCCTCGGCCCTCGTAAAAATCTAATCTCTATCCTACATCTAATTCGCCAAGCTGGCAACCATAATTTTGCCAAGTCAACTCGAACGACCGTTGACCGCCTCCAACTTGCCGTACCTACTCCCGCGTTTCAAAATATATAATATAAAAGAATAGATGGGATCGAATTTCAGTAAAATTTGATTAAATAATATGTTATTTATTGTTTAATATTTAATCGAGGTTTAATATATAAAGTAATACGGTGGTCAAGGATCTAAAAAAATTAGAACATAAAAAAGCTTTTTGCAATGTGGCTACTTAGATTATGTAAGACTGAAAAAATCACCTTTTTGCAAAATTTTGAAAAATAAATAGGCCTCTACTTTTTTTAAGAAAACTTACAAACAAAATAGATTAGTTTGTTAGTTACAATTTTTATATTTACATTTTTTTCAAAAATATTTCTATATTTATTTGAGATTTTAAAATTTTTAATATCAATAAAGATTTAAGAGTCTTAAAATATTTATTTAAATTATTAGTGTTGGTTCAGTTGGTTAGCAGAGTTAATTGTTGGAAGATATTTTTCATGAAGGATAGGTTGGAATATCGAATTATAGCAACATCTTGTTGGAAGAGTCTATCGTTAATCCAGTCGAAACGTAGGATAAAAACTAAACTCTACAATATAAAAAAAATCTATTCAGAAGTATATTTTAAACAAAGTTTAATACAAAAATTATTTGGACTAAGATATGATTTAGACCATTAATCAAGATGTGATTTGAATTATTGTTTATAATCAAAATGTTCAATCCAATTATCGTTACTCACCTTATAGATATTCTCGTATCAAATTGAATATATATATATATAGAAATTACTGCATGAATTAGTAGTACTTCAGCTAGGGCAGAGCATTCGGATCAATCCGAACCGAACCGAACCAAAATTCTTAAGGCCGACCCGAACCAAATACTTTTAGACCCGAACCGACCCGAATTTCGTGTCAACCCGAACCGACCCGAACCGACTAACATTCGGGTCAGTTCGGGTTGACCCGAATAATAGCAAAAATTATTTTTATTCAATACCAATTCAGATTCGGATTGGTTAGGGTAACCCGAATAGTTGTAATATGAATGTTTTGTTTAAAAAGAAAAAGTTATCACATAAAAACCAACGAAAACTAACTAAAATGTAACTCGCGAGAATAATTCGGGTTCAACCCGAGCCGAACCGAAATTCGACCACCGAACCCGAACCGAATTATATAGACCCGAATTACTAAAATGTCGACCCGAACCGAACCCGATCCGAACCGAACCCGAAATTTTGACTTTGTTCGGGTCGGTTCGGTTCGATTTTTCGGGTAGGTTCGGGTAATGCTCAGCCCTAACTTCAGCCACGACACTGTGAAGATGGTAACACGTGCAACATGTCTAGAAGAAGAGGTGGGATTGAGGGTGCTTTTCCGCAGACGCGGATCACCGGCTCCTGCTCTAGCTACCATTTACTGCATCACGTCAGATATTTTCCGTTTCCAAAAATTTATTATACATGCCCCTAAATATAAGGGATTCCTACCTAATTATTACAAAAAATTAGAGAAGCCCATTGTTTTTCTACCTCATACTATCTAATATCTACTATTATATTTAGAGAAAATTTTTACTACTCTATAATAATTCTTAAGGATTCCTCCATATTTATAATTTTCATACCAATCTTATAATTGATTCTATTATCATTTCGTATATTACATCATGTACCCATTTTTCTACTAAAATATTATTATATGAACTTTTGAAAAAAATTTGAAAAATTTGTTGCCCCGCCAAGCTGGAAACCATAAATTCGCCAAGTCAACTCAAGCGACCGTTGACCGCCTTCAACTTGCCCTACCTACTCCCGCGTTTCAAAATATAATAAAGAATAAAAAGAACATAAAAACGATTTTTGCAATATCGGCCTACTTAGATTTTGTAAGACCGAAAAAGCATTTTTGCAAATATCGGCATACTTAATCGATGAGTTTGGTTTCTATCATACATCTCGACTAAATATTAAACGATAAACAGTAGACTCTCCTAACCAAATGTGTTTGGAATCGAACCCGTGACATATCTTTCATGAAGGATATATATTTACTTTTCTTTCAACATCCAGCTCTGTTAACTAACTGAGCCAAACATAAATTTAGTTGTTCGCGAAAGTTTTTGTATTTAAAGTTTTTCCAATAATATTTCTAAATATTTGGACTTCAAAAATTTTATAACTAGTAAATATCAAGACTTAAAAATAATTTTTTTAAAAAAAATATAAAATTATAGAGCACATCCAAATATATCTTTTCATATTTATTTATTTTTTAAAAAATATTTAGACATTTGTGTTTTGATTTGATTTAACAATTATCAAAAAAAATATTGAGATTTATTTGGAAGGACAATATAAAAATAGGAGCTGATTTGAAACTGTTTCACAAAAATTCTATTTAGGCACAAAAAATAAGAAAAATATTATTATTCACAATCACTTTGACCCGAAGACGATCAAAATTGATGTTCAAAAGCAGTTTGTTTTTTCTTAGGCCAAAATTTAATAAATATCACTCTACTATATATTTTTAGGCACTCATACTCCTATACTTATTTTCGTGACTTTCATGCATATTTACTATTAATTTGGAAATACGATGTTCCTGGAGAGATTTTACGTATTAATTACGTTGATGTGGCACTAATTAAGTATTACTTAAATATTTTTTAATATAAATATGTATATTTTAAAATATTAAAAAGCTTAATTAGTGCCACATTAGCATATTAATTCGTAAATCGTCATTAAGGGTATCGCATTTCAAATTAATAGTAAGAGATATGAAGTCACGAAAATAAGTACGAAGATATGAGTGCCCAAAAATATATAGTAGATGGCATTTACTAAATTTTGGCCTTTTCTTAATCATCACTTTTCATATGATTATTGAAAAGTATGAAATGACTCTTTCCAAAATATTAACAGATAGAAAGAAATTAGAGTTTCATCACAAATCACTACTTTGCAAAATTTATAAATCAACATTAAATAAAAACACTAAATTAGCTTTTTAAAACGTTCTTTTTAACTCGTATGGAGCATATTTTAGCCGATCGTAACACATTTTTAGCTTGTAGGAATGCTAATATAGCTTGTCCGAAACACTTCAACCGAAACATACCAAGTGCTGACAATATTATACTAACCATTTAAGTTTCAATAATATTTTTTTTTGGAAAATTGAATATATGAATTGAATTGTCTAAATTTTGAAATATAAAATTATGTTTTGCATTATTCCAACAAAATTATTTTAAAATATAAATATTTTTATTTTTAGTAATATTTCTCAGTACTAATGCAAGTATTTAAGGTAGAAAACATCGATAACTAATTCATTTGTAAAGAAGCTACAAGAGCTCTAATTTGCGAGTGAACGAGAGTGGAAAATGGGCCGAAGTCCACCATGCGCTGTTGTCTTCTTCTTCCTCATCGTCGTAGCGCTCGCCGCCGCTCCATCACCGTGCTACGCAGGATCCCGACGTCCCGGCCGATCGCCGCCGACACCCGTAGCCGCTCCTTATCGATTCCCATCTCCAGCTCCGCCAGTGTTTAGTCCACCACCACCTCCGCCGCCACCTCCGCCGTCAAAGCATCATAGGCACCACCTCTATCCAACTCCGAGAAGCTCTTGCCCGCCCGGAGCTCCACCATCACCGCCGCAAGTCTCTTGGTTTCCTCCTCCACGGGGCGTGTATCACGCTTCCCCTCCCTCATCTTAGTAGACTGCTAGAAATTTGTGCTGTTTCTGCTGATGTAGGTTGTTCAGTACTTGTGATGAACCAATAAAAAAAAGGAGTGAAAATCTTGTTCCTTATTCCCTGTTAATGCATTAATCTTTTTTTTTAAGAGAATAAATTTAGATTTGTTACCATCGCTGGATCTTTTCAATAAAAACAGCTTTCAGACTATCTATGTCTGATGTAGTTGAATCGAGGCTGCAAAAAATTTGATATCATCGAATTTCAGATTTTTATTTAAACTAACTTGAAAAATGTTAATATAACAAAAATTTTTACACATAATATATTTTTTAGTCTCTAAACTTAAAAAATATGTCTATGTAATTCTAAATTTTAAACTGTATTTACGATAATATTAAATTACGAAAAAACGCCCATAAGAACATTGTCGTTAGTTTTTCCGTCCAGCGCTGTTAATTCGATGACGTGGCAGTTTTTAAGTTATCGTGGATGTTTTTTATAGATCAGTGTTATCGTAAGTACAGAATAAAGTTTATGGTTATAGAAGTAAATTTTTGTAAAGTTCAGAAGCTAAAATGATATTTTATCTTTATAAAAAATATGGAAACTGCGTCAATAGTTTTGTTTTAAGATATTTAATTTTGTTGTTTTTAAATATAAATATGTTTTCGTTTATAAAATGGAATTGTATTTATTGTTACTTTATAATCATCAATTATATTTGTACTTTTAGAATTTAGACGATGAGCAAAATAATGACATGGTGTACTAATTTCTGATTAATTTGGGAACTTATACATAATAAATGATATTCTTACTATCTGTTTTATGCAAAATATTTGTTATAAATTTTTTTAAACAAACCAAATACTATGATATTTTTTTGTGAAACACGTTTTCAAGGGGAATGCAACTGCTACTGCACATACGATGTTAGGGAATGAAATTGTTTTTCATTTTTCTAAAATCAATATTTTCAGCCCATGATCAAATACTAAAAGTTCGGCGTAAATTCACTCTCTAATATGCGCCCCAAAACGCCTCTGTTTCGTACTATAATACTGATTTTCTATGAATCTCTACAAATTCAGCGATTTTCTTATGTGATATAGCACGTGTTCGGGTTCGCCACGTGAGCATAAAATAAGGATGCATGGCACTGGATCAGATGTATAATGAGCTAAGTCGAACATCCTAGGTGAAGAGACCGACAAGTAGACAAGCCCGCAACGAGCTGCAAGTCTAGGTGTCGCGGCAGGTGTAGCATCCACGTCTCCGGATGGGCTGACGGATGAAACAAATAGGTCCAAGCTAAAGCCGACCAGGCTGAGCTGAGGCTATTGAAACAAAAAGCGGTCATGGCGGCTATCTCTCTACGAATTCCGTTAGATCACTACATATCTCTCTAGCATATGACGCATCCACGATACGTGAATAATAATTAATAATTAATAATTATTTTTTCTCTTAATTATATTGATCTATTGTAAATTATATTTTCATGTGAAAAGAATAAAAAAAATTAGATCTTAAATATAATAGTCCATGAATAAAAAAAAAATCTAATCTAAAAATTATATAAAAAATATAAAGAAAAAAAGTAGGCGGTTTATAACTTCCTACTTAAGATATGTTATACAATATTTATGAAAATTATTTTATATATATTTAAAATTTTTATTATTAAATAATTATATTAAAATATAAGGTATCATTATATTTAATTTTTTTTTTCTTATACTTTAGATTATAGAAGATATAATATCTGGAATCAGTGAACCGTTGAGCAAAAAGCGGCATCCACATTTTCAAACACGGTCGCTGACAAAATCTAGCGAAAGGGACGGACAGCTCCTGAACCAGTTCCAGTTCAATTCAAACCCCGCACTCGACCGTTGCTTCCCCTCCCCGCTCCAACCCTAACTGCTACTTTCTTCTTCTTCTTCTTCTTCTTATTCGCTTAGATATCTCGAAATAGATCAGCAATGGCGTTAAAGATGCTGCTGCAGTTCAAGGAAGAGGATATGAAGGTTGACGAGATCTTGGGGTACCCAAGAGCCTACGCGAAGTTGTGTAGAAACCACAGCAGTTTCAGTTTGCTCAGGCCCTACGCCAAGGGACCCCCTTTCGCCTTCCTTCCCTACACTCTCCAACCACAGGAGGTAACTTAATTATTATTATTTGTTTTAAATTGGACTTTCTTGTCCTTTTTTTTTGCGATTTTGGGTTGTTTGGGTGAAATATTGGGCCAATTCAGGTATTTTTCAGTAGTTTATCCTAGTGATTATCATATAGAGAAACTTAGGGATTTCCAGACATGTAGCTGCCAGCTGCAGAAGTTGAAATGGAACGAAATAACTCATTATGGTACATAAAATGATGATTTCTCTAACCAAATCAGAGTTTATTCAGATTCTCATTCGGAAGTTCCACGAAGTCGGTTATAGCAATTCAGATTGAGATCTAAACTCCCTGGAAGTCGGCTACAGCACAGATTGAGTTTCAAACTTGATTTTTTGTTGAAGAGTTTTTAAGATATGATATTATCGTAAACAACTTGGTGAATGGATTTAGAATTTTGGTAACCACTTGAATACTTTCGGAAGCTCCTTTGGAGTAAAATGATAGCAAAATGAAACTTATATGTGCGTTTTCTTTGTTAACTAAGCCAAAACTTGGTAGAATTTAACTATTTTACAATAACTGTTCTTTACTTTTCTGGTCTTTGTTGAGTATAGAACTGCTTGCTTCCGAAGGAAAAAAAATAATTTTTTTTAAAAACAGGATTTTGGTAAGCAAACAGCAAATTCTCTGTGCAATTTTAGAGTTTTTGCCTTACTTTTCTCAGTTTCTAGCTTCGATTGAAACCCATTTCGCATACTTTCAAGTTTGTAAACCTTTTTTTCTCTGTCTTTGTTTTAACCTCCTATGCTTTCTTCAAGAGGTGAGAACACTTCATACATCTTTTGAGTCCTTGGCCATATGAACATTGTAAACAGAGTTTATGATCTTTGAATTGTTTAGAAGAGTTCTATATATGCCATCAGAGCAGCTATTTAGCATTGTTTAGAAGAGTTCTTTGCATTAGAACTCATGTTAGGCAATTTTTGCAAAGCTTATATTTTTATGGCTATATCATTATTAGGACATTTGTCTGAAGAAACACATTTATCTGAACATCTGACTTCTCGCTCCATGTTTGAATCTGAATGAATTTCTTTGCCTACCTTTTTCTTTCTTCTCTTTTTTTTTTTTTTTTTTTTTTTTTTTTTTTCTCTTTAAAGTTCTGGAAACTTGTATGGGCAATTGCAGGCATTGATAGCTAAAGACTTGAATCAAAAGTTTCCTGTCATTGACCCTGAAGCAATCCCTTCCATGAACCCTAGAGGCTATGTGAATCTTCTGTGGAAACAACTCGATCATTTAGGGTGAGCTTTTTATTAGAACCTTTGAAAATCACATGCATACAAATATTTGGATCAAGGTTACATTTGCGTCTTTATTTCTCAGGAATGCTGGATTTGATCCTGAACTCTTTCGTGTAGACCCCTACGGCAATGTTCTCTATTTGCACGCGGACTCGGGTTCCCCACTAGCTTGGGACATTGATCACTGGTTTCCATGCACAAGTCAGTATACTTATTAACACTTCTTAATAATATATATACATGCTATTTTCAGCTCGACCTGAGAATAGCTATAGTAAGCTAACATCTCAGCCGTTGATTTCTTTGATCTAACGGAAGATTTAATTTTACACTTAACGGAATATCGATTCATACCGTTAAGTATTTAACGGCGCCATAGTATTAAAATTAAATCTCTGCCGTTAAATTAAGAAGATCAACGGCTGAGATGTTAGCTTACTAAGACTATTCTCAGGTCAAGCTGAGAATAGCCTCTTATATATTAATGTATTTAGTTGTGTAATCATTGATACCTTCAAACTGCAGGAGGTGGGAAAACTACTCCTAGCAATTTAAGGCTTCTACAGTGGCAAGTTTGTCGAAAGAAACAGAACAAGCTAGAATTTCTTATACCATGGTGGGATCTTCAACTCGGCATATCTGTAAACCAATTTCTGTCGATATTTGCTTCAAGAAACTCCGACTTCAGGTCGTTCACAAAAATCATCAAACTCTTATTTTTCTCATGGAAATAGAAAAATATAAACCTCTTGCTTGCACAAGAATAGGTTACTCACAGAATGCAACTATTACAGGAGTAGAGCATTTTCCTTCTTGTTTCCTGATGGAGGAAATGAGGAGATTACTCCCTTGCAGACCGTAGATTCTCATACTTTCCCTCAAAGTTTTATCGAGACGAAAGTAAAAAATGGTCTTGCTCCAGCTGCCATTGTCATATCACCAGGAAGTTCAGATGCATCTGTGCTGAAGCCTCTGGACATTAATAGGGCTCTGAGATCCAATTCACCTTTAATTGGTTGGTAGAGTTGATATTTTCTCGTCCCTTAGAATAATTTCTTCATCATGCCTATACTTGATATCTTTTTCTAATTTGTTAAGGCGGAAGGAATACTTCAGTCGAAGAATACGATGATCCGACCGTGTCGATACAAAGAGCGAAACCAAGTTTTTTAAAGGAAAATCCATATCATGCAATTGCAATGGCGAGAGACTCACTGAGGAAGAGAGACGAATCGAAAAAGAAGGAAGATGAGGTCAACCAGATAGATCGAGAACTAGAACAAATAAAAAAACATAACGAAACCGAAAGGATAGCCCTTCAGAACTTGGAAGCCTTGCTGATAAACAAGAGACGACGAGTAGAAAAATGTAGACGATTATCAGAGGCACAGGCTTCATACCGTGCATTACTCGAGAAAATGATCCGAGATGCAATGCACCAGTAAGATGAACTCAACTCTTACTCTTGACATTACATTAAACGTCGATCACATTGTTCGTTATTTCTACGATAGCATAGGAATTACCGTATCATACTGCTGTTTTTTTTTTTAATTTTTTTTTATTTTTTTTTTTTTCCCCTCCTGGTATTGGCATATAGTCTGACAGTCTTTACAGAGGCAAATTTGAAATGGTAGAATTAGTTGGGACTAAATCTAAAATTTATCATATTCTTGCTCTATTGTTGATGGATTTTGTTTTTTGTGTTTATTAATTAGGGCTGTGGTTTACAAGGAACAAATTAGGCTGAATCAGGTAGCAGCAACTGCTCTGAAGGCGAGGTTGGAGGCACAAAGAGAACTAAGTGAATCTTCGGAGAAAGAACTTCAGAGGAGATACAAGCAGAGAAATGAGATCGAGAAGAACCTAGAGCCCTATTTACGGCACGCACGTAAAAGGTCGCGTACGGATGATCCGATATTGTGCGAAGAATGGTTTCAGAGCCTGTTTTCTTCGTCGAGGCAAGATGATCCGATAAGAAAAGAATTACGTTTATTTCTGGAAGAGGAGCATAAGGCTTCCGTAGCTGGTTCTTCTCGGCTTCAGGAAGAAGATAGCCAAGCATCATCATCGTCAAACACCAACGACGGAGAGATAGTTGAAAATTTAAAAGTTCCGATCCTCGCAGAGGTCGGCAAGCCGCACGACGATAGCACTTTTCGCATCTCAACAGATAATATGAAAGGAAAATCAGTTGTTCAGAGCCCAAGACCGAAAATTAATATGTTTTCTATGAATGTCGACTCCCAAGACCGAAAATTAAAGATGGCCAATGACGAAACATTTATAACTAGCAAACTCAATGATCTAGGGATCGGAGGGGTCGAAAGTACCGAGAATAATGTAAGAGTGAAGAAGAACATAATATCACCTGATGAATCTGACGAATACCGGGATGAAGAACAAAGGAACAAAGCTGGGGAGCGGAACATAGAAAAGTGGCTAAAGATTATGTTAGAAAATACGAACGAGGGCTCAACTGATAATTCCCCGATACAACCTCAAAAGCACAAGAACGAGCAAGACGACGAGAGAGACGACATTAGATTTGAAGATAGCAACAATGTCGGGGGTCGAAAGAGCTTTGACAAGGAACAAAGAAAAGAAAAGAAAGAAGGGGGCATTGTCAAGTGTGAGAGCAACAGGGGCTTTAGATCCTTACCCTCATCTCCGTCAATGATCTTCGGCTTGAAAAAGAAGGGTGTGGATTGTATTAGCAGGAAGCCAAAGGTGTTCGACGACGATGAGATCGGCAAAGAAGCACGATACGATGAATCCGGTGCCGCAAACAAAGGCAAGTCCTTCAAGGCATGGACAAGCAAGCATGAAATTAGTCAATAGATTTTGACTAGATGCCTATATTTTGTATTGTTCTTGGTGTTGGTTTGATTTTATTTTCCAGCGACTTTGTTTTCCCCTTGTGATTCTTTGATTATTTTATTGCTTGTGAATGTTGTATTATTGGTTAGCATGTCTACTAGTATGTACATGACAACTGCTATGTCTTAAAGTAAATTGAACAATTCCTTGTTTCATAGTAGTTATATCAGAAATGTTATTTTCAGATCATTTTGGCCTTTTTATTTTGAGATTATCGTGCCTGCATTATTTTTTCAGATCATTGCGTATTAGTCCTCTACTTTTGGGAGTTCGCAAATCACCTTCCGAAAGCGCATTTCGGGAGGCTGATTTGTAAAAAAATAAATAAATGAGTCTCTGAAAATACATTTTCGATGACTAATTTGTAAAAAAAAAAGAAAACGGAGGACTGATACGCAAAAATCCCTTATTATTAAATATTTGAAAATACTGCTTCCTATTTCAGAAGTGTGTGGATATATGCGGTGTATTTTGCTTGCGCAATAGTGAATGGATTTTCTTTTATTTAGATTACAGTAAAAGAACTCTACTCGTACCTAAATATGTTCCTTGTAGGTAACATAACTCTTATTATTTTCCGCACCTCTGTCTGAAATGGCACCTGAGTACCTAAATTATGATTTACAGCTGTCCACTATTTCCCAAAGAGGGGCAAATTTGTATGCCATCTCGATGCATAAATATGTTCATTGTAGGTAATTTCTTGTCATTATCTTTATCTCCGGCCATGTCAGCTACCATGGCCGCATCGTCATCGTCAACCTTACGACGACTACCTTTAATGGAACCAAACGGATAAAAAACATTGACATGACCTTGGCGGTGTCAATATTAACGAATAAAAAATTCGCTTTCCATGTTAGCACTATTTCAATGGAATCAAACGGCATCAGTCCGGAGAATGCCAAGGAGCGTATGCAAGGTAATATATAAAAAACAAATTTTTATACATCTCGGAATACCAAATAAAAAATTAAGCCTGTAGTCTTCCTTGCTTCAGTCATTGTAGTTTTTTTTTTTTTTACTATGAATGCTACTCCTCTATCCAATAATAAGAGGACACCCGCAGATCACTGGGTTCTTACAGAACTAAGGGCCGTGCCACACCAGCCTCCGGGGCCAGTGCGAAGCCCACAACAAAGTCCATTCCTCCGCCCTTCTCCGCCTCCGCCACAGTTGCTACTAGATCCAAAGCTGGCTTCGAGACCTGCATGTCACGCCTAAGTTTGAGATATACATTAACTATATGTATGATTTAATAAAGCTGTTCAGAGAAATTAGAGATGCCTGCAGAATTTTATGTACGTTTTATAGTTTGCTCTTATCCTCTCTCATAATACGTATAGGTTTGTGCGTAGTTTCTCGAAACAATATGTATCTGTGTATGGTTACGGAATTTGAATCCCAAGATCAGCAAATCTCAATAAAAATAAAAATAAAAATACCGATTTGGTGACTATACAGTGAATCATGAAACAGGTGTAACAGTAAAATTTGTAAATATACAATGCAGTGGTGCCTGTTTAATTTGTACAATTGCAACCCTCCTTGGTCTAGTACCATTGGCTATGAGCTGAGTATGATCAATTTTCTCGCAAGAAAAAAAAAGAGTAAATAAAAAAGAGCATTACCATTACGAGTTTACGACGTAAACATTTATGATTACCTTATAGTTGACACCCAGTTTCTTAAGTTGTTGGAATCAACTTGGTAAAACTACATGGATAAAGAAATCTGGACACTTAAAGGAAATAGGTTATGGATTAGCGATGCTAAGTGAATCATCATAGTTTTCAAATCCTAACCATGTCGCCGGTCCTCACCGCCTTGCACGCGTCAGATCCGCTGAGATCTAGTACTCGAACGAACGGAAATCAAACAACCAAAACAGTTTGTGCCCACTTGTGTGTTGACCCGTGCCACCTGGTGTGGGAGAAACTGTTGTGCCAATCCGTGCAACCCATGCCAACCACCAACCCTTCTTTTTTTTTTTTTTGTAAATTTTTTGTTAGATTCTAGTTTTCTTTATTGTTTTGTGCAATTTTAGATATTTCTGAAAGGAATAGTTCAAACTAAAAATTATTGCATTGGTATGGCCGGCACGTGCCGGTATCCGTGTTTATTGGCATGCCCCTCGGATTGACTCTGAAAATCTTGAAATCAATGAACTGAAAACATAAAGTCGCATGCCTACCTTGAGTAATGCCATATTGGAACTTGCTGAGCCAAGGTAGCTACATTCTTAAGTCTGAGAATGCTCTGAGAAAAGCTGTTATGACCATGACGTAAGAGGTTGAGCTCTTGTGAATACAAACACTCCACCACCACCAAGAGAACGACCCAGAAGCATGTTGCGGTCCAAATATGAAAGATAGTACACCCCTCCGGGAGATCGTCTACAGTGACGTTGAAAGGAAGTTTTAGTATCTGCCATCCAAGTTATTTACTAAACCACGACATGAGGTCTTACCTCTCTGGGGATGTTAGAGGCACTTGTGCTTTAAAATTCCTAAGAAACTGCAAAATCTGTACCCGTAAAAATATAGCATAATTATTATTAGGTAAGTAACATCCATCAGCATCAGATCAAATATTTTGTGACCAAGCGATGCATATCATTCATCATAAACAACCTGAAGATCGAGGCACAGATGAGACTATTTAGTACTTACTAATGATTTACCTGTAAATTTATATATGAACGTGGAAGTAAAGCTGGAGCTATCAAGGCCTGCAGTTGATCACTGATTTTTATATTTTCTAAAGCAGCCTGCAAAATCAACTGTAAGCCAACCAAACCAACTACTTGTAATGTAAGGAAAACCAATTAAAAATAAAAACAAAGTTCAACAAAAAGAAAAAAAAACTGTCGAGGACCTAGTCAAAATTCAAAATAACATCGACACGATACTTCTAAAAACTAAAAAGACAAGTGTTGTGCATAAAAGGCTGATGAGCTTGATATCATGCTTACTTCAATGGCAGGGTTCCGTGTTATGGATCTTCTCAGCAATCAAAAAAATAATACAGGCAAATGTGAATAGTAAATTATGTGACGAGGCTGAAACTAACCATGCTAATTACCAAAACAATGGGACGCATTATGGAGTTGGAGGATCAATTCCATTTATCACAATATCAAGGAGCATCAAAATCAATAGTACACTACACGGTCTGTTACAAGATCCAAAATACAGCCATGTTTGAAAAATGTAAATACATGTAAATGTATTCTGCAAGGACACGCTCCAATTTGTGCTCTCCTCAAAATAGTGGAATATCTCTCTCCCTCTTCCATGGACATAAGCTTTGGCGGAAACATGTAAATATTGTGTCTGGGTCCTTATCACCCTATCTTATCAATTGGAAATCTGGAACCATATTTGGGGAAGACCAGTTTCTAGTGTGATCCATTGTGACTAAGATGCAGAGCAAGAAGGTGAATGCAATGAAAACATCCTTGCGGCTGTCGAGCAACATCCCCATCATAAAGTCCCACTTGACGACAAATATCAAGATTATGCGGAGCATGGTCACAGATCATGATTAGACAGATCCGCTATAAATTCAGTGTCGCATTTCTTAATCTTACCTATATTTTCATAGCTATAGAAGCATGATTAGGAACTAAATTGTTTGGTTAAGCTATTATTTGCTTGTGGTCATTGCAATATCCGTTTAAAATCGTCAATATCCTAATGCACCCATCTCTTGGAGTTGTCACAGAATCCCCACATCTTCTAAGGTGCTAGAACAGAATGAGAAGTATTGGCAGAAAATTGGGAAGTATTAAGCTAATTAATAATGAATAGTAGTGCTTGCATAAATAACATATTACAAAATATGAACAACCATTTAACATTCTTTTGTTTGCAAATTAAAGAAATCGCCGTGCAAACTACTGATAGTATAATAAATTAAAATACCTTTGAATCTTGGGGTCTCATTTCATGCAAAGCAAATCATGAGAACTAATTATGTAACTAAAATCTTATTGTATTCTCAAATGCTAGGAGCAAATTGTTCAATAGAATTTGGAAGACTAAAGGAGCCAATTGCTGTGATGAAAAACTGTGGAGCAATTTGCTTCCATCCCCGAATTTAGGGTAAACTGTAGATTTGGTTCTTCAACTAGGCACCCTTAAGACGCACAAAGACTGAGTTTAGTCCCTCAAGTGCATAACTAAGTGCTATTCCAGTGTCCCAATCAAAATTTCACTCGTACACTAGAATAAGATGCTCTGAAGAGAAAAGTTTGCCTTTTTACCATTACAAACATAAATAAAATGAACGGCTTAAATTGCATTTTAATAAGTGTCTAATCAGAAGGACCATAGGTGCACTTCAGTTCCACTTTAGGGACTGACACTAATTTTTTGCACCTCAAGTGCTAAATTGCTCGTCAATGTCTAAAATTGCCTTTTTTGGCACCACAGGGGCTAAAGTGCACGATGGTTACAAATAGTGGAAGCCTTTTCCAACAATTTTGCAGCAAAATTGTTGATTCTTAATCACTAAAGTATATTATTCTTTTAATGGGAAAAAAAAAATGTTTCAGCCTCCTTTTCATAGAGCTCAGATAAAAGTGTAAAACCTCTCTTCAGAGTATAATCCTTTCTGCTTTTGTTAAATAAGCATGCATGGTCAATAATAAACACAACAGAAAGACTATACCTAAGAAATATTACCTCCTGAAATTGGAGATATATGTTGCGTTTAGAAATAACAGAAAATTTTGCAGAAACTAGTAGGGTTGCACCTTCTTGCTCCTGCCAATGGAAAAACCACAACGGTTAAATCACAATAACTACTTGCACAATATTTATCAAGAGATGATGAACTAGAATAGGCAAGAACAAGTTTCTTCTCAAGCATGATGGAAAGCATATATCAGCTTATCATTTCTATGACAATGCGAACAAGCTGTTGCTAAATTTTTTTTCCAAAAGTTCAAAGAGATCAAAGAAACCTAAATTATTTTAGGTTCTAAGGGCACTGTGAAGTAGCAACAAATTGAACCCTTTTTTTGGAGATTATTGCGAGTCTAATTCATTGTAGTTTGCTCCACTTCCGTCTGGTGCCTACCAGGTGTCCGATGAAATGCCGCATCCAAAATTCAATGGTATGCCATCCCTTCTTCAAGTTGGATTTATGATACTAAGTCCTCGTCTCTCATCTATTCATGCCAAATCATCGTCTTTTCGGCATAGAGTATGATGCCAATCATTCGGTTTGAGGGGGAGTATAATTTCATATTCACTATCAAATTGGAGTCATGATGAGCTATCATCTCTCTCCATCAGATATTATGATCCTTTGATGCCGAGTGCTCATCTTTTCCGGCACAGGAAGCCAATCGGTTACAGTGAAACATATGTCAAGGTTCGAGGGTTCAAACACGTGAGAAGCATTGACGGGACGAATGGAGTAGTTTCAATAATATTTTGTTTGTCTTCATAGATTTTAGTTTGTCCAACATTTGTCTTGTTTAATGTTTTGAATGTCCAAACTTAAGGTTTAGACACCTTAGGTTTGAGGGGGAGTGTTGAGAGTCATGAATTATCCCATATTATATGTGGACTAAGTCTGGTAGGTGTTTTGAGTCTAAATAAGATCACATTGTAATAGCTTTGTATATGTCAAGAAGTCTATTTACTATTCAAATTTCAACACCAGTGACCTTCCTTGTGAAGAAGCAAAATTTAGCGTGCTTTGTACAGCTCAATGTCGACTTAAAGCAGGGTGCAATTAGGAAGTATAACCAAGCCCAAGCTCAACTGAGCATAGCTCATTTGAGTTCTTATCAGTCAACACCCTGACTTTTCTTCCAAAGCTGCAAGTACTTATATATTGAAATATTGATCTTTCAAGACAACCAAGTTACACGATTACATAGTCCTACAAATGGAGGTTACACAATATATTGAATAACTATTACAAAAAACTAGATGGTAGCAAATGTAATAAAAGATGAATTTCATCGAACCTAAAACCGTTCATGCAGAAATATAAAAGGATTGTATCATAATATCGAAGACATTCTACATAACCTCCATCTAGCATTGCATAACAAAAGGCAATTAAAAAATATAAGGGCCTTTACTATGATAAAAGATGAATTTATTTCATTCCTTGTTTTTAATCTCCTAATGCTTATTTCCTGTGTGCATTGTCTCTTACGTGCTTGGTCGGGGGTGGCTTGAATTCTAGCTCTGCAGACTTGTTTGCTTGTGTGCTTTTGTGCATGTGTGCTTGAGTTTTAATGTCCATATCTACGGTTCTTCTGATGCAACTTCCTTCAAGATATAGCTGCATGCATCCTATCCTTCCCAAACTCCGCTCAATGGAACTTCTGTTGGGTTGTTATTGTTGTATTTACTGCATAAAGCTTTTCAATAGTTGGTTCTCAACTCCAAATTAAGATGCAAGCCACATTCAATCCTTGCTTGTAATGGTGATTGATACGCAAACAATATGTCTGTGTGTTTATAAAGTTTAACAAAAAATGATTGTTGAAAAGTAAACCAAAGTGTCATACACTATTTGTCAAAGTCTCACCTCCAACAGATTCTGGATACTCCAGCGCACAACATTGCGTACAATCCCTCCATCGGATTGATCCTGGCACTCAAATTTTTGAAAAACTTGTCCCACCTACATTAAGATCAAATAATAAATCTATTGTTATCACCATCCACGATGTATAAAGTGCCAAGGCCACATGAAGACTGAAAGCTTCCAAACAAGACTTGGGACACAAAATTCAGCCTTAATGGTTCCCCAGGTCCAGAATCCAGATACGTCTAATAAAGTATATTCGTTTGTATAAAATATCAGCTTTACAAATTTCGCTTGGATTTCACTTTGGGTGGAGTCTGAAGTTCTTTCGGAGATTTGGAAGTGCTCTGGGTTTTGGATGTTTGCTAGATAAATGATTGGACTCCTCTTATCAGAAGAAGTGTTGGAGAAGCCCTGTTGGAAAACTGATCAAAGAGGTGCTTCATAGGATGCTTTCTATCCTAACTCGAATTCAAAGAAAGCCCTAAAGCAGTTCAAGATTATGATATGGAAAGGGGCATAAACATGCAACATTTCGACTCTCTTGGTTATACATGTCCATTGTTTTCAGTGAAACTTCCTTCGTACGTGATTCTGTAACTTCTCCTTACTCTTTTTTTTTTTTTTGTAATAATAGTCAGTTCATATATTGGAAAAGACAGTTCACAAAGTTAACAGGTAATGCTCAGAACAATTGGGTTACTAAGACCTGTAGAAATGGCAACCTAGCTGCGGCCTCGAACAACACAAGCACATCAGCAGCTGAGGTGTAGTTCAGACGCCAAGTTCCATCCAACATCGCGAGGTCAATTGACGACCCGACGCCGTAAGCCTCCACCGCTACCTGCAATCCACCGTCAATAGTGATTATATTAATCAATTTCAAATGAGTAAATGGGTAAACAAATCGCAGATATGTAATACCAGTGCCTCCTCTATGGCTGATCGTTGGTCGGTGGAAGCTATGAGGCCGCGCTGCGTCTCCTGCACCGCTGTCAGGAGCTCGTACTTCCGCTGCTCCAGCTCTGCCGCCTAGGAAGAAATCAAAAACGAAGAAATCAAGAACGATGAGAGTGAATAAGAATTTCACAGAGAAAAAGAGTACAGGAGGGGCGGAGGTGGCGACAGGTGGCAGACAAGGTATTCCGGCGAGGAATCGCCGGCGGCGGATGAAGGGTAGGTGCCGGTGAGTGGTGGGGGGTGGTTTGTTGGTTTGGACGGAGGACATGGGGATTGTTCTTAGATACATTTTTCTTGGAGCTGCCAGACACCGCTGACGGCTAGAAAGGATGTGCTGGAACGGTCAATAAAAAACCAGTTGGGTACTACAATATTTCTAATATCTCAGAATATTGAGAAAATGTGATTATTTCTGAATCTCTTTTCTATATGAATATAATCAAAACTTTTCTAACCATTATTGCTGCTTTGTGAGCTAGTGGTTAAGCCACTAGGTTATAACTATTTATGTCCTTGTATTTAGATCCGAACTTGGGACTATTTTCTGTGGTTTTGATGCCACAATATCCATAGGCGTTAGGCGAAAAGTCATACTATATAAGCTTAATGTAGTAGATTTTCTTGATATATATTAGCTAAAGTGGTAAATATAGCTCATTATATAATATATATATATATATATATATATATATATATATATATATATATATGTGTGTGTGTGTGCGCGCGCGTGCGCGCACGCGAAAGAACAGAAATTCACACAAGAACTCTTCATTACATCCACACAACATGAAGATGGTATAATATGAAAGAAGATCAAAACTTCGGCTTCCACTTAACAAATTAATTAAAGGGAAGTTGAGTATTAACCTTCCATTTTTTAGAAACGTTAGCTCCTAAAAAAAAAAAATACTGACGTGACGACATACGCGCGCCCCCTCGTCACCCATTTTTCCATCCTATTTTTACTTTTTCCAAAAATGTGTAGACCAGTATTTGAAGATGAGAAAATAGCGCATTTTCCCATACTTTCTCATCAAAAATTAAAATGATAAACAAATGGAACCTTATCATTAAGGGCTTTGCTATGCACCCATAAAAAATCACACAAAAAATCACACATACTGACATGACACAATCAAAACCACACATCACGATGGGAATATTTGTAATTTTGATATTTTTTTACGGATCACAAGAAAATTATGCGGATCACGAATCGTGTGTGTGGTGAAGATTAATTATGTGTAATTTATTGGGGATGGGTAGTTTTTCCTATCATTAATATGCCTGAAATAAGAACAACACATATAACAATACCAACATGCGAACGTTATCAATGTTGAACACTTCTTATTACAATATTTTCAAGAGCAGCTTCTCTTATAAAAATGTTTATCACTTTGGCATACTAAAATGTGAATGTTGATCACCAGCAGACCTTATCATGTGACCACTTGATTATATTCCATTATATCATTTTATTTTTTTGAAATGATCTTTATTTAGTAGGGTTTTGACATTAACTAATATGGTCTTGCTAAATTTTAATCTACAAGAATATTCAATAAGTATATTTATTCAGATTTTCTTTTTCATTAATTTATGGGCTTAATTAGTTGCAAATGCTTTATTTTCTTTCAAGAAATGAATTATAAGTCTCTAACTCTTTATTAACCTAGTATAGTCGATGTCTGTGTGTTGGAGGTTCTCATATACCTTATTAAAATTCTAACCTGTTTTCCAGCAAATATTTTTATGGATATTGATTTTAATTTTAATTTTTTATTGATTTTAAATATTGCTCCTGTTATTTTTAAAATTAGGATAAATTTTAATTTGGAAAATCGGTTATTGTGAAATATGTTTTATAGTGAATTATTTATGTGAAGGTAAGATTATTAATTCTGGCAAATCTAAAAACAAAAATATTATAAAATATGATAAAAAAAAATAGTGATATTATAAAGAAACTTGCATAGATACTTCATTTCAATCAAATAAAAACAATGTAGAACAGGGAATCATTTGAAACAATGATTTATTTTAAGTAAAAGATTTTGAAGTCAAAGAATGAGACCTCCCACCAACAGAATCTTACATGTCCCTCTACAATACAATAATGGCTTCTTCTATTAGTTGGATTTGGAGTGTTTGCTTTCTAACTCTCACACCTAAAATTCGTTATACGGCGGTTTTTTTTTTACTTTTGGGAGACTTGCACTAAAGTCTAAAACACCTAAACATATTGCACTTAGGTCTATTTATAAAAAAATTTCACACTTAGGTCCAAAAATTTTACACTTAAATTATTTAAAAGAGAGTATCAAAAGTCATTAAAAAAATATCATAAACTATCAAGAATGTATTATAATATTATTTTTTAACACGAACATGTTAAAAGTTAATATCAGAAGTATTGTGATATTAAGGTGTCGAAATATCAAAAATTTATTAAACTGTGTTAAAATACCAAATTATTAAATATTTTCTTTTTGAAGAACTTAAATAATACTGGAAAAAATATAGGAGGATTGGGGTGTGATTGTCCATTTTTTAGGGAAAATTACTGTTCAGCCCCTCTGTTTCTCGTTTTTGACTGTTCAGCCCCCCGAAACGCGTTTCTCCGCCGACGTGGCGGCGCGCTTGCCGCCACGTGGCGTTTCGGGGGGACTGAATCGCAATACTCCAAAATTAGGGGGCTGAACATTAATTTTCCTTTTTTTTTATTATCTTTGGGTCCCTCCATGTCGGCTATCTTACGTTTGCGGTCATGTCGCATTCATCATACACATTGATTATTGTTATATAAGTAGTTTGCAGAATCAATCTACTTAATAACTATTTATAAGTCTGGTCTTCTAACTAATTTGTTAGCATTATTGCTCTGCGTAAGAGGTTAAAACACAACTCTAAACCTCAAAAACAAACATTCTTTTACGTGGTAACTAAATAAGTTAGACATTTCAAGGTATGTGCTCTTTGAGAAATTGCTCTATCTTTTGCATATTTATTCTACAATCACATATACGATTAAGTTACACATATTTAGTTATTAGTTATTGCGCATTAAGGTTAAATTTTGTGATAAAAAAATTGAAGCCTAAAAACATATAAAAAAGTATTTCTTAGAAAATATTTTAAATATAAAAATTATAGAATACAGCAAAAAATTAAATTCATATTTTTTTTTAAAAATCTATACATATGTGTTTAGATTGATTATGTAAATTTATTTTTTTTTTAAAAAGTAATTTATTCATTTTTTTTTTTTTTTGAAAACGAGGAGTTTCGAGAAAATTCCTTGAAAATTACAAAAAATGTTGTGCAAATAATGATTCGGAAGCCACCTTTAGACAAATATGTTTGTCAACGCCCCTTATGCAAAATTTCGTTGTTGTTATATCAAATTTCATGTTCGTCAACGTTCAAAGATAGTGGCGGCTGCGGCCCCTCCTTTCGGCCGCGCTTTTCTTCAGCATAAAGTAATAAACTCGTTGCTATATCATTTCATTTCATCTCACCAAGTAACGACGAAATCTCGCATTTCCGCCGACCAACCGCCCGCTGCCGGCCTGCTCTCGATCCACTCCCCCGCGGGCGCCCCCGTGATCGCCCGGTGTCCAACCGTGCCCGCCGGGCCGGGCAGACAAACTCACCTAGCAGTGGGCGATGAAAGAGACGCGCGTTCATACACACGTGCAGCGCTTTACGTAGTTTTCACATGTCGACTGCACAAATGCATGCACCACCCCTTCGCTCTTCGCTACGTCGTATGAAAATGGCAGTTCTGTCGCAGGTCAAAGTTTGGATTTTGAAGGGAGCTTCCTTCGGTTTCTTGAAGTTGAAGTATCTCTACCTGGCGGTCCAAGGCATCTGTTGTCTGTTCAGAACGTGCGATATTGTTGATTGGGAAGTCACTTCCCTGTTCTTACTTTCGTGAGGCCAACATATCAAAGCCGAAATATTCTTGGTCCTTTTTTTTTTTTTTTTTGAGAAAAGACATTACCTTCACTAGACCTCTAAAATCATCAAATTGATAGTGGATCAATCTTCTGTGTCATCTATGAACGGGGAAATTTATCTCCGAATAACGTTAAATTTTATGTTCTTATTATTATGCTCTTCAATTAAGTGTAATTATGCTGAAGATGTTTCGATCAACTGTTTTTACCATAACATGTATGTCTATATGGATGTAACTAATGTACAGAAAACAAATTAAAAGAGAAAAAAAAAAGAAAATAAAGGAAAAAAAAGTACCAAGAGCAGAAGAAATCAACTGTACATGAGGCTTGCTAAGGACAAGGGTTTTTAAAGCCAACATATTTTTACATATTTTTTTCATATGGGTTTTATTAGTAGAGTGTACATATAACTGTAGTTACACTAGTCAGATACCTGGGTTACATTGTTGTTACTTTCCCTAACCAAAGAAGGTAAGCAAAGAGTGGCCACTGCTACAGATGCTGGTAGCTCAACTTTTGTTTAGGGCATATGAATCTACCTGCTTGGTATAAGAAAAATTACTGCTGTAGATGTCTAAAAATATACAATACGGTTTGTTTCTCGTGAAAAGTAGGTCAAGAGTTCGAATCCCAGCAAGTGTGATCAGTTGAGAAGACAAACTACCACTCCATTTTCGGTCGAGATATAGAATATATATCTCAGTAACGGACCAAACAAATAACAAATAATTTAAATCATACATCCTTTAAAAAAAGAATTTCGTGATGATTCCACATCAGTCTCATTAAATATAGTACACCCTCAAATAGAAGCTCCTCCTAGTTCCACCAAAACTTGACCCTAAAAAAAAAGAGAAAGTGCAAAACAATCGAAGCCCGAATGTCACGGAAGCGACTCCTTTCAAGTCTAGAAATCCCAAGATCTTATGTGTTGACGCTCGTATAATAACCCGAATACTTATGACTTACAGATCAACAAATGGATAGTACGTAGTGTAACAAGTTTAATAGTATTAGGCACTAATAAAATTTCTATCTCCATTAAATTCTTATTTGCATAAGTTGCAATGTTTGTAATATCACTCCTCCAAGTTTCTAGTCTCATCTTCAGTTTCTACCTCATTCTTAGCATATGAATGCTACCAAAATGTATAATAATATTCCATGAACGTATCCGCGAAGAAAAAAAAAAAAAATTCTTCCAATTGTCACTAGCATATGGCACCAGCAATTATGTCACCAGGATAAGCAATAGCTTGGGGGTTCAGTACCCATGGCCCACAAGAGCCGCATGTATCCCGTGGTAAGCTAGCACGTCTTAAGGAGTCATCCCGATCGATGGAGTGGGGTCAGGGCGGCCCAAATTTGTTTGTATGTATGTACAGACTTTACAAAGTGGACCGGTACGGGCAGGGTTTTTCCTAGCTTGGAGTTAGCTAAATCTTTTTGTGATATCAAAATTTTGTCAATTCATTTATGAAAATACTTGTAATTTTTTATTTATTTGACACAGCTTCATTCATCTTCCCTACGACTTAGTGCATGGTGGCCGCACTAATGTTCACAAACTTGCTGTATCATTGCTTATATATATATATATATATATATATATATATATATATATATATATATATATATATATATATATATGGACATTCTTTTGCCAGTTCTCCAGCTACAGCAACTAAGCCTGCTTTTCAAACTATCAAAGGATGTAGTCCTTGACCTCCTTAAAAAAAGCTGCTTTTAGGCGTATTACGTAAAAAATAGGTTTCCGATTAATTTAAAACTTCTTCTTCAAAACCAAGGTCTCAAAATCTGGTTTTCCTTACATGTATATGTACATATTCAAACATTTGACTTGCGAAATAAAGTAAGCTCAACCGAAAAAGAAATAATAAAAAAGGTGCCCTACAAGGAGGCCAACAATTGGCTCAGGCAAATTAAGGGGGCAATAAAATGCCTGTCAATGTTGTCCTTAGCCAAAAATTCTGTCTTCACATTGGTCAGGATTTATCAATTTCGTTGATGCTTTGCAACTAAAAGATGGTCGGGTGTGGGGCCGATCGACGGCACAACTACAGTTGATTCTTGATGATAGCTCAATAAAAAGAGTTGGTAAATTTGACAAGCAGTTCTTTAAATCCTTAAATGGGAGTTGCAGGAGCTCTGATTCATTATATGTAGGGTTTTGAGATCGATGCCCTAATTCTGCATTCCTGAGTACCGCAGAAAGAAGGATTGTCAAGTTCTACGAGCAGGATGGATCAAGCATCGTCTCCAGATATAGTTAGGCATAGGAATTTCATTGATCTTAATTTCTCTGCAACTTAATAGAGATGATAAAGCTTTCAAACCAGTTGATATTTATCAGCCATGGACAGATTGTAATTAAGATTTCCTGTTGAACTGTAAATGGTGGTCTTCAACAACAGTGGAAAATTTGAAGAAAACATAATCAGCGGATGTTCTGGTACTCGAAGAAGATAGCAATAAAAGCGTTTTTCGTTCTTACTGTTTCCAATTATCAGCTATGATATAGTACTAAAAAAAACAGTAACTTTGAACCAACCGTGGGGTAACTCAAAGTGAAACAGCATTTGAACTTTCTCTGTAAGTAATCTTCTCTTTTTTTCTTTTTTGAGAAATCTTCAACACAATAATCTTAAAAGAAAGATTTCATGTTGAACTACTATGATTCTGCTTCGAGAAACAGTAGAAAAACTGACGAAAAGTTACTAATTAACCGATAATCCACGGATGCAAGAAAACTTGGTTGGAATCTGAAGTTTGAATGAAATGGAGAAGACAAAAACAGAATGGAATCTAACTGATCCAACTGATCAGCTAAAATAATATATTTTAATTTCCATAGTTCTTCAGCAGTTAAAATGCAATATATCTGCCCGTATAATCATATAATCTCCTGCAAATTGATCTGCAAGTTTCTTAAACGATTTAGATAGCTAACAGTTTGATGATCACGAAGAAACACCGAGTCCCTCCTTTGAAGAACTCCCGAAGATCAATAACTTAGCAGAAATATAAATATATGTTGCATGCGATGATACAAAAGAAACACACCAAAAAGTTAAAATAATCCATTACATATAGTAATAACGCGATCAAGGTGATAGAACTCTGATGGCTATCTGATCTAGGACCCGTGCCCTATTTGTGCTACTTTGATCCTCCTCCTCATCTTTTCTTCTTCCTTTATGATCTCGTTACTACTATACTGCAATAATCTTGTACTGCATCAATCAAGATGTTAAAAATTGGAGAGAGAGAGAGAGAGAGAGAGAGAGAGAGAGAGAGAGAAGATTAGCATATCATGGATAACTCCATAGACTGTCACTTTCAGATGTCTCAGGCGAGTCGTCATCAGAAGGGGCGGCGGGGCTCAGCCTCGGCGGGCTCATCAGCATCCCTTCCGCCATGTTAACGAGCAACTGCGGCATATCGAAAATCTCTTCTTCATCAACGAATTCATCCCTTTGTCTTTCTTCCGCAACTGCCGTCTTGTAGCTCAAACAAGGCGGCGGAGGCATCGGCAGAGATGGAGGCTCCGGTGACGTAGGCGGTGGGCTACCCTTCTGCTTCGGGAGCAGTGCTGCGGCGGCAGCGGTAGCGGCAGCACGAATATCTGCCGGAGATGTCGATAACGGAGACGGTCGGCGAGAGGAGGCAGCGTCCGGGAAGTTTAGCACTGCGTCGGCACCGCGTAAGGCGAAGGCGGCAACGTCGTAGGCGGCAGCCGCCATTTCAGGAGTGGGGTAAGTTCCCAGCCAGATTCGGGTAGATTTTCGGGGCTCACGAATTTCAGACACCCACTTCCCGCTCCTGCTTCGGATCCCACGGTAGCTTGGATGCTTACCCGTGCTCCTCGGCGACGGCAGCTCGGCGGACGCTTCCTCCGCACCCGGTAAACGATCACCATCACTGCTGCTTCCAACGTTCTGATGAGGCTGCCGTTGATCAGACATTGATGTTCTTGAAGCTTCATCCATGAAGATCAAACTAGAAGTGCAGTACATGTGAGATCAAGAATATAATGAATATTGATCAGGAGAATAGGAGGAGGAGATATAAGTAGGGGAGGCGGGAAGCGTGGGGTTTGCGCGGGGATAGCCATGGATAGAACTTGGAGATCGAGCACGCGCATTTCTTACTCACTGGAAAATAGCTGTTAAGTTTGTTTTTAACCACACTGAGCAAGAGCAGACAAGTTGATTGATCAAAAGAATTAAATTATTACTATTGGGGTTTTTATTTTCCATAATCGGGAAACAAAAATCATTTTAGCTAAACTCAAACCCCTTCCTCCATCTCTCAAATAATTTATAGTGTCCTTCTTTCGATAAGTAATTTTGATAATTATAGCCGACACAAAATTCCAAATTTTAACAAATTTGATACTGGATGTAGGGGTGAAAGCGAGTCGAGTTCGAGTCGAGTACCACTGTGCTCAAGCTCGGCTCGATTGGTTTAGCTTGACGAGCTTCAATGGCTGAGCTCGAACTCAACTCGACTCGAACTCTACTCGATTGTATCAACTGAACCGAGCTTGAGTCGATTCAAGCCGAGCTCGGCTCGATTGCATTAATTAGATCAAGCTCGAGCTGAGATCGAACTCGAACTTGTTTAAATAATTTTGCTATAAAAAATATTTGAATAAAATAAAAAAGCTCGTTTAGGCTCGCGAGCCTAACGAGCCGAGTAGCACAATGCTCAAGCTCGGCTCGTTTAATTACTCGAGCTTGAATTCGTGCTCGAACTCGACTCGAGCTCGATAATAATCGAGCTCGAGCCAGCTTAAACGAGTTCTAGTCCGAGCTACTCGTGAGCAGCTAGGCTCGTTTTCAGCCCTAATTGGATGCCTCTAAAAGATTACTGGCTTTTTTTAACTCTTTCTATCTTCTCTCTCTCTCTTGGTCTTTTATTTTTCTAAAGTTTCTCTTCACAATTCAATTTTATAATCCGGCCTAAATAAAAAATGGTTGTGATTCTGATAGAAATATAAAAGGTTTTAATCATTCACATGCTATTTCAATTTATTCGTTTCGGATATACCAATTTTATTTTGGGCTAACAACCAAACGATAAGCTAGCATTTATCAAGTATATTTAATATATATTCTATACTCATTAAGTACTTATTTAAGTGTTGAATATGTAAATAATTGTTTAGGATAGAACTACCTATTTTATTGCAAAAGAGCCTATTATCAAAATTGCATTAAGTTGCATGTCGTGTTTTTTTTTTTTTAAAAAAAAAGAAGGGTAAGAAGGCTTCTTAAAAAGGAATAAAAGAAGGAGGGCTGATCATGTCAAAAGAGATTATTAGTTCCTGATTTTAAAGTTAGACACTTGATTACTATTTTTAGGACGCATATTTGCAACAAGGCTCTATTCCCATGGTTAAATTAAAATAAAGTTTGGTTGAGGTGTACGAATATAACATATGTGGTTAGTGATTAAAATCGAATTGATTAATAGCGGATTATATATATATATATTATATATATATATATATATATATTATACGTGTGGGCCTATCTTATTGGGAGTCAGCTCAGCCTGCAAGACCGGATTTTATGTAAGGCTACGCCCAGCAACGCCGCGCTGGTAAATCCACCAAAATCTGCAACCTATTATTTAAAATTAAAAAAATAAATTTTAGAAATTTTTTAAAAAATAATATAAAATTTATTATTATAATATTTAAAAGTTTAATTTTGAAAGATTTCTAAAACAATACCTATAAAGAAATATTATTTGAAAAAGAAATATATATAATATATTTCTAGATATTATTAAAATATATAATTTTTTTAAAAAATAATCTCAATTATTTTTATTTTTAATTATAAGAAATTATTAAATTTTGATGGATTTAGATACGGTGCGGTTTGCAATCTTTGGATGTGAAGAGGCTTCGTCATCAACACGAGGATCGATGCGTCATCCGCTTCTAGTTGAGAGCAGTGCAAAAGCTTTCTTTTGTCTTTGTAATGTAGATTAGGGATTTATTTTATTATTATTATTATAATTATTGTTATTATTGGTGTGAATTGTTATTATTAGGGATTAATTTTGTAAACAATGTGTTAATTTTTGTAGGATCACAATACATAAATGCACAATATTTCATCAACCGAAAGTTTTAGACTTCCATTTGCACAGACCTTTCAAAATCGTAATTTATGGTACATTAAAATAAGTCACATCTGAGCTTAATTAGAGCCATTAAAAGTGGTAAAATCTCTTAGCGCTGATATTTAAACTTTTTGCAAATTAATCGCCCCTGATTTTAAATTCATTATAATCAATATATATATTTTAAAATTTATGTTAGATATCATTTAACTACTATATAAATACTATTTGAAAGAATTTTGAATGTGAAAAAAATTGATTTTGATGTTATTTTAAATTTTTGTATTCAATTTTTTACCAAAAAAATAACTATAATTAGATGTGTTGAGCTTTTAAAATGTTATTGGATTTAAAAATTAATCCGTTACTTTACTAAACTATTTATATTTATAAGATATTTATTTAAAAGTGTTTTAAAAACTTTAAATATAAAAAAATTTTGATGTGATTTATAATTTTTTTATTCAATTTTTTTAATAATATTTTTAATTAAATATTTTTGAACATGAAAAATAATTGCTTAAATAAAAAATTATATTTCTAACTTGCAAATCAATATAGGGGTTAAATTATAACTATTCATTCTTTTTCGCTCTCCTTCTCTATATAAAAAATTATATTTTTTTTTCGCCGACCTTAGAATGTTGGCTCGGCTCAGCTCGGCCAACAGCCAGTCGAGCCAAATCAGCTATTATTGTTTTTTTTTAAAAATAAAAATTTTAAAAATTAATAAAAGAAAATAAGAAATTGTGGGCAGGCCGTTGGCAGCTCGCGAGCTGGCTCGCCCGCCCCGCTTAGATGAGCCATGACTCCGCTTGCACTGTCGAGCCGTGCGAGATACTTGCGGGCCGCGGGCACATCTTTCATTTCTACCTCTCTCTTTCGCAGGCTGACGACCTCGACCGTCTTTTTCTGATCTGAGCGGTTAAGATGTAGTTGCCGGCATTGAACCTCTAGTGATTGAATGTTTTGATTCCTCCTTTTTTAAAGTTAACAAGTATCATAGTTTTTATAAATTTAATAAAAAAGGAACGAGTATGCATATCAAGTGAAAATTAGTTACATTCCAGCCCTTAATTTTGAAGACTCTTATAAATCAGCATTTTATTTTCAATTCGTTACTAATCACTATCAGCTTCACTCTCAGAATTCCTATAAATAATATTTTAACTAGTATATAAATATTTTCTAGATAAACATTAAATTTTTTTAAAAAATAAATTTTAATATGGTTTAAAAATTTTATATATATTTTTTTTTAGAAAATACTTTTAAATAGGTATTTTGAACTTCAAATTTATAGTAAGTTTGAAAAATAATTCGCTAAAAATTTGAAGCTTGAAAATATCCTATTTAGAATTTGGAGCTTGAAAATAACTCTTTAGAAATTTTTTTTTAAAAAAACAAAACTATGAATACAAAAAATTAGTGATCTATAACATTAACATTTTTTTAAAAAAATATTTATAGATATGTGTTTTATGGTGTAAAAAAATAATGAGCTGTAAATGATAATTTTATTCGTAAAATAAAATTCGGCGGAGGGGCAAATATACGTCTTTAAAATAAATAAAAGTAAGAAAATAAAAACACATGGTCAACATCACTTTGGTGCAGATGCGCAACATTTATCGACAAGATCTCCTGATCTCAAAAGCTTGTCATGAGCATCAACTGAACCTCCACAGACTTATAATCTGAACTGTAACGTGAAAAACTTTCAATTTTGTGGTAAAAATTTTTTGGGATAATGTGTTTTCAGCCCCTTTTTGAAACTGTTTTCGATTCAGCCCTTGAAGTTTCACTTTTCCGTTTTACTCCCTCTTTCATTTTGTGTCTTTCTATTTTGACTATTATATCAATATTTTTTAATAAAATTTTCAACATAAAAGTTATAAATTTTAATGAGATATATAATTTTTATATTTAATATTTTTATAAAAAATATTTTTATATAGGTATTTTAATGCTCTGAAGTGTTAATAGATTTTGGATCCGACCTATTAATTCGCTGAAATTTTGAAGTATCAAAATAGCTACTTACATATATTTTTTAAAAAAACGTTGAACATAAAAATTATAGAATTTATCAAAATCTATAATTTTTATGTTAAAGTTTTTTCAACAAAAATTGATATAATAGTCAAAATGATTAGATACATTTTCCAATGAGGGGCCAAAAGCAAAATTGGCAAACCTCATGGACTAAATCGAAAGATCTTTGCCTTTTAGAGACTGAACGCTCTCCCAAAAATTTTTTTCTTGATCAGATCTTATCTGCACTAACTTCGTTCTAGGATGAAGCAAACTGATCCAGCCGGCTCTACAAGAGGTCGCACATTAGTCCATGGCCGGGGACCGGGCTGAGCGGCATTGCACCGGCTGAGCTCCGCCATTAGTCCTTATGCGTATCACAATTCAGGATCGGAGAAGACGAATCATGCACCCAGACCTATACGGCCGCCTTTTGACTTCGGTCGTCGATGTCATCAGCCACTGATTTTTGTCTTCAGCGGTCGTTGAAGACCATTTTTGTTGAAGCGTCGCATTTTGACGTCCTTCTGCGGAAGCATGCACCCAGGTCCATAGGGTGTATCGACATAACAACACCATGAAATACGGTATGAATATACGCGAGCAACATCAGACAGATTTAATATCAAATTATTCGGTACGTGTACATAGATCTTTTGCCCGTGTGTTACAGGTAAAAGGCAAACAATTTAGCACCTTTTGATCTATGCAATTTTGGAGTTTTGTCGAAAAATTCCCTGCTATGCAAAATATTGACAAAAAAGTCTTTTTTTTTTTAATTACTTACTAATCAGTCCAAAATATTTCTAAGTATTTCTAGGTAGATATGTGGTTTACAACTTAAGTATTCAAAATTTTTTTAAAAACTATTTTTAAGTAGATGTTACGAGACTCCTGAATTTTTATAACAATTAAATATTTCTGAATCGTAAAATACCTTTTTAGATACTTTTTTTTAAAGAACTTTGAAAATAGTGATTGTAAAGCACATTAAAAGTTAATTATTAAGTATTTATTTTTTTTTAAACATACTTATTAATATATATTTTGGGTTGTTTTAACGATTATAATGAAAAAAGGGGGGTAATTTATATGTGTTTGGAAAAATAGGGGGCTTTTTGACATTATCCCTTAAATTGTTTCTTATGAAAAGCTGAATCCTGCCACAATTAGTAGTAAAATAGATAAATTGTTATCTACCATTTGTGAATGGAAAATACTTGTCCCAGCAACCGTGCCACCCACAAATCTACTAAAATCAAATAATCTGCACAATTAAAAAATTTGAGAGTATTTTTTTTAAAAAAGAATTAATATAAAATTTGTAAATTTTAATAAAATATATAATTTTTATGTTGATTTTTTTTTTTCAAAAACTACTTTGAAATAGATATTTTGGGACTACAAAAATTAACAGATTTGAAATAAATTTCAATTTTGAGGTAGCCATAAGCACCTTCAAAAGTTCCGGGGGGGCCACGAGCAACTATTGCCGAAACTAGTTTCCTTTGTCTGCTCCCAACCGATCCCAAATCCTACTTCGTTTTCGTAGAGAAGGCCTTACAATCGAAAGAACAGAGTCTAAAATCACCCGAAACCTAAGAGAGTTTCTCCGGAAATATGATATGACAAGCACGGACGACTAATTGTATAGTATTTAAATCCAATACAACTCGTTAAAAAATAAAATCCTAAGCATATGTTTAAAATTATTTTTCAAAAAAATATTTAAGTATACAAGTTGAAGTTGTAGATCTCATCCTTTTTAGAAAGTTTTTTTTTTTTTCAAAAAAAAATACTTTCAATATTTTTTAAAAATTTTATGGAAATAGATTATAAATTTGGTGAATTTGTCGAAAAATTTATTGCTGCGTGTAACTGCGCTTTTTGTCAATACCAACATAATTGGACCTCGTACCAAGCTCATGACTGACCATGCAAAGCTCAATATTGTCCTGTATACATCTTTGTTGGTACAGAGTATGACCACCGGACATAATTACTTGGGCTGTTGCCCATTCAAATGGTAAGTCTGCTGGGCCCATGTACGGTGTGGACATTAGCGCACTGAAAGGACTTTTTTCCAAGTACAATAGGAAAGAAAAGATGCTGGAAATTATGGATACATTAAAATTTTATCAGGTATCTGTACAATATTAGATATAAAAGACATTATGCACATAGTCAGACACATATCATATACATTATGAAGTATTCAAAAAAAAAATTTGAGATAAATTTCATATATACGTATGGGACATGACGGACATGAGTGTATGATAAGTGTATTCGTATTTGTCTTATTATTTTAAAAAAGTTCTATTAAATTTTTTGAAATGAGTGAAATACAATTTAGTACTAATAGTAACTAATATAATTATTTATGTACTCAAATATTATTTTTATTTTTTTAGATATTTAAATAGTTAATAAAAGCTATTTTTAATAATTTATATTTTTTATTTATGTGTCCGTACTGTATTCGTATCGTACATTTTTAAAAATTGCCCTGTTCCTATTAGTTTCTATGTCGTGTCGTGTTTTCATAGTCATATCCATTTTCATGCTTTTTTATGAAAGAGCACACCTTTAATATTCGGTCGTCTGATATCGTCTTTTTAAAAATTTTATATATATATATATATATATATATATATATTATTAGGAAAATTTCATTAACTGCTCTGACATAACATAAGAAAATATTAGTACTCATAACGGCAAATATTTATGTGACGGTATATTATTCCAGGTGGAGCATTTAGCCGTTAACGGGCTAAGCCCAATACAGAAGTAGTAGGCCCAATCTAATTAAAGCTTATGTATAGCTTCGATCAAATCATAAGGAGAACTATTTATGTATACAAGCAGTTAGCCGTCACATAATGTTGGGATCTGGATTATACTAGATCGAATGAGTTCGCCGAAGATCGTTGGAGTACTGCTATTGGATGTGAGTGAGAGCACAGACAATATCTGCTTCCACGCCATTGATGTGACGGAATGAGTCCGCCGAAGATCGTTGGAGTACCGCTACTGAATGTGAGTACAAGTGCAGATAATATCCACTTTCATAAACATATAAACATATACGAGGTAAGCCGATATATTTACTTATGGTATAAAGCGCATTTTAAGCACCATAATTTCCATCTGTTTAGAATATATCTTGAATATTTAACATGAGAAACGTTATAACCATGAAAAGAAAAATGCACTTCTATTAATTTACTGATCCAAATAAAATTATCGAAATCTGGCTCGACCAATGAGGAGCAATACGCCGAAGCGTGGACCTATTGCACGTGCACGGAGCGTGCGCTACTATAATAGATGTGAAAATTTTCTACATCCGCCTATGTCATAACGGAAAATAAAATGATAATTGCATTTTAGCCCTCCATATTTCAATAGTCGCGTATTCCAGCCCTTATTTTAACAGTCGCGAGAGCGCAGCTACGTCGGCGTGGAAATATGTTTTGGAATACTGAAATGCAAACTGTATAAAAAGGAGGGCCGAAATGCAATTCTCCCGAAAATAAAACCTGATGCATAGATTTCTGAGCCCAACAATGTACCATTCGGCCCAACTGTGCTCTCCAATTGACTTGTTTCTAATACCACCATTGATTAACTTCTCTCACATTATAGCAGGTTTGTTGATCTACGATATGGACAAAGACAGTAGCTCTTGTACTAAATTAAAATTATCCTTTGAAATGTTTTGAGAAGCATTTACTAACTTAAAACAAAATTATACTATTAAATAAATAATTCTAAAGTTAAAAATAAATAAAATTTTAAATAACTACTAATATGCATATTCAGTTTTTATTTTATTTAAGCCTTCTTGGTCCAGCCCACATAGGTATCTAATTGTTTGAATGGCCTACATTTAGCTCTATTCTGACGAAATAAATGAAGTTGCCCCTAAATTGAAGTATCTTCTGTGAACATAATCGCGACGGATCCAGAAACTTTTTTATGGGAGAACAAAATCAATTTTTAAAATCAGTTCATAAGATAATAATGATAATACTCTATATATATATATATATATATATATATATATATATATATATATATATATATATATATATATGTAATATAACAACCAAGAACAGGAGCCCTCTGGACCCTACATAGGTCCATCCATGAACATAATTGGTTTTTGTTTTTTGGTGAAACTATAATTGAAATCGGACGACGGGACGCTGGGAGCTGAACGTCGAGGACGCAAGGAGTTTAACGTCGGTGATGGAGCTGCAAGACGGCGATGGAGCTCGGCATCCGCGATGAACCACAGCGGCTGGAGGGTGCACGTCGTTGTTATTATTATTATTATATTTTATTATTATTTTGTTTAAAGAGTGGGTAATAGATACCCTGGAAAATTTTTTATTACCCTGGTAGGAGTATTACTAGGATATCATTTACCCTTACATATGGTCCAAACGTGACCTAAGAGAATGCTCCATTCTAAGAGTAGCCGTTTACATATGGAAATACACCTACATATATCCGCCAATGCAACTTTCATAAATATGTAACCGATAGTACAGAAAGCCAAACCTGCTTTAAAAAGGCTTCTAAACTCCCGTCCAATAAGTGGGACATCCCGTCATCCCAAGCCCGGATTTATTAGGTCTCAACAGTTGCCCATGCTTTATGGGGCATCTTCCAACTTCTCCACGCGCTTAGAAATTCAAGTACCTGAAAATGGAATCTCAAATTTTCCATAACAAGGACAAGGAAAATTGAGTTATTCTATTAATGATAGTAGTAGGACAGTGTGTATGGACCATTTTTTGTAATTTAATTGCTTAATATTGATTGGACCACTTTTATGTTAAAATAATCCTATAATATAATAATAAACAAAGTGAACCCGGAATGGAATAGGACGTGGGGCGGCGCTAATATTAATACCTCATGCATGGTACTACCAATAACGATATTAACAACATTTTAATATTTATAATAATTAATTTTAAGGCTCCTAGGAAGTGTCACGCCGAATGAGCAATGGCTCAGAAACTGCATCCATCCATATACCAGCCTAAAGGATAGGTCACAGGTTTGAACCCGTGATCCTATGAAATAAAAAATATACAATTTCCGCACATTTTCAGCTAAATTTACTAAGCTTATGACTTGATAACTTCCAAAACTACATATCTAGTTCAGGACAACATTATGTCAAATTTTTATTTTCTAACCTAGTTCATGCCCAATAAGAGCAAGAGGGTCTAGTTACAATACGATATATAATAAAACAATCTGATATATGTACGTTGTGCTCGTCACCTAAAAAAAAGCATTAAAAATAATAATCTGCTAAACATAAATATTTAGATGAAATTAGGTATAAGCTAATAACAACAATAATAAAATCTTAAATCACTTATGCTAGTTGGTGGAACTTTTTCAAAGTATATGGGAGTAAAACTAGTCTAAAGACCGAATACGCGATACACATAATATATCTTTCAAAGTACATGCGAGTAAAACTAGTCTGAGGATCAAATGCGAGATACAAATAAGATAACGAAAACATGCACAACAACATGCCTTCTATTTTACAAGATGCACTCGAGCCAAATTTCGGAAAAGGGCTTTACTATGCACCCTCCAAGAAACCACACAAAAACCGCGTATGCTGATGTGGCACAATTAAGGCCACACATCACGAGGATATCTCCGTAATTTTGATATTTTACAGATCACGACAAAATTGTAAGGATCATAAGGTGTGTGTGTGTGATGAAAGATTAATTGTAGGTAATTTTTTGGATAGTTTGTTCGAAATAAGTAAAATTTTCTTTCGGAAAATCCCAAAAGTCGGATTCGCTCGAAGGGGTAGGTAGCGAGCAGCAGCAGCAACAACAACAATAAAAATAAAAAACAACAATAATAATAATAATATAGTAATTGTTGGCAATAGTTCAAAAATGGTCAACGTAAGGGCATACCGTACCATGCAACGTTACGTGCACGAACATGAAAGTAGTTGCACTCCTTAAACAAGTGGAGGGAAGCTTCTTGTCACGTGAGGCGCGTCCGGTCAAAATCAGATTCGTTGCTTTCTTAACTGGTCGTTATCTGGCGAACCCACTTGAAAAACGCGCCAAAATAGCAAACGAATCTGCTTCCCAACTGTCATCTGTAACTGTCACTGGGACTTCTCACCTTTTATTAATAGAAAACAAATTCAACCATGTGGAAGGAAAAAAAAAAGAAAATAGAAATTTGTAGGTAAAATTCACTGCTGCTTGTTGAGATTACCAAGTATGCAGCTACTGTGAGCAACATGCCCGGAGTCTATAATACCTCGATCGTGTTCCGAAACTTGATTGGCACTTGTGCCTGCATCTATCGGCATCTCCCCAACGATTAGGGCTGAGCATTACACGAATCTATCCGAAAAATTGAACCGAACCGACCCGAACAAAGCTACAATTTTGGATTCGGTTCGGATCGAGTTTGGTTCGCGTCGGCATTTTAATTATTCAAATTTATATAATTCGGGTCGGGTTCGGTAGTCGAATTTCGGATTGGACCAGAATTGTCCTTGCGAGTCACGTTTTAATTAGTTTTTCTTGGTTTTTATGTACAATTATTTCTTTTTAAACAAAACATTCGTATTACAACTACTCGGGTTGACTCGAACCGACCCGACCCGACCCAATCCTAATCCGAACTGGTGTTGAATAGAAATAATTTGTTCTGTTATTCGGGTAAACAGGAACCAATCCGAAACGAATTTCAGTCGGTTTGGGTAGAAATAAGATTCGGATCGGATCGAGCATGAAAGTATTCGATTCGGTTCGGCCTTAAAAATTTCCGGTCGGTTCGGTTCGGATGACTCAAATGCTCAGCACTACCAACGATCTTCGGGAGCAATGATGACTGCTAAAGTGGACCAATGCAATTAGATGAATTTGATCTGGATGGCAGAAATATCTAGCTTAATATCTAGAATTTTGGATTCTCAAATTTTAGTATGTGTCATATCCCTATGGATCGAATTAGATAGTCTAAATCGCCTATTAGTTTAACTTCATTGGATGTATAATAGAATGCGATAAAAATTGATGTTTTTTTTTTTTAATTTAAGTACTTTTTGACTCTTTTGTTACTATCAACAGTCCCAATTATTTAAAAATTATCAATAATCTAAAATAACCCAAAACAGTCCAGTATATTTATGTTGGATTTATGGCCCAAGTGGATAGTGTATATTGATAATTACAAATATTAAAAATATTTTTCAAAATTAAGCACTAAATAAATTCAAGCTACATATAAAAAAATATTCAACTAAGATCACTTATGTATTTAGCGAACATATAAAATAAAGTAAGAGTAAAGAGATGACACCGGTATTTTGATAGTGGTTCGACGCAACCGGTCCGTCCACTATCTTATCTTATGCTGAAGATTTTCGCTAATCCACTAAGCAATAGATTTAGGGAGTGTATCTCGAATCGTTACACCTTGATTTTTAAGGGTCACCAAGCAATCCGCCTCTCTTTACTTTTACGGACCAGTAAAGCAACTATTTACAATCACTCAAACAAATAAAAAATTCTAAATACAATCTCTCTCAAGATAAAGAGAGGCGACTAACTATAATGTTTTATAAGTTTAAACTCCATCTATAGTCCAACGGAGTTTTGGAATTTCTAAAGGGTATTGAAATATTGTACAAATGTATCATCTGTGATGAGCAAAAACAACTCAACCCCTATAAATATGGTTCTCTCCGACGGTTTGCAAATTTGGTTTGAGATGGTTCAACGGTCAAGATTTCGGTCGACCGTTTTCACTGTCTAATGGCTAGTCTACCCGAACTATCCGTCAACCAATTTTTCGTGCAGATAAATCAGTCTATACAATGAGCAGTTTCGGTCGACCGATACTATATTTCCTACCGATAACCTCATTATTTTGAATAAGTTGGGCTAACAAATTAACTTGTGATTCTTGACGCCAAATTATTTTATCTTTTAAGCTTAACCTAAAATCATGATTTCTTACTTACTTGATTTTTTACACTTGATAATTATCTGATTCTTACTTATTTTCTTCGTATACTAGTTTCATCATAAATATCAAAATTATCTGGATAATTTCTTGACCACGTCGGTTTTAGCCTTTTAGGTCAGGCCTTCTCGATACCCTATCTTCATCCAGACCCCACAAATTTGCAAACCGTGGTCCGTGAATCGTCTAGAAACAGCGACAGGACCGACTCCTTCCAACCTTCCATCCAACTGCGAGTTAACCGTCCGCTGCCAACCGTCAATCCTGACCCGGTCTCCACGAACCATCTCAAACCAAATACGATGAATACCTTCGCTCGCACTCGACCCCACCACCGACCCCGGCCGACCCATCCTCAAATTTTAACTCGACCCGGAAGGATCCAGCCTGGCTCCCGACTCCAGCCTGGCACAGACCGTGTGCCCCGCGGATTACTTTATTCTTCGATTTTATTGGTTTTTTTTCTTTTTAAGAATATTTTATTAGTTCATAATAATATATATATTCTCCATCCCTCTCTTTCCCCCCAACTTCCAAACTCCAACTTCCAAACACTCTCTCACTCACTTATCAAGCAGTACACAGATGGAAACTCCTGACGCGGCGGTAACAGAGTACGCGACGGTGTCGTCGGCGCCGCCGAAGCGGAGAGCTGGAAGAACGAAGTTCCGGGAGACACGTCACCCAGTGTACAAGGGAGTTCGTCAGCGGGGCGCCGCTGGGCGGTGGGTCTGCGAAGTCCGTGAACCGAATAAGAAATCAAGAATATGGCTGGGAACGTTTCCGACGGCGGAGATGGCTGCCCGAGCGCACGACGTGGCGGCGCTGGCGCTGCGCGGCCGTGCAGCGTGCTTGAACTTCGCCGACTCCGCCAGCGTTCTGCCGGTTCCTCGCTCCACCAGCCCGAGGGAAATACAGCGCGTTGCCGCGCAGGCCGCAGAGGCGTTCCGCCCGAGCGAACTCGCAGCGGACAATGATGGCTCCGGCGATCCGAAACAGACAGCGGGCAATTCCGGCGAGAGGAGTTCGACGACGACGTCGTTTTCGGTGGAGAGCGACGTGGGTTACTTCGACATGGAGGAGGAGCTGCTTGGCGGTCCAATGGGGATGCCGCAAGCTTTCTACGATGATGAAGAGAGCGACACTGATATGCCATTATGGAGTTACTAGATTAAGCTGCGTAGAATGCAGCTTGCTTGTTTTTCGAATGTACAGTATTTGAAGTTCTTCTGGAAGAAGAAATGGCTCCAAATGAGATACTGAATTTCGAGGCAAGCGACGGTCTCCCCATACTAAGTGAACTCCGAATTGTAATTGAGAAATGCTAAAATACCCGAAATTTTTACCAAAAAAAAAACTGAAATACTTCGCTTCGAACAAGGATATCTATATCTAAATGAAGCAGCACATAGTTCTTTCGTTTTACAAATTTGTGAGAAATTAGGGAAGAAATTGTAAGTCGTAGCCTTTATCGAATATGGTTTAATAAGCGATATATTTGTACCGTTAAAGAGTCTATGAAATTGATACCAAGGAACTACAATGGCTGCAAATGCTAAGTGCAATGAAGAAATGTATCAGCCCCGGAATGATACATATGCCTAAATCTGATCCTGGTTATTCGTTTGCCAATGTTCTTTTTTTTTTTTCTTTTTTTTTCGAAATTATCATGGTGGAATCCGTAATACTACCATACATCCTTTATAAAGACCTCAAATTTATAAAAATTTTCCACGTCTAGTTCCGATCAACGCTCTGCATCCGTATTTTTTATGAATGGAGGCTCTACGAGATATAGAAAAATTTTCGAAAACTTTTGCAAGGATTTTTTTTTTGTTGGTTTAAATAGAGCCCAGAAACGTACCCATTCCGTTAAAGAGTTATATTATCCTCCTAAAAAAAGAAACAGGTGGCGACAGTTATGGATATAAACTTACTTTTTTTAGATGGATCTTTAAAAAGTAATGGCACCTTATGGTAGATTCTAATTTTTGTAGCTAGTGTTGGATAGTGCTGTATTAGGTGATCGTTGGTGTAGCGGACATCACATTTTTACAGTATATGGATGATATATACAGTTAAGAACATCAGAATGTTTCTTGTTTTTTTTCTTTCTTTCTTTTTTTTTTTTTTTTTTTTTTTTTTTGAGAAATGTAAGAATATTAGGATGTTGTTCAGGAGATAATGTCGCAGGCAGTAGACCTTAACGTCGCGAGCATAGCGGCACAGTGATAATTATTTTTCCTCACCATATCACTGATGCAGGTTCGTTGTAGATTCAAATCCTGCCAAAGAGATGATGAAAACATCCTTCGCCGGGAGCGATCATGAGTGCATACGCCGTTCTCCTAAAACCTACGAAAAACTCTCTGAAGTTAGCGGGAGCCGACAGTGGTATTGTGCCCTGAGTTCATTTTTAGTTATATGACAAGTTGAAATTAAAAGGCAAATTTGTCGAAAACTATCCGTCCAGCGGATAGTATCTATGGGATTGCCCCTTATTAAAAGCTTTACAAGTTTCAGTCTCCACTTAACGTCCTATTTAGTGACCATCGCAAATCGCTCATGCATTTGTGACACACACCCGAGATCGCAAATCGCTCATGCATTTGTGACACACACCCGAGATCTGAGTGGCACACTCTCATCGCACACCCATTCAACACCTTAGAGTTCTCCTGAAAGTAAATTGCATAATGTTAAAAACAAATCCTGCTTTTCAAAATTCGTACAGTTCAGTTCATACTTTTTTTCAAAATACTTGCTAAAGCAATCATATATATATATATATATATATATATATATATATTAAAAAATACCAAAAATAAATTTTAATGTACTCTACAAATTTTGTATTGAAAGTTCTTTAAAATATTATTCATACATAGATATTTTATAGCTCTAAAAGATAAACATTTTAAAGACTCAAAATATTTATTTAGAAAATTATTTTAAAAAAATTGAATAAGTTATATACACATAAAAAACCATTTTTTATATTATATATATATTATATATATATATATATATATATATATATATATATATATATATATATATTTATTATATATTATATATATATATTGGAATGATTTTATATGTTGTTCAAAAAAAAAAAAAAAAAAAGGAATTTTACTCCCCAAAGAAAAAGACAAAATAAAAGTTGTAACGCAGTTAAATATGTAGTCAATTTTGAAGGCTTTATTTGGGGCGACATTGAAGACTTCCGATTGAGAGCTGGAAACAAGAAAATAATAATAAAACCAAAAACGCAACGCGCTTATTTGGGCTTCTCCGGACACATAATCCTGAATTACCGCTGCGCTACTTTCAAAAATACCATTTAGTGGCATAATAATTGCACTTTTTTTTCTTAATTTGAATAAGGAATGAAAGCAACCGGCATATTAGCAGAATTACTTGTTATAAATATATTACGATATGTCTCTTATAAAAAATAAATTGGATATTTAAATTCACTATAAATATATTTCTAACAGAATTAGTCTAATTATATTAAAGTATTTTACTCTCTCATATATAAATCGATATCAATCGTGAACTTAAATATTACGGAAGTCTTATAAAATTTATTTGGTTTTACGTAGAATATTTCTGCGATAATTTAAAAAAAAAAAAAAAAAAAAAAAATTGAAGTGGGTATTTCATCGCCAGGTCAGCATGAGATGATTGGTTTATAGATTTTTCGTGCACCATGAAGCACAATTTAACTTTTTGGTGAATGCATCAATGATCACGGATCCACATATCAGAAATACATTTCCAAAATTGCACGATATATTTCGTAATATCTTTTATATATATCTCAAAGCACATTGTATGGTTTAGATTACATCAGGACTGTCAATAATCTATAGCATCCGTCAAATGTTTGATGTTCGCGGCTATGGCGGCACAGAGACAAGACGGTGTCGGCCGATCAACATAAAAATTGCACGATATATTTCGAAAAATCTTTTATACATATCTCGAAGCACATCGTGTGGTTTAACTTACATCAGGACTATAAATAATCTATAGCATCCATCACAAAGATATGATAGTACAGATACATGATGGTGGCGACCGATCAACATAAAAATTGCACGATATATATTTCCAAATATCTATTATACATATCTCGAAGCACATTGTGTGGTTTAGATTACATCAGGACTATAAATAATCTAGAGCATCCATCAAAATATTGATGTTCGCGGCTATGGCTACACACAAAGAAAGGACCAACATTGAACCTCATTTTCCAGCTTTAGAGATGATAAGCAGATAGAATTCCTTGTTCCAACATAAAAATTACATAACATCTACTAAATATTGCACATTAAGTTGGACACATTATGAGCATCAATAGAGTTGCATGCAATCAACCAGAGTTCCTCCGTCAGTCGACGGCGACGGGCTGCATCTCCTCGGCCTCCTTCCTTATGTCTTCAAACAAGGCGGACGACAAGTACCTCTCCCCGAAGCTCGGAAGTATAGTCTCGAATGCACAATAACAAATTTATAATTCGACCAAAAAAAAACAAATTTTATAATTGCATACGAAAATTGTGAATTTACATTTGAACGGGATGATATTGTCATGTTAAATATTTGAATTAGCCAGATTTGTGGCATGAAATATATTAGCAAGCAATGCAAATATATGTATGCACATTTTTAAATTAGTCATTATACATGTTATTACAAAGTAGCCTCTACCTCGAAATTTGTGTCAAGAATGTTTTTATTAATATATAAGTATTTCTAAAGAAGTTTTAAAAATGAACAAAAAAATATATTTCGATGTGATTTACGACTATTATTTTTAAAGTTTTTTCAAATAATATTTCTAATAGTTATTTTGAGACTTTAAAATCTCAATGGGTTAGTAGATTATCCGTTAAGACTAAGAAGCATCAAAATATATATTTAGAAATATTTTTTAAAAATTCTGAACAAAAAAAAAGATTTTGATATACTGCTAATAAAGGACCAAATGTTCTGAAGGTAACTTATAAGGAAGCAAAGTTGGGCGCTGCATGCTATGATCTGATTAGAAGCACGCTAATAATACTTTAAAAAGTGAACCCACTATACGAAGTGTTCCTATGATCCAGACTCTGGGAGGCTACGGTATACGCACCCGTACCCGCTACTAGCGGATGATATTTTCCTCCTGACTTTGTTAGAATTTCAACCCGCACCAATGCTTTAGAGGAGGTAACTCCTCATCACACTATCGATACTTTTTAAAATAGATAAGAATTTCCAATGCATCATAAATTTACATACCACAATGAGCTTCCCTTTGTTTTCTGGGAGCTTTGCTAGCCGAAGTGCTGCCACTGTATTAGCTCCTGACGATATCCCTGCCTGTTACACAAGAAGAATATTCATTCCAGACCAAAATTGAACTATCAAGACCGACTATATATATATTCTCAGCTCGATCTGAGAATAGTCTTGGTAAACTAACATCTCAGTTGTTGATTTTTTTTATCTAACAGCTGATATTTAATTTTATACTTAACGGAATAATAATTTATACTGTTAAGTATTTAAAATTATCCTTATATATATAAAAGAAAATTAACGCATCGCAGTAATTTAAGCGTAAATATGTATACCAGAAGTCCCTCTTTCAGAGCCAACTCTCTTGCCATCTTCACCGCGTCCTCACTAGAAACCTGTTAGATGTTTCTATTTCACAGTTAGCAGGAATGCAACAGTCGAAGCACACAACTATTTTTTGAAGAAATTTGTAACTTGCCTCGAGTACTTTCTCCATTACATCCATGTCCAGGATGTCTGGTTTGAAACCAACTCCATTACCAGTAATAAGATGAGGTCCTGTCCAGACAGTGATCATAGAATATACAAGGATTAGCTGTATAATGCAATAATTTGACCCCCAAAAAAGAATTCTTATATTCAATTTTCTTTTTTTCTATAAAATACTTCCAAATAGAAGTTCTGAGGCTCCAAAGTATCTTAACAGGCTAGCGGATTAATTTTTAAACCCACTAGAATTTTGAAGCCTCAAAACACCTATTTACATGCATTTTTTGAGAAAAACTTTGAATACAAAAATTGTAAATAACATCGAATCTTTTTTTTTTTTTTCATATTAAAGTTTCTCCAAAAAATATAAATATAATAGTAAAAAATCCTCTTTGTACGAATACGGGGACAGAAGCCGATTTGCAAACCATTTATAATGAAAGGCTGATTTGCTTATGATTTCAAACTCAAGGGCTGATATGCTATTTTCCCAAAAAAAATACCTGGTTTGCCACCATTTAATACATTACTCTCAGCAGGCTCTACTCCATATATCTGCCAAAAAGTGTGCATGTTAAGAGACAAAGCGTAGGGCGTTCGAGTCGAGTCTATGTAACAGAGACAAAGCCAAAGCATGTTTTTTTTTTCTGAGATTAGCGTGGAAAAATCCTGCCTGTAACCAGCCAGCCCTCTTTGAGCGACCGTCGTAACAGGTAAATCTACGGATGGTACCGATCCATGTTCCACCAATCGATGGATCCCATCCTTACGGGTAGGGGAGACCCTGGTGCACGCCTCCGAATGGACCTCAATCTAGGGCCCATTCTATCCCCCACGAGAAAGCCAAAGCATGTTGATCAGCACCTATTTGTATATGCAGATAAGGTGCAAAAGTACCTTAACATTGGGGTTCTTAGATTTGAGATATTTTCCGACACCTGTAACAGTGCCGCCACTCCCTATACCCATCACGAAGATATCCACTTCGCCCATCGTATCGTTCCAAATTTCAGGTCCCGTCGTCTCAAAGTGTACCTAAAGAACAATGTATTATATGCATTACAGAAAATATACTATGGAGTAAGAATATTCAGTATGAATGAAGAACTGTGAAGGAATTCATGCTGAAGAAGAAACGATAACAGAAAGCAGCATCTTCGGTTATGAACATATGATTTTATACATTCAATTCAAGTAAATTAAAGGGATGCATAATGGCTCATCCGGTCTTATCAGATCCAAAAGCTTTTCTGCAATAATAAAATCAAAAACCCATTTTTTAAACGAAGATTCTGTACTGTTTATACTTTCTCTTTCTTCTCTATGTACATTTTTTAAATAAAAAACCCCATTTTACATTTTAATGTAATATAAATAAATAATAATTATATTTTATTGTCGGCACGGCACGATCAGCACTTCTCGAATTTGGAATTTACTGAAATCGGCTCAATACAGTACGGAAAATCTTGGTTTCACCAAGCGATAACGATCATGCAAAAACAGAAATAGCGGTATCAAGTCACAATAAGCATATGCAATTATCTTTGTCATTTGTTAAAGATTTGAGATAGAAATAACAATACTAACTATATAAACTTATAGAAAGACTGTACCTTAACATTGGCAGGATTCTGAAATTGTTGAAGCATAAATGTATTAGGATAAGAATCCATGAGATCATATGCCTTCTTGATAGTTCCACCCATCCCCTTGGTAGGATCGGTCAGTATCAAATCTGCACCAAAAGCTCTCATTGTTACCCTCCTTTCAAGGCTTGTATATGATGGCATTGTGAGCACAAGTTTGTAGCCCTTCAGAGCTGCCGTGAAAGACAGCGATATCCCCATATTTCCAGATGTCGGCTCGATTAGCGTCGTCTGCAATGTTATTTCAGAAAAAAAATAAATTAAATTAAATATTAAGATTAGATATTAGAATTTATGAAAATCAAGCACCTTTCCAGGGGTGATGAGCCCTTTCTGTTCAGCATCTTCTATCATTGCCACCGCAGGTCTGCGGATATCGATTAAAATATAAACTAATTGCTTAGCAAGATATTAGCATAGGGTTCATATATTTCACGCACGAGCACGCGTGAGCGCACACACAGACAAATAGAAATTTGCCACCTGTCCTTCACACTGCATGTAGGCTGCATCATCTCCAACTTTGCCGCCACTTTGGCTTCACAGCCCTCTGTTACCTTGTTGAGGTACACAATTGGTGTCCTTCCAATGAGCTGCAAGTTAATTTTAAATGCCAAAATTAAACAAAATAACATCAAAAAACCAATAAAAAAAATTGAAGAACAACTCATTGTTAATAAAACATATAGACGTCTTGTAGCCATCCATCATTTTTCACTCTTATTTATAAGGGCAGTTGTTGGCCTCCCGCACGTTCTTCCGCAAAACATCACTAAACTGCTGGGAAAACGCATTTCTCAAGCATTTTCGTGATGTTCGGGAGACACGTTCGACGCAAGGAAAAATACGTTTTTCCGACAGTTCCGTGATGTTTTGTAGAAAAACGTGCAGGAGCTGTACCATTTTCCTATTTATAAATGGATGAACATTTTCTTGATTCACTTTCCCTTCTCCTTTTACTAACTTCTTTCGTATCCATTTTTCAGTACTCTAATGAACGGTAGTCTCTTTTTTTTTTTTGTAATGATGGGACAAGGCAGGCTAGTGCCTTGTCCTATCACCAAACAGCGTTGCCTTGTGCAGCGCACGCCCAAGAAAGTGCTTGTTTATTTTTTTTAATTAGTTTTTTAAAAAAAATTTTCAATATAAAAAATAATTTAAAATTTTATTTTTTTTAACGGTCAGTCCGTGCGGACTGACCCGCGGGTTAGCAGTCCGAGCTGAGCTGCATCCCTGCACTATGCGGGGCGGCCAGCCCGGCCCGTGAAAATAGCAACGCGGGCCGGCCCGCGGCCCGCTGCCGTGGGCGGCCATTAGCCGTGCAGGCCAGCCCAGGCCCGCATGGCTGACTACATAATAAGCCCTCATTCACATTAATCAGCAAAACGGGAAAGCGACCGACAACAACATCCTAATCAAATTCCACCGCGGTAGGATCTGTAAATGATAGATGTACGCAGCCATATTTTAAGAAGGCTATTTCCGTAAAGTCCTCAGCCTGAGGTAAATCCAAGACATACGGACAACCAAATACATATGTGTATAATGCAACAAATTATACTAAACAGTTACAATACAAGCACACGAACAACAACGTACACATAAATAATAAATTAGTAAGAATAGAATAAAAAATATATATCCGGATAAAAATATATAAAATCAAATCAAATAGATATAGATAGGTACGGGCACTGACGTGATCACTATTGTTTTATATGTCTGCCCCTCGACATCGGATCCCAATTGCATTATTTTAGCCACTTAAAGACCAAATTTACAATTAGCTATAGAGATCAGACTACCAAGACTAGAAACAAACGACAACGATCAAGTGTTAAGTTGCCGAAATAAATTGCTAGAAAATAGAAATAAATAATGGTAAATTGTTTACAACACATTTATTTAGTTTAGGAAAATGCTTATTGACCATACAATCCCAAATAATAGTAAGATTTTCTACTAGTTTTATTTTAATCTGATTTTTAACTCCCACAAGTTCCTAGAGTTATATATATTAAGCCCTGCATCAGTTGACGTGCTACAGATAAACCACTTTTACGAGCTGTTATTTTTCACATTTCAAATATTTTTTTAAAAACATTTTTAAAAAATTTAAATAAAAAAGTTATAAATCACTACAAAATTTCTTATTCTTATATTTAAAGTTTTCGGAAAAAATATTTTAAATACGTAGTTTGATACTCCAAAATTTTAATAGATTTGATGATTAAAACCTACTAAAAATTTAAAACTTCAAAATATTTATTTTAAAAATAAATTATAGATTATATCAAAATTTACTATTATCATATTTAAATTTTCTCAAAAAATACTTATATAGTAATCAAATATTTTTGACTTCAAGATAAAGATTGATTTATAAAAAAAATTAAATAATAGGCTGGTTTTTAAGATATTTGAAAACCTTACACAATTTCCTTTTTTTTCTCTATGAAATATAAGGGAGAAAATTTGGGCCGTGACAGACCCTTCCGTGGGGTCCCTCAACGGCGCAACCTATCAAACCTGGACGGACCTCTTTGATCCCTTAGACCTTTACAACAGTTCAATTACGATTATCAACGATCTATTTTAAGCAACTCAGTAGTTGATGTAGCGTATTCTAAGGATTTTCTTTGTGTGGACTGTGGAGTGGACATTTTTCAAAAATAAAAAATATGCTATTTGTACTTAAATATTTTTAAATGACTATTTTTTTATTTTATCTATTTTATATATTTTTTATTTTATTCACAAGGTAAACTATGTAGACTATATCATATATGATATTTTTTTTAATGTTAAAATGGTGTTATTTTTCCCCAAAAAAGAAAAAGTTATGGAGCGAGAGAAAGAGAGAGAGAGAGAGAGAGAGAGAGAGAGAGAGAGAGAGAGATGGGTGTGGACCTTGGTGGGATCTTGCTTGATATTAATGGCGGAAAGATCCCTGATGGATGGCTGAGAGAATGCATTGGACTCCACAGCTTGTTGGGTGGAGAAGGAGGAGCGTCTGTTGAACGAAGGAGAAAGCCTCCTCGAACATGCTTTCCTCATCAACATCAACTCCATTAGCCTACATGTAGCCATCTCTCTCCGCTCTCCGCTCTCCGCCTGCCTCTGTCTATCTTCCTCCCCTGTCTATGGCTCAGAAGAAGATATATAGAACAAGAAAGCAACAGAGTAGGACCCGGTTTCAGAATTTTCCAATTGGGCTGGCTCTTCTGATAAGTTGGTGGATGAAATTAGTGCCCAAACAGAAGATGCATGCAGCCGCCGTGTGACCGTGTCCGTTGCTGGTCTCTGTCTCGTAGGACCAACGTGACATAAGACGGTAGCTAACCAAAAATGCTACACCTCAAAATCAAATGGGATTTTTCTTATTCAGCCTGTCAGTCAAAACTCGGACCGATTCAATCCTTTAACTTTTCATAAGTCATTTTTTAGTTCCTCTTTGATCAACGTCTAATACCATTTGAGAAATACAATTCTTCAGAATTATTTTAATCCTAAAAAAATCAAAATTGATGTGGCGTTGTCCACATCAACCTATCATTTATTATTTCTTGATATTAAATATCTTGAAAAAAAGTACCTTTTAATGTGACTTTTTTGATAAGTATTAAATAAATATTTTTAAAACATTGAGATGCGAGAATAATCACTTTTCAAGTATTTTATTAAATGCTTGGGCTGATATGGATAACGCCACATCAGTCCTGATTTATTCAGAGTCAAAATGGACATGAAGTATAGCATTTATCTATCATTTTGACTATGGTATTAATATTTTTAGAAAAAATATTTTCAATATAAAATGTCATCGAGAATAATACGCATTAAGATAAATCTCACAATCATTATTGCTGAAATTCAAATTCCAATTTATAATACTAATTAATTTGGACCAATGGAGATTAGTAGAGATAATTATAATATTATGAATAGCAGGTTCAATGTTTTTGACATCGAAAGAAACACCACGTTCAATGAATTCTAATGTGGAGACTTCATTTGGATTGGGGAAGAAGAATTTTGGACCAATGTAATTTAGGAGAATTGCGTTTCAGCCCCCCTAATTTTGGGGTCGCGCGTTTCAGCCCCCCGAAACGCCATGTGGCGGCACGCGCGCGCCGCCACGTCGGCGGAAAAACGCGTTTCGGAGGGCTGAAACGTTAATTTTGAAAAACGGGGGGCTGAAACGCAATTCTCCCATGTAATTTTAGGGCATCAGATCTGCATCGTGGATGGAGAAAGCAGAGTTGAAACGTAAAAGTGAGATCACTTTTCTAAAAGATGCCCCATTATGAATTTATGATGCCTTTATATTTCGGATAATTTCATATCAGCTCCCCTTTTAAAGGATTTTTCGGATCAGCCCCTGAAAACGTGTTTTCAGGGGCTGATCCGGACAATTCAAAAAAAAAGGGCTGATATAGAATTGCCCCTTTATATTTTTTATAATTACGTAACTCAAAATTATATTGTTATACACTTCTAATTTAAATAGCACTTTTATTCCCTCTTAACTCTATGAAATGATAAAATTATCTTTATTCATTTTCTTAAAAAATAAAGACAATTAACTTGAAGATGATAATTTTGTATTTCATAAAAATTAAATGGCAGTGGTCAGAACGGACAGAAATTACAGTTCGACTCGGACTGTCTATAATGTGCGAGTACTACCCATACTATTTTAAAGCAGACCGGACTTGACATGTACCACTTGTACAGGCCAAAGACTGAGCCGCGAGTTTTTTTGACGTCCTTAATTACAACAACAATAAAAAAAATATCACCTAAATGAAGTCTAAAAAGGATAAAATATATAAAGCCATATTCCGAAGGAAACTGTTTTAAAAATCCTCAGCTTAAAATACCGACACCTAAACACAAGAGCACGCAAGCAAATAAAGTCGCAGAACAAAACTTAAAAAACCAAGAGCTTCAAAAACAGCCAAATGATATACATACATGTAAGCAATAATAATCCTAATATTGTAAATTTTTCACCCCATGAGATAATAGGGGTATGAATTCCTGCTGTAACATGAACTGATATAAATGGTTTTAAAAAAAAAAAACATAAAAAGGACCATGAGACTTCCAAGGTTATTTATGAATAAAAAAGATTCTAACAACTAGCATCACACATCTTAATACAACGTAGTGATGCACCTACATGCATTAAAAATGCCTGTTTTAGGCATCCAATGCACTATCAGATTTTAAAATGAACCACAGTTTATTTATAATCAGTGAAGATGAGGGTGAACAGGTAGGGTTGGGATGCCATGAGACAACATTTACAAGGGACAACAATTAACTCGAGGACTAACTTCGGTTAAGGGTCTGGTTTCCCAACGACAGTCTCGTCGCTGGAGTCGTATTCACCTTCGCTCAGCTCTTCGTCGCTAGATTTGTCTTCTGCTGGAGCGCCTATGTCTTCGGGCTTTGCATATTTCTCGCAGTACTCTGGATGGTGAGGATACAATATATCAGTAACTCGGCAAATGAACAATGAAAGCTCGTCTTAAAGCATTCAAGACCACCATAATGACATTTAACGATCACGAAATCAATTATACAATTTTTCTGATATGAGATCTATGAATATCTAAATTATAATTAAGATTCTGACATAGAAGCTTAAGTACCAATCGGTGAAGTGCTAAAAACTCTTCCAACCCACCAACCTAAAAACGTTGGTGGGCCGTATCCTCTCATTGCATCTATGAATATCTTTAAAAGGGGCTAGCAAACACAAAATTACAACAGGGATTAGCGAATGGAAATCACTAAAACTACTAGCTATTTCAACATATGTACCTTATAGCGATTTAAAAACTTTTAAGCATGGATAATGATGTTAAAACTTAAATATGACTAGTTATTTAAATTATAATCCACATGTCGACTTTAAAAAGATTGCAACCCAAGTACAAAACACTAAATTGTAGCCAAACAGCTAGAGCAATTATGAAAAATAAAAACATTAGGTAAATTGTCAATGGACATGGCAAAACATATTTGAATATGGAGATGGGTATCCAAGCATTTTCCCCGCGTGATCGTTATATTGTCTCTCGGATATGAAATTTTTTACTTTACTGCAGTTTCATGTTCTGCTCAAATGAATGTCTCAAGTCTCAACTGTCACCACGTGTCATGAAGTTTGATGAAGTTGCATGCCCAAGATACGAAAAAGCCATAGGAGCACAATAAAGTAAAACAATGGATACAAAATAAAATCGAGACAAGATTCACGGAGGGACTAAACAGAACACTGTAGCGTGCAAGGATCTCTGTAGACGACTCCACCTAGTGAGGCAAGGCTCCGTTGTTGTTGTTCACTTTAATGATTATTTTATATTTTTAAATGGAAATTCTATATCGTTGAAACTATACAGCATGGACAAAAGTCCCAAGATGTCAGGCATACCAAACATAGAAAATGTATTAATAGATAATCGATTCCAAAGAATTTAATAACCCTAAAAAAAAAAAACATTCTTAGGCTTTAGATATCCTTAGCAGAAAGCTATACATAATCTTGAAGGACTTATTCTTACTTTAATTTGTGCAACTTATGAACCTTAGTCCTAGATAGATTTGCCTCTATAGCATATAATTTGTATAGTTAAAAGTTAAAACTCTGGGCTTATGTCCATCTTTAGACCAAAAATGGGAACAAAGAGTCGAGTATACTACCTATGTGAAAAGGAGATAATTGTTGGAGCACTCTAATAAGAGGGTTTACTAGAATACATTGTATCTATGACATGTAATCAATTCCCTATACTACTTTAATTAACAGTAAGTTTCATTGTTGAAAGAAGCTTCCATTTAGTATGGATGCGTTTGATTCCAAACGCAATTTTTACAAAAATCAAATGTCTGGGGAATGACATTCCCAAATTCCATATCCTTTAATATTTATATATTGCAAATATCAAGGATATTTAACTAGGATAATAGAGGGGATTCCATCAATTGAGAGAACTTCAAGGACATCAAACTCTAAAGTCTAAACAAAGAGTAACCGGAAATATAAGGGCGACCATGTCATGGTAATGCCAAAACAAAAGCAGCGTCAAGAATAGCACAGGATCCCAAACAAATAAAAGGAGCAACTGATATGCTCGTGTATAAAAACCAGATAAACGGGAAACATGGAAACAAAGACATTTGTATGGGGTTTGATTTCTCATATCACATTAAATCTCACCAATTATAGAATCTCTAGTAGTCTAAAAGTATTGGCAACCGAATTCATACCAGATGAATGGGAAATCGTGGAAACAGAGGTAATTGCATGTTGATCGAGTATTCATATGACATACAATATTCTCATAAAACATTAAATCTCACCACTTGTAGAATCTCGAGTAGCATAAAAGCTGTCGCCAATCAAATTCACTTAATTCCGGGGCGCCGACGTGAGCGGACATAACCGGTTCATAACAATTTGTTTCATTATTTATACGGATGACCGTATAAAAAAGGATGTACAACCATACACATTGGATGCACATTGAACGATTTTAAAAAAGAATATAAGCAGCATCTAACAAATTCCTCCCAGACAAATAATATTGTAAGACAATGTTCTATCCATAGAAAGCAACAGGAAAACCAGACGTCCAAAGACATTGGTAAAGACATTAGTGTGAACTTGATTTAGAAATTTATGCATTCATAAAAACCCCACAACAACAATTTATTATTTGTGACGCTGTTTTTATGAGACAGTGCGCATGCATTTGCCGTAAGATGCATCACAGCATGTAATATCAGACATACTCTGCAATATCAGTTACTCGCTTTGGTTTGAGACAGTCATATTACAAGAAATAATTGCTGATATACTAAGAATCCAAGCATAAGGCTCTATCATGGATAAGTCAACAAGCAAAATTAGCAAATAGATATGTAATAACTCCAACATTGCCAACAATCAGATGCCGAGGAGAACAATTAGCAAAAATGCATGTTGTATACTTTTACCTTTCACTCTTTGTTCATAAGCAGGACGATCACGCATCATCAATGATGCAGCCTCCCCATTCAATGGGTCCGAAGGATTAGGATATAACAGTAGTTGTGGAAGGAAAACTTCAAATACATTGACAAGATCTGAAAAGCATAATAAAAAAGAATATACCAAAAGGAAGTTACTATTAAGCAACAATAAAGAAGTTAATGTATCATTAGGATAATTCAATCAAGTTTCTATGAGAGCTATAAGCAGACAAAAATCAAGCAGCTAATTTAAATGTCATTCTCATGCATTTAAAATAATTAAGGTGCAGTAAGGCATCTTACCAAACATTGGGCTCCAAGTCTGATTAATGACATCCAAGCAGACAGAACCCGACCTGAATGGATCAAACATGATCAAGAACTTGAAACATAATCTTCTAACAAGAAAAAAATGAGGGAGAAATTCATATAGAAATAAATTTATTACCGCATTATCCACATTATACTTAAATTACGGAAAAGACTCACATTTCATCAACATTGGGATGATATATCTTGTTAATGAATCCAATGGAAGGAGATTTATAAGGGTATGCATCAGGCAATTCAACCCTGACCCTCCACACACCTCCCTGATAAAGGCCTGCCAGGGTCATGAAAAACAAAACTCATTCTTCCTTTCGTGTTCAAAATTTCTCAAAGGTTTTTGTCTTCCCATCATTCCTAAGTAAATTTCCTAATTCATCAAACTTAACCATGCGGAAACACAATGAATTAAGTTGTCGTATACAACCACACAAAAGCATTGACTTCCAACAAAAAAAACACCAGTTAATATATCGACCCCAACTTCACTTAGTCAGGAAAAGCATCAAGTTCAAGACATTCTCAAAATGTACAAACTAACCAACATTCACAAGTGGAATTTTCAAATTCATCAACTTAACCATCCAGAAAACATTCATGTCAGTATGTAGCTACAAACACACAAGAACATTTGACTCCAAATTACAACACTTCACTTGATTTTGTTTTTTTTAATTTTCAAACTTCATTTAAACAGGATAAGTATCAGGTCCAAGTTATTCCAAAAACTGCAACAATTTTCCAACATTCATGAGCAAATTTTCTTACAAAATAGTAATTATCCTAGCAAAATTGTAATTATCCTCCTCTTATCCCTCCTAATATCACTCCATTCCGCCAACACAGTTGCTTTAGTTGAACTTGATATTGCTTCAATTGACACTACTTGAGTTGTCCTTAATTAGTTCAACTTTAGTGTATACTGAACTTATTGTTGCTTTGGTTGAACTGGAGCGATTGAGTAAAAAACAGGTATTATACTTAAAACTGATTTTGTAGTCATCTAACCATGCAAAAGCTAATCCGGAAAAGCCACATATTTTGAAGTTCCTAACCGCAAACACACCAAATCACTGCAGCAACAACAATAACAATGCAGTCAAGAGTCCCGCCAGGGCGGCGACTAGGAAGGGTAGATATACACAGCCATTTCCTGAATGAGGTTGTTTCCGTGAAACACACAAAATCACTAAATTTGGAACAAAACTAGAGACACGACTTATTAATTTAACTAAACCAATTTAAGGATATCAAAGATTTTCCTCCTCACATATCAAGCAACTGGATTTATATCATGCATTAAAACTCTCCTATAGGGAAAATTAGTCAGAGCTCATGGTACGAAATTTTATAAGCTATACCCGACCCAAACTAGAAATGACACGTAGCAGGTTCTACTGTTATAGAGTCAAACAACTAAAGAGCTCAACAATCTCACACATTCATTACAACCATACCAAGACCCGCGAATGGCACTCATCCGTAAATATATTAGCTTGTGTATGATTATCAAAGTTATCCAATGAGCTCTGCATACTTTTCTCCGATAAAATAACATCGCAGTTATCAAAATCAAAACAACGATTAACATCGCAGTGATCGTACTATCTTTGGGTCCATTGAAATCGACGAAGAACTCCTGCATCCCATCATTCATCATCTCCACTTTGTAATCGCTCATCATCCTGCCAAACACCCAAAAAAATAAGTTAAAAATATTTAAAAAAAAAAAATCCATAAGGAACCACAAAAACATAACCAAATCAAAGAAGTACGTGCAGTTGAATCAAAGATCTACTAACAGCTTCATCAAATCCATCTCGCGCCGCTTGCTAGGTGACGACATCGCTGCTCGCAGACTTGAGTTCCCCTCGCCGCGTTCTGTTCCGTTTCTCAGCGCAGATAGGTGACGAGAGAAAGGGGAAGGGAGTGCGCAAGAAAAGGATAACACTTTTTTTCATGGAAGTTAAAATACTTCAATAATAAAAAATTTAAATCTAAGTAAAATAGAAATAAATGATGCTAATATGTCGTGTAAATGTGTAATACCATCTGATTCTTTAGTAATAATAAGTTATTACGTTGCATCCCAAATTAATCGTGTATTTTAATATTATTAAACTTTCAGCTTTGCAATGCATTTCTATCACCTTTAATGTTATTAATCATGTATTTTAAATAAGTTTTGTGGGATCTATACAACCATGAACCATCATTATTAAAAGTCTGTGTACTAGGCTTGTAGCAATGCTGCCGAAAATATTATGTAAAAAACATTGAAAAATATGTCACATTTCCAAAGAGTTAAATTTGTTTCTGTGGTTAGAAAAAAAAAAGTATGATTTCTCAAAAAAAAAAAAAAAAAAAAAAAGAAGTATGGATGTGTTAGAGCAAGAAATACTACTTATCGTTTTGTTTAGAATTAAAAATATATTATATTGCTCATTTTATTTATTTTTAATTTAAAAGCCTTCTCTTTTTTTATACTGTATTATATAAATAATTTAATTATAAAAATTACAACTACTATTATCGTTAATATTTTTCCTAAATTATTTAGTTATAGCTTACTATTACTTAACATAGTATCGTAGCCGTGTAGATGGGCTACTCGGTTCAACGCTTCCACATTTGGATCTCATTTGCCTCCCCGATTGTACGTTTGTGCATATTGGAACTCTTTTTTGCACTACAAAGGATCGACTTTGTCAGATATGTCATGTGAGTTTGTATGTAGTGCATTTTGCGATTAGATTTGACGTTTTGTACCTTCTTAATCTGTTTTGACCAAAAATATTTTTTTTGCAGTGTGAAATAAAAAAAATACTAATAATTTTCATTCCAAAAGAATAAAAGCACTGTTACTGTAACGGTATATTCTTCTTATTTTAACACATATAATTTTTTTCTTATTTCTCACCTATGTTCTCCCATCAAGTACTCTATCTCTAATACATGTCTTTCCCTCCAGCGCAACGAGCGGCACCGCACGTCGCCGCCCCGCTACCAATAAATGGTGCGCACGTTTTCTGAGGTGAAGCGCTTCACTCGTTGACCTAAGTGCAGAGGGCAATTGTGATATGATATCAATAAATATGCTTAAAAATTCATAAATCTATAATATTGGTACATAAAAGTCAGAAGATACCAATGGCTTCTTCTTCTGCCAACACAAAAGCAAGTAACTTTACCTTCTTTGTTACTTCTCTCACTCTCTCACATCATCATCATCTGCATCATTTAGGCTAGATGTTTTTCACAAAAAAAAAAAAAAAAAAAAAAAAAAAAAAAAAAAAAAAACACTCAGCAGGCATATAGTTTTTCAACTTACTCATGCAATATTAATTAAAAAAAAGAGAGAGACTTACACTGCAATCCAAGAGAAAAAGTTAATTTACACTGCAATCCACTTATAAAAATTATACTTAAACTTTTTTTATGGAGGATATTAAAAGTTTCAGAAGAATGGCAATATGTTATTTCTTAACATAAAAGTATAAAAAAATTAACACAAAAATATTATAAACTTACTAAAAAGTGTTAAGGTCTAAAGTATCGAATGTATATAGAAGGTGTCAAAAATGCATTCGAAGTTATGAATGCGTTAAACTATGTCAAATGACTAAAGTGTAAATTTTTTTTAATAGTACTTAAGTGATATTGAAACAATATGGAATGACTATATTATAATTGTCCGTTTAAAAATGCATTAAAATACTGTCAATTTAATCGAATCTAAACAGTATGAGTTGAATTTGTGTATTTAGGCCTACAAGTACAGTATACTTATTTGTTTTCTTTTAGCTAATAAAATTTTCATATCATTGGTGCCCTAGAATGTTCTTTTTGGAAAGGAATTGGGCCGCCCAAGAAGTGTTGGGCCGTCCCAAGCAGCGTTATTGAAGGGACGCGGATCCACTGCTCCTCTCTCCCTGTGCCCATCCGCTGCTCTCCATTCTCGCCGTCCATCACACGCAGCACCTATCTCGGGATACTATCTAAAATTTTCGTCGGATTATTTGATCTATTTTTAAGCATTTTGATGAGAAATTTTAAATTACAAAATTATATATTTTAATATGATCTATAACTTTGTAGTTGAACAATTTTAAAAAAATATATCAAATATTATGTCAAAATAATAATAAAAGTTTTAATTATTATTACGATATATTATTCGATATTTTTTTCAAAAATTATTCACCTATAAATTTGTAGATCACATTAAAATTTACAACTTTTTAATTCAAATTTTTTCATATAAATAGTTAAAAATAGATCAAATGATTTGATAAAAATTTTAAATAGTGTCTCAAATTAGATACTATACGTAATAAACGATTGGGATCGTGGATACAACTGTGGGTGCAGGAGAGAGAGAGAGAGAGAGAGAGAGAGAGAGAGAGAGAGAGAGCAGTGGATCCGCGTCCTTGTTGAAGTGAGTAAATGGTAGGCCTGGGCCACGTGCGAGAGCCTATTATTTTGACTTTTTGCACGTATGCGTGCAAGCATAGGATACTTTTCAACATTTTTTATTAATACTAAAATAATGGCGGGAATTAAATGCCCTTGCTGCTCCCATTCCAACGGCTCACTAACTAGGATATCGGCACTTCCCCGACACGTGTTCCCCGCTTTACGGGTAGGAATCTAAATCTATTTTTTAATCACCCTTGCATTTGGGTTTATTTACTCATATGCCACTCAAATATCAACCCGATCAAACGGCCAGCGTGATCTGACACTGAGCAATGAAATGTAAGTTGTAATGGTATTTATGTAATTTAAGATTCTGTACTGGTGCGACACACTCAAGCGAAATCGACGCATTGAAGTCCAGTGACGGTCTCGAACAAATTTGTTTGCGCTCGAGTCTTGCCCAATTAAAGTAAATATTTTCTTGCTTTTGAGAAAGTGTATTGTTTTTAAGTTGTTATGAAAACAAACTTGTCATAAACCAGTCCATTATGACCGTTCACTCATATTTTATCGTCGGAAAATTTTCATTTTTTAATCTTAACAAGTTTTAAAATTTAGATTATTTTATCAAAATTTTAAAAAAATAATTTTGTTATATTTTATAAACTATATTTATGAAATTTGATTGTGTTTCATTAAAAATGTAGGCGTCTAGTAGCGTAACCTACCGACTGGCATCTAGAAAAAAAAGAAGATAATTATACATCACTCCCTACTTTAAAGCCATTCTTCCAAATAAACATTTACTTGTTATTTGATAATTACTAAATCAAAGTAAATTAAATATATACAAATATTTGTAAAAGAAAAATTGAATATAACATTTACTTGTTATTTGATAATTACTAAATCAAAGTAAATTAAATATATACAAATATTTGTAAAAGAAAAATTGAATATAAAAAAAATGCATTGCCAACTTTTATTAAACTTTTTTTTAAATAGATATTTTAAGACTAATATTTACTGCTAAAAATTTAGAAATATAAAAATTTGGATATAACAATGGTATGGTTCACCAAAATTTATTCTTTCATAACAAATTTTTAAAAAAACATTATATATATATATATATAGTATTTTATAATTTTAAATATAAATTTATTTGACACAGTTTTATACAACATGCTTTATTTTTTTTATAAAATTCCGAAAAATAGTTGAATATAGCATAGTCTTGCGGTTCCTTTAAAAAAATAATAAATAAAATTAAAAAACTTCACCAGCGACGGTTTCGCTGCGCTCGGAGCTCAGAAACTCAGAGAATCTGTCTTCCCGAGCACGGAGACTTCGTGATCGAGTCAACTGCGATCCATCAAAATTTAAAGTTATGTGGTTCATGTTGAGGAGATTGGATTCGGTTGTTGTGGTGGTGTTTCCCACATGAGCATTTTGATTAGCTGCAGAGATCTGTCTGTGCAAATCAACCATGAGCTTCGTCGACGGCGGCGGGATTATGCGGTGCGTGAAGCACCCCTCGCAGTTCTTTACAGGATTTTGTTCTTCTTGCTTGGCAGAGAGATTAACGAATGTTGATTCACCCGAAGTCCCTCCCAAACCGCTTGGCGGTGGTCGGCAGAGTGAGATTATGGAGGCCGCTGAGAATCATAACGCCGGCAACTCAACCGAGGAGAAGATTAATGGCCATGTAAGGGTGAGGAAAACATTGTTGTATCTGTTTCAGTTGGATGATAAGGGCACCGAGGCACAACTTACAGAGGGAGACCAAGAGAATCCTTCGTACAGCGCTGCGGTTGATGTTATAGTCGGTGTGCATGTTAGCAGGAAAACTAATCGTAGTTCAGAAGGTGATAATTTGAAGGAGAAGAGTTCGTCTTCTTGGTTAACTTCGATTTTGTCAAAGAAAGTTTTCTCCAAGTGGAGATCAAGGAGTAATGGGAACCAGAGAGGGTGTGGTGCCGGAGATGAAGAATCGGAAACTAATAAGAGCAATGCTCGGCATTCCATCGATGGGAGTGGATTTCGAGATACACGAAAAGTTTCTTGGGAGGCGCCTCGACATTCTTGGGACGGATCCGTCATGAGCAAGGCTCTATCGTGCTCCTTTGCATGCCTTAATGAGCAAGAAGCTGCTTGTTGCAGGGTGAGAAGAAATCTTACGGAAGAAATCCTAAATGGTGAATCGAATGTGTCTGATTCCGCTGATTCTATTAGAATTAACAGTGTAGCAATTACTTCGTCGGCCGAGAAACATTTTTCTCCCGATACAGAGAGCTATCATGATGAACTTCAAGAAGCACTCGCTGTTTCGAATGTCATAAGGAAGAAGTCGAATAGATGGAGTAAGGTGTGGGACAGGAGCATAATTAGCCCTTTCAAAGATTCTTTAAAGAAACGTGGGCTAGAACGGTCTCTATCAGAGTCTTGGCGGGATAGGAGTAGGAACATAGAGGGCACGGAATCTGTCAATGGCAATGGCATGAGCTCTGTAGTTAAGAACCAGAGTTTAAGCAGAAGCATAAAAGCAGCGGGTGGCGACGGAAAGAATCTTAGACCTGATTGGAAAAAGAATGAAGTTAGTTTTAGACGGAGCAGAAGTGTTCATTATTCCTCTCCAGGGAACTTGGATAATGGGCTTTTACGCTTTTATTTAACTCCTTTAAGAAGCAGCAGAAGAAGTTCAAAGAAAGGAAGGTCGAAAAGATCCCGTTCTTTTGCCCAAGGCATCTTTGGGCTTTAGTTAGTGCAAATTATTTACATAGATGGTGCTTAAAGATTAGAAAACCTTCGTTTTACTGGTATATAAACCCTCAAGTTTGTGACTTATTTGTCCTGTATATGTATATTGAGGCCTGGTTTTGTACAAGGCAAGAGAACTTTGATTTGATTTGGATAAGCATGTGTGGCTTTCAATTTCGACTGCTATTTAGAAGATACAAGGATAGGGATTCAGAAATATCCGGCATGCTTGCGTCTTAAACTTGTGAGTTAATCTAACCTAAGTAGTTTATCTGTCACATATTACCATATATGGACCCATCCTGACTTTGGATAAGCTTAGCTCGGGTTTCTCTTTGTAATAATGATATTGCTAGTTTCCTAAAAAAGTTGCTTATTTATGAAGGTTCACTTGACCCTACGTAATCTGTTGCACATAAATCTCATTTTTTCATTGAATATGGTTAAAAATACAAATTTGAATTATTGCACACCATCCAACCACATTAGCATCATTCCTACATGATTACAGATTTTTAGTATGTTTTGGAGATCTATGTCATACACTTCTTTGTGCTTCAGTTTTCGTAACTGAGTAGATCCATCTACATTTTAGTCTGAGACATCTATATAACATCACTTACTAATTTTTCAAATGTAAATTTCTATAAAGCCAGTGTGATAGCCTGGTAGTAGATTGGAACAAACAAGCTACTAGAAGGAAGACGTTCGACGCTATGTTCTATTGGCCTGTGTTGAACCCAATTTTTATTGATTGTTGGAGAGATTGGCCCAGTTTTTCCTTTTACCAGGAATGTTGGTGGATCACATTAGAACTTAGAACCCAACTACGAAGCAATAAAAGTCTTAGTCCATATGAGTGTTTGAAGTAAATTAATAAGTGGGATTACCACTTACGGCACAGGTACATGCTATGCTATATAAAGCCAAAGTGCTAATGTGGCATAGGAATATCTAACAAATAATAACTAGAAGGAAGACCTACGAGCTTATGCGCTAAATGTTATTAGCCTCCTTTGAACCCTAGCCTTACTAATTGTTGGCCTGGTTTTTCCTTTGTCAGCCATGTTTCAGCCATTTTGGCTACCACGTATGACAAAAGATAGGTGCTACATTATTGTAAGTTAAAGGATCACGGACTTTACCAACCAGCGTTGGCCCAGTTGGTTAGCGGAACTAGGTGTTGAGAGGAGACCAAAGGCCTATTCCTCATGAAGAATAAGTCATGGGTTTGAATCCCAGCAACACCTGGTTGAGAGGGTCTACAGTTTACTGCTCAGTACTCGGTCGAGATATAGGATAGAAACCGAACTTGGCGGTCAAAACAAAAAAAAAAAGGATCACGGACTTTAACGCCCTTGCCTTCAGTTCTTAATTAGATTAATATGGGACATGAGAAAACGTTAAATATGTTTTGACATTAATGCTATTGGCGGTTGGGTTGGTTAGATTAGTGGACTGTTTTGGATGCAGTTGTCACCTGTCCCGATATATCGGATTCACCTTATCACAAAGGGTAAACACCATATCAGGGCAATTTCAAATGGATTCTAGCAGTTGTCCTTGGAGTTTCTCATGATTTCTCCTTCCAGATCTTCATTAGATGAGGAAAATAAGGAAAAAGTTAAATATGCTATGATCATTGAGACTAAGTGGTTGGGTTGGGTGTCAGACGATACCCTTGATTTTCAGATTTATATTATCTGCTTCTTGGGTTTAAAGTTTAAGCCAAAACATGAACTGACCCGAAACAGGGATATCTTGGGTTTAGTCCAACCTGATATGTTTTTTACGTTTCGGCCACATGGACAGCTTTGAATTGATTACCAGTCAGTTGAGATCCAATTTGCGATCCTTCAACATGTCTTGCGGAAGAAACTTTGTTAAGATCGTTAGAAGTACATATGAATCAAAAATCACTTCACTATACAAACTCTAGTAGGCAATCCAGCATTATCAGGCCATGTGGTTCGGGTTTTCTTGTATTAGTTGTCACAACAGTGGGTGATGATGATCTATACAGAGAGCATGGATGGCGGCGAGCAATTGTTCCTTCCCAATCTTTGAAAATACCCATATAGGTTTTATATACATGAATTTGTTCAATACTGAACAGATAAAGTTTGCAAAAGTTTGGACATTGTGATCTGGTATAAGAAAGAAAGTATGAGTATTTTCTCAAAGATCAGGCAATTCCTACATACCCATACCAGTTTTGTTGTTTCAAGTATTTCTGAAAGATAGCAATGGCAAAATCTATAGAAGTTGGACGTCCTTTATGACTAGTTAAAAAAGAAATAAAAGAAATGTATGTTATGTGAGACATAACAAATGGGTTGTACGGGGCTCACACAATAATAAAGCAGTGCTCTCTAGAGAGGATATAGTACTGTCTCCTCATTCACTTTCTCTTGTGCAGGCACATTAGATACTAGCTACTACTAGCATATTTAACATCAGGTCACGAGGGTTGAAACTAAAGAAATATAATAATAATTCAAAAAACCTGGTAGCCAATTGACAAAATTAATTTAGCCGAAACATGGAGAACTTTGTGCCAATTGACTTCTCAATTATTTCAGTTATTAAAATTTGTTGATTTTCAGTCAACAATACTAGAATATTCAATGTCTTTGTAGAACAACTGTAATTATAGTTATTACGGATACGATGCAAAAATGTTTTTCTTTTAAATAATTATATATCTTTATACTATAAAAACATAGAATCTCTGAATTATGAAAAATATTTTGAGCAGCGATACTGTTAGGCTAGCCCCTATTCACCCTCGTGCCTGGCTATGCAGCTGATAGATGAGACCCCTATCCCTTCCTCATCTTAAGTCTATAGCTCGATGAATGGAGCCACCTTAAACTTGGATTAGAGTTGCTGTTGGTGAATGGTGTGGATTTCCCTTCTAAGCTTGGATTAGAGTTGTTCTTGGTGGGATATTAAAAGGAAATGTGGTCATTAGTTTCGCAATATCATTCTCAGTTTATAACGTGACCAATGACACTGTATGTGATATTCTCTTCCTTCACTACCCTTATTTTCTTTTTGGTTCTGTAGGAGCTTTTAACAGGTTTGGTTTTGCAATTGGTGGCTTGAAGCACTTTCAGATTGACTTTGCAGGCTGCTATAAGAAAAATATAAAGTCAATGAGCAACTGCAGGTCTTGATGGCTCCAGCTGTATTTCGTTATCTACAAGAACTAGTCTATTCCTGAACCTCATATTGACTATCGTAAACTGTTAATATATAGTAATATGTTTTATTTTATATTTGTTATGATTAATCTTTTGTGGGGGTAGGGGGGGTGTTAGTAGAACTGATGGGATTTCCCCTATCTAGATTATTGTAATAGTACATATAGTTTTGGAAACTTCATCGTATTACATGCTCTCGTGCTTTGTATTATCTCATGGTATATGTTGTCGCATTTTTTGAGCATCGTCCCTTGCTTTTCTGATATCATGCTATCTTTGTCTGTCTTTCATGTTATTTTTTGTGGCGAATGATTAACCTGTCAGGTTACAAATTTTTTATCTGATGATTGGCTGGTCACATACTTAGAGTTACAAACTTTTAATCCGATTACTTTGTGTAACTTTGCAGCCTCTTAATAGCGCCATACAGATTTAATTTTAGGTTGTGGTATATCAAATACTTGAATTGCAATATTAAAATGCTCATGCATTGCAGACGGTTACCTAGGGGTATATTATCTTTGGACAGAGACATGATCTCAGTATCTGGCATCATTCATTTTAGTTTGGTTCCTTCCAGGCCATTCATGGACCTCTAATGAGCGTAAATTTTTTGTATGTACCTTAAGCTTTAAAAGTTTCAATCATACCATTAGTCAAGGTAAATGTTGAACAATCTCCTTTGTCAATTTTTCTTTCTTAATAACTCTGTAACCTTCTTGTTGCAGGCTTGTCGTTCATGTAAGCTTTAACTATTGATTTACATAGCTTAACAGACTCTGACCTCTACTTTGACGCTTTTTTTTTGATTACCCGGTCTTATGACATGTCACTTGAATATTGGTGATAGCACTATGCAGGTGTTAGCTCCTGAAAGATCACATATTTTTGTTTAATAGTCATATTTATCTCTTGTGGGCTTAAAGAACCATTAGAAATTTTTGATGAGACATTTGAGCATGTGCATATTTTTGTTTAATAGTCATATTTATCTCTTGTGGGCTTAAAAGGACCATTAGAACCATTTTTTTTTTTTCTAAATTTTAGATGAGGCATTTGAGCATGTGCATATTGTGAATCTAAAAACTGGTCGAGCTGACTCTGGCATTTAGTTTGGTTTAGTAGCCATCATATTAAGATACCTATGATTTTTGCTTGTAAACTAGTTAGCATTTCTGTTTCATATGTCATACTGATGATTTTCTCTGTGCTTCCTCCTGATTTAATCTGTCTTGTGTCTAAATATTGTTGATAACAATGTCGTTAGCGACTCACTACATTATCGTTTACCGTGGCTCATCTATATTTTTGAATAAAAGGTATGTGGTTGCTAATAGACAGCGTACCCTGTCTGTAAATGGCAAACATATTGCATTCTCTTTATTTTATTTTAAAGAATGTAAAATAAGCTTCTATAGGTTCTTAATTAGAAAAATAGCATTGAACATTGCTTAGTAGTAATTGACTTTCATTATTCTTTCACAATGATATGTTATAGAGTTCAATTCTGCTTTGCAATATTTTGAAACATAAAATTGGCTTTGAATGCACCTGGTGGTCAACTAAAATTTTCTTTTTCTCAACTTTGCAGAGATTCAAAAACTTGAAATGCTAACCTTGAAGGGACAGGAATGGAAGGAGAGATTTTCATTTCTATTGAAGTGGTTCGCATTAGTGTTCACCCCTTCTCGGAGCCTTCGTCTATACACGCAAGAGGTTTGTGATATCGGGTAGTCCTTGTTACGCTGGTTTACCTCCAATTAGAAAATGCTTGTTGTTGTATACTAATTTACCCCCAGCGAAAGAGCTTTTTTTTTTTTTTTGTTTTTTGGCAGTCGTTCATATATTTGTTTTTTCTTGGTCCATTATTTTACCAAGTGTAACTACTGTTTTTTCGAAATATTAGTAGTTATTTTTAGGGCTGAGCCCAAAAATGCAGTGGCAAGAGTTATCCCTCATCAGAGATTGATGCGGATTCAAAACCTGCCTAAGACATGATAGAAATATTGTCCGCTAGTAGCAGGCATAGGTACGCACGCCATCGGACCCCCAAAGTCTAATAAAATCCTTGCAAGTTAGCAGAGGCCGGGAGTGTTAGTGTGCCCTGGTTCGCATTTAATTAGTAGCTATTTTTTCTTGCGCCAGTCTTTGGCCCTTGAAGAAGTTTTGTTTGAGCTTGTGATTATCATGTGGATTTGTTAGATCCAGTTCAAGATTGCAGTTTGTTTTCTCTATATCCTCGTTCACAATTTCACTCTTCATGTACATTTTTGATATTTCATTCTGCAGGCGCTATTTTAATGTGCGGGAGACAAGATAAAGTAGGCAGACAAAGATTTGAAGAAAAATTTTCAGACAGAACCTATAATTTTTAAACCTTTATGAGGACGTCGCTATCTCTCGATCCGAATTGCGACGAAGAATCAATATTAGTGACACTGTTACTGCTCTGTGAGGTTTGATTCTCTCTGTACTATGTTTTTCTTGATTTGTCTTTTTAACTCTTTCAACGTTGATTAGTTGCGTGCATCATCTCTTTGCGTGCTTGCAAGAATGATGTTTGATCTTATGTCTCTGCTTGTATGTTTGTGTGCTTGAGTACCAGTTATTCAGATAGATGGTTCTATGAAAATAGAGTTGAAGCTAAGGTCATTTGAGGTTTATGGCTTAGAAATGGTGATATGGTCAAGTTCATGAATGATGGAGTTCCGACGGTAGATGGTGGGTGACATCTCAAATAGAGAACTATCTCAACGGAATCAATTAACCTATATCCTGCAGTTCACTGAAACCAAATATCTTAAGAATTTACGATCAAAATACGTGAACTAAAGTTTTTGAACCCAAATGTATTATTACAAGTTTTACTTCCAATACGTGAAAAAAAAGAGAGAAAAAACTAGATTTTTTCTATTCCACGATTATAATTTGATCATTGCCCACAATTATTAGTTTCTTACTACTTAGCTAGCTTTTCCGCAGTCAACAGAGCAAGATGGTCGGCCGCTGATGCGGGCGTTGTGTGCGCGTATTCACACAACGCAATCAGACGCAGCCATATTTCATTTGCGTAAATATGCACGCATCACGAAGTCCAACGGACGGCGTATTTAGCGAATGCACGATGCGAGCAATGCTTGCCCAACGATAGTATGGGGTCTTGCAGAAAGACAGACGGTCCACGATTTGAGCGCACGGTGCGCTTGTTCGTATTTGCTGTTCGGACGCGAGCTGCGGAATTGAAACGCCTAACGTTTCTCGTGCAATCGCGTATGGACCCCGCTCGAGGAAGCAGGGACACCTGGCGCGACTTGCGTCCCCCGCACATGGTCTGGTCGTTCCTCTGATCGGCTCGGCTTTGGCTACGCTCGGGGTGGCTGTGCAGTGCCGCCGCGGGAAAGCAGGGAACAACAGGGACCGCTAGCTCGGTTGCTTGAACATTACACGATAACACAGCATGCCCGCCGCCAGAAATCGGCCTAATACTCTGATATATCATATCGTGAGACATCAGATGTGAAATACTTTATTAGGGATTTTATCCAAAAAAACCTCATATTTGGTATAAATGTTTTAAATCAACTCCTACGTTCTATAAAATTAATGTAATCACGTTATATATATATATATATATATAATGTAATCACGTTATTGTATTCTAACAAATTTGATTATAAACATAAATTTTAGTGTCTTTAAACTTTTGTATTTTTTTTTTTTTTGAAAAATTTAAATAAATATATTGAAACTCCATATTTTTATAACTACTAAATATTTCGCGGTTTTAAATAAGCTATATATTTTTTAAAAAATATTTATAAATAGAAGTTTTTAAACTCTAAATTTAAACTTATTTGAAGTTAATTTTAAAATTATTTTTAAAGTCCGTAAAATTTGACGTTCAAAATAACTATATTAGTAGTATATTTTGACAAAAGTTTTAATGTTGTAAGTTTCCTTAAAAATTATTTTTTTAAACTATACAGATCCATAGATTTTTTTTTTTTTTTTTTTTTTTATTGCTACGGTGGTGGGGTATAAGCATTTTTCCTGCATTAATAAATGGAACTCACAAGTAGTTGCAGTAAAGGTAGCCGTTGCTTTTCCTCCAACTATTTTACAAATATATCCTCTCTAATTAGTATCTCTTGGTCTCACATTTTTATATCTATCATTTTAGGCTTCTTTAACCTTATTTTAATTACAGTAATAAAGTTATAGATTGTATAGACCTAAAATTTATTAAATGAAAAATTCTAAACCTTTCGTCTGCATAAATTAGGTAATATAAATTTTTTCACATAATATAAAAAAGTTATTTTAAATATTGTTTACAATGATGAACAATGCCAGTGGTATCAATTATACTATTAAAAAATTATTTAGGCGGATGTGTTACAGTTTAAATAGTTAAATTCGGTATTTGGTATTGGACAATAAAGATATAGCAGATCGACTTAAAGTAGTGCAGATAAGAGGATTTATCGATAGTGTTAGTTGATGTCCATAGTATTTTCTAAATATCTAAATAGGATAAATATACAAAAGAGTTATGTATCAGTCTTGATTTTTTAGAAACATACGAATTATTCACTAAAAATAGAAAAAGTCTGACGCGGCGCATACACCGCCCTTATTTATATAGTTCCTCAAAATAGAAGCTAATACGTCATGTATACTATTTCTATTTTTAGGAGCAAATTTATATAATATTTGAAGATAAGGTTGATGCGTAATTAATTCTTTTATGTTTTATAAGTAATTGCATGATGAGGTGAAATAAAAGACAATCTTAAAGCCAAATATCTGTCAAACCCAAGCAGCCGAGCCAAGCCTGATTTCAAGCCGCTAGAATTGAAAATAGAGGCCGCGGCGTACGATTTATTTACACACTCAAGAGCCGGCTTATCATCCGGGTCTGGATTGTCCGCACTCTACGGCCGTCACGACGCTCGTCCGATCATCTAGAGATCCGAGCCGTACGGTACACGTGAACGGTTTCAAAGACAGTGGCACGATGCGGCTTGTTGCAGGGTAAATTATCGTACACTGAGAGACAGTTGGGCAGCATTAAGTAGAGAGCTTCACTCTTTCTTTTTGCTCTGCTACTCATTCTTGCTCTGCTTTCTTTTTCACTCTCGAATTTGAGCTGCTCAAATTTTCATCTCTAAAATTGTCGTGATTTTTCAATCTAATTTTTGTGAATTGTTGAATTTTGCTGGTTACAATCTACTCTGGTGACTTTGATCTCCCGGTTCATCACTTTATCAAGTGGTTCAAGCGTAGAATTCATATCCTAGAAGCGCGAAGAAGCCCCATTATGGTAATTTTTTATTTTTATTTTTAGTAATGTGTTTTGTGATTCCAATCAGAAAATTTCGTTGTGAATTTTCATGATCAAGCTAGTTTGAAATTGATTTCTGTTGTTTTAATTTTAAATGGTTGGAATATGTTCGTGTTATTAAGGTTTTGATACTAAATTCGGTATCTGGTATTTGGTAACTGAGATCTGGCTGTGTTGGAATTATTTCCAAACTACCTATTAGTGAAATGGCTTGAATTTATCTGTACAGCTGAACTTTATGCTTTTATATTATTTGAATTTTGCACATCTATATTTATTCAAATTGACATAATGGAGCTCTTCTTTGTATGTGCTATTCTTAGAAGTAATTAATTTTCGATGTGAAGAGAAAATAAGCAATAAAGTCTTTTTAAATGGTTTAGGTCGTAATTTGAAGGAAAAGCTAATTTTTTCCTAATAATTCACAGGATTGAAGGCGGAAGTGTATTTTTTGTCTGAAACTTTTCTCAGTAACTAGAAGGTTATAATATAATTGTGGATTCTAATATTTTGCAGTTATCTTCGACACAAATCGGCAAATTATTTTGATCCAATTGGGAGGTCAGAGTGAGGTACTATATATTCAATGCTGTAAACAAGGCACATCTTTCAAATAATAGTATACATTGTGGTTCCTGAAATGCTTGAATTTCAATATGTTTGTTGCTTGTTTCGTATTGTCCAATGATATTATTGAAGCATTAGATACTGCAAGTTGCAATTATATAGAGTAATAATATGCGCCATGGTCCTAAAAAGTTTGAATTTTTGTTGGTCAGTTATGCGGCTAGTTTGGCAGTCTTAACACTGGTGATTTGATATTGCAAATTTACAACTATTAATTTAATTATGGTTGGCACCACTTTCTTACAACCATGTCTTAGCTGTCTCCGATCACGACTGCACCCAGACTTAAGGATAACATCTTTGCTAGATCTTTATTCTCCTTTCCGGGTCCCGTCCAGATCTAATCTAATTCCTTTCGACTATAGTAGTGGATCTGTTGCTTTAGTTCCCAAAATTTCTCCAAAGTTCGTATTGAAGTAGGTAATTCAACTAAGAGCAGCACGGGTCCCATGCAGGAATTATCTGGGTTTAGAGCTTTGACACTTTCCTTTTCTGGATAAGTTTGGTTCCAAATAATTTTATCACTCAAAACTGAAAGATCCTCGATTTGTAAATCGCAACTGCGAAATCTTTATCAAAAGCTGAGGTTCAATCTGCAATTGACATGACAAAGTAATTCAGTTAGACTATGACAATCTGTACTGGGAATGTTCTCTCTGTTAGTTGTTGTAACAATATTGTACTTCGGTGTATTTTTTACATGCGATTGTTGGGATCTTATACAATTTCTCTAACTTTCGGAACTCAGGTTATCTTCTGAAGGATGGAGGCGGAATTATGTTCCCCACGTCTATCTACATCAAAGGAAGAGAGTGGAGATGAAGAGCTCTCTGTTCTTCCGAGGCACACTAAGGTTATTGTAACAGGCAACAACAGGACGAAGTCTGTTTTGGTTGGGCTCCAGGGCATAGTTAAGAAAGCAGTTGGCCTGGGCGGTTGGCATTGGCTGGTAAGAGAGGAACTTGTCGTGCTGGTCGTTCCTAGCTCTATTGTTTTTTAATCTTTTGGTTTCATATAAGATTTGCAATGGTTTTAGGAATTATTATTGTCACCGTAGCACGTTGATTTACTATTTCAAGGTCTTATGTTTCTGTGCCTTTTGAATTTCCATTGGGTCGGCCTGTTTAGGCAACAACGGAGTCGTTATGGCTATAGATTGAGATTTGACCTCGGCATCCTTTTGTAGCTTTGTGAGTAAAAAAAGAAATGAAGTTTTCCGGTGTATTTAGTCGCCTGTTGTCCTAATATTTTTTCCCATTTTATCAACTTTAATGTTGTTTTTTTCATACTATGAATAAAGAACCTTACCTGAAGAAAGTGGCTTGTTCTAGAATATTATAAATTGCGTTATGTACAATTTCATTTGAAGTTTAACCATTTTTAAAATTTTGTCTTGTTCCTTTCCTATTATCTAGGTTCTGAAGAACGGTATAGAGGTGAAGCTTCAAAGGAATGCATTGAGTGTATTAGAAGCACCAACAGGAAACGAAGATGACGACGGGGACAATGATTGTGATAATTCTTTCTGCAGTAGCTCAGAGATAGCTGAGAAAGACATGGAGTACTGTGAGTCTACTAATTCCCGTATTTGTTGTAATTAGAGAGTGTGAAATGAAATCTCAAATTCATTCTGGTCATCTTTCTCATGTGGCACTTGACCAGCTAGCATTGAGTATCAGAAGCCCTCTAAGCCAAGGATCAGGCATACACGGCCATGGCCATCATCTGCGAAGACAAGAAATCGGAGAAGTCACCCCTGCAGCCACTCGCTTTGTTCTAAGCCTCAAACTGTAAGCTTTTTATTTAATTGGAATTTAGAGGATATGATCATGGAGAATAGACATAGTTGACCTCTCAAATTCATCAAACCGTCAACTTAAAAGTTGCTCATGGTGCCCGTGAACCTGAATAATTTGTTTCCTGAAGGGAATCGGAGCACATTTGATCAAAGCGGAAATTGAAGGGCTAAAATTTTCTTGGGAAAGGCATATATTTTAAGTTCAGGGTACCATGGGCAAACTTTCAATTTTAAAAGGCCAGTTACGTAAACCTTTGCTTTACGATAGTCCCAGTTGATCGACTATGATGCTAATTACTCCTTTTGATACATTAGAGGGTTAATCTGGCAAAGCTCGGGACTGCAACCCTTTGGCGATACTGGAGGCATTATAATCTGGTGCACACCAATTTCTCACTTATTTGTAGTAAAGTTGCTTTGTTAGTTTATCTTGTTAGCTTATGGTGAATTTAAATCGTGATTTCATCCAGGTGGGCATCAATTCTAACCCGTCCAAGGCGCAACTACTTAGAGAAGTAGAGCACCATTTCTTATCACAGGTATCAAAGAGTACTTTGTACCCATTTTTGGGAAATAAAATCTTAGCTTTTAAGTCGTAAAGTAATAAATTTTGATGGTCTTTCTTTTGCAATCCTTTCCAATTGCTAAGAATCAGCAACTGGACGAGGTGCAGGTGATCTTGAGCTTCATTAACAGAGCTAAAAGGCTAAGAAAAGAAGGGAGAAGGGAAGGATTCAACGCAAACAAGTAAAAATATCGGGTAACTTTATAATGTTTATGAGTAACTAATAGTAGGATCTGACTCTGTTTTTCCATATGGGGCTGGCCTGTTCTTGCATCGACTGAGGCTTTGCTTGGTTTTAATCTTCTGACCTCCTAACTTTGTAGCTTAATCACTGATTACTGACTGGTCTCAGTAGAAATGTACCACATTAATAGTTGCGTACATACTCTCTCTCTCTCTCTCTCTCTCTCTCCCCGTCGGTGTGATTTCATATTGATAGGTCATTGAGTTATAGTATTAGGCGTCGATCTGCGAGGACCAGGTTTATGCTATATGTAGCTCAACCGTGTCGAATTCTGTGACCTGAATTATTTTCCTTTTTTGGGTGAAACGGAGGGACGATGCTAAGGCTCAAATCTGGCCGGTTGTATTAGTAGCGGTGCTTTCAGCGCTTGCTTAGTGTGCAATGTATCGGTTCGCGTCCAATCTTCTTATGGCATATAGACTGTTTTGTGTCAACTTAGTACATTTTAGTGCAGTTTTTGCAAAGTAATTTTGGAAAATCCACCTGTAATGCAGAACTGATTTCGATTTGCATATTTGTTTCTTCTTTCACAAACCTGTAAATGCAGAATTTGAAATTGTTTTTTTTTTGTAATTTTTTATTTTATAAAGTGATAAAATTGTATTTTTTAAGATTTTGTCTTAACGTTTTAACAGATTTTAATTTTATTTTTAAATTTCGTTAATATTAAAGTTCTTATTAAAATTTATAAGGTCATGTTAAAAATTTATATATATATATATAGGTTTTTTGGGAGGGTAGGAATAGAGGGGCAGAACAGAGCATGGGATTTGGGGTCATTGAGGTTGGCGTTATTTGAAATGTTGTCTGTTATGATATCAAAAGTTAACTATTGACCGATTCGATTTATGTTTGATTAGAAAATTGTTGTAGGTTTATTTTTTAAAATGAAAGTAAAAAAAGTTGACTATAATTAGTTTATTTTGTTCGACCACCGTAAAGTATAAATTTATAAATAGTATCGATTTATATTTAACTAATTAAAGAGTTAATTTTTTGGTTTGGAAATATTTGACTATTTATTTTATAGTCTAAGAAGTACAGAATGATAAATTTTTTACACATTTATGGATGTGTGTAGAATTCGAATCCATAATTAGGAGACGAAAGTGCCAACCGTTTGTTCCAGGCGCAATGGATGAAAATCATGTGTAGGTTGAGTTTATACTTCATAGATTCCAAAGGTCGGCGAAATTTAGTCTCCGTATCTCAAAAAGATTATACCAGGTTTTGAAATGGGATAATTTCATATCAATTCCCTTTTTTTAAATTTACCGGAGCAGTATCTGAAAATGTATTTTCAGGGGCTGAACCGAAATTTTTTTAAAAATAGAGTGCTGATATAAAATTATTCATTTAAAATAGAATAGTACTATATTCGCGTTTTCAGGATTGATTCGAAAATTTTTTAAAAAATAGAGGGCTGATATAGAATTATCTATTGAAATAGAATAGTACTATATTTTAAATACATCACCAACAAATATCTGATCCACACAACTGTTAAAAATCTTATTTCTCCTATTTGAAGACTCAACATCAAATACTAAAAGAGATTGCTGCGCGCACCAATAAATTCACAAAAATCGTAACTCATTTAATTATAATTAATAAAAATTTAAGGAATATTTTTAAAAAAAATATCGTTGAGGTTGCCCTTTTGAAATATATAATAATATAAGATAGAGATATGTAGGAATCAAATTGAAATTGATATATTAAGGTAGGCCCTTGAGATCCGTGGGATGAAGTGGAGACAGGCTGTCACGATGTGATGGGTCATGTGCCCGCCAAACATTTTATTACTTTTTAGGGTCCTGTGCCAGCGTGGGGGCCGGACAGGACAAAAGCAAAATATACGAAATTGCAAGGACTTGTTCGTAAAAGTGTTCTTTTTTTCTTTTTGTTTTTAACTTTCTCGCTCATATTCAGAAAATTAAAAAAAGAAAAAACATTTCTCGCTCACTTTTACTCGGGTAACACACCTACGACTTTTCTTTTAACTTATTTCTTACTAGCTTTATGGAAGTGCTTTGACCAGTATTTTTTTAAATCTTTTTTTTTTTTTTAAATTTCGGAAAGAGAGTAGATTAAAATCAGTAGCCAAGAGAGAAAATATACGGACCCTCCTAGTAAAACGAAAGATCGAAAGCCTTCAATTAGTCCTACAAATTCAGCTTCGCAGTTAAAATTCCACACGTTGATAGTTTACTAAATCTGATTTTAGCACTTGTTTTTTGTTAGTTTTGTTTTATATATTAACACCATAATAAATTAAAAACAGGACCATAAACCATCCCTGTTATCTAAAGTTTTTAAAATTTTATTGATCTGTAGGTTGAAACACCAGTTATATTGTTAAAAGAAAGAGTAAAAAAACCCTATTTTTATAAAAAGTTATAAAATTATTCCAACGCATATAAATAAAATATTTTAAAGAACTTTGTGAATACTAAAAAATAAATTTTGGTATTCCTATAACTTTTGTTTTCCAATTTTTTGAAAATACATTTAAATAAATATTTTGCGATTTTAAAATTTTTATAATTAGTAAAAACTTTGAAATGTAAAGTCTTTATTTGAAAGTATGTCAATTCAAAAGTTCTAAAATACAGTAAACTTGTTATATATATATATTATATATATATATATATATATATATATATATATATATACTTAATTTTAAAAATTTAAAAAAAAAATCCATTTCACAAAAGTATGTAGGGAAGGAGGGATTTTTTTTTTAAATAATATAATTTTAATAAATAATTACTTTTTTAATATCGAGTTTCATAATTTTATAAAAATGATACCGGCTCGCCTGTCTAACAGGCGAGCAAAGCCAGCATGGCAGCCAGCACGGCAAAGGGCTCGCCCTTTAAAAAAGCGATCGGCCACTCGCCTCTTAAAGGGGCGAGCGACCGCTCGCCCCTTAAACATGCGCCCGTAACCTTTCATAAACCGAGCCCAGATCTTTCCCTTCTCCTCTCCTCTCCTATTATCTCTTTCGCGAGCTCCGTCGGCCACCCCTCCACTCTCCTCCATTTTCATCTCAAATCTCCACTTTATTCGCAATAGTTTGTAGATCTAAACAAGTTATAGCAAGATTTTCAATTTTGAAGAAAGTTTCAAGAACTACGGTAATTTTACGAATTTTTAAAATTTTTAAAATTTGTGTTCTAGATCTACAAGTTTATATAATTGTATTTGTAGTTTAAATTATAGATCTAAGTTTGATTATGTTAGTAGTAGATTATGACGAACTTGAATATATTTTTATGTATATGAGTAAAAAATACGGTATAAATACGGTATAATATACGTATATAAATCTTATAAATTGTATGAAGTGTAGATTATGTGTAGATAAATTTAATTAGATTTTTTTAAATTAATACTATTTATATAAAAATATTGGTATGTAGTATTGTAATTTAAAAATTATAATATGTTAATTGGTAGATTTTGTAGATTATAATGTGTATGCTATTATAATATTTTGTGTATTGTATATGCTAATTTATATAATATTTTATTCCTTTTGGAAATGATAGATGTCGCAACATCAGCTTATCTGCTTTATGAATGGTAATATAGTAGAAGGTCCAGACGGCGTTTCTTATGACTGTCATCCGATTGGTGCGGTAGTTATACCACCGAACTGCACATACGCAATGTTAGTGGAAATTATATGTAGAAGATTTCATATAAGTTATGACAGATCCATGTATTTGCTCAGTATAAAGTTTAGATATCCAGTGAGGTCACTTGATGGATCGATTACATATATCTTGTTACCTATTGACGGTGATGATAGTATGCCAACTCTAAATGAATTTGTACTGGATACTGCATATTTGTTTTTAAATCTGGAGGAAAAGGTTGATACATCACAGAGACACGATGATCATGTTGGTCCTAGTGAACCAACAGAAAACTTAGCTGCCCTCCAAATGCGAGTACACCACAAGCCTCGCAGTCCGCGCTTGATCCCGTATATAATCAATTCTCTCCAGCCGATGATTATATAGATGATGATGCAGATTCTTACGAAAATGCACATGAAAATATTTCCGAAGAAGGATCATCTGATGATGACGAAGAGGCTAATGTCGGAGGTGTTAACCTTCGACATGCACAGGTGTACAGCCAAGAACCATCGGAAGCTGGTCCAAGCGTTCCTTCACTACCAACTTATGAACCGCCTTCATCTTATACTTATATCGATTGGGCCGCAATCGAGCAAAATGCTCCTGTGACTGCGTGGATGCACGAAACAGAAGCTGCATGGGATGCAAAACAAGAGTTCCGTAAAGGAATGTACTTTAAAGACAAAAAATCGCTAATTCATGCAGTGAAGGCATACCATGTTGAAGCACAACATCAGTACAAAGTTATCTTATCCAATCCGGAAGTCTGGGTGGCAAAATGCAAGAAGGGTAGTGAAAATTGTATTTGGCACCTTAAGGGCAAGATTGAAAGAAGAAGAAGGAATGTGGCAGGTTGTTAAATATCTTGGACCCCATGAGTGTTTTAACGAAGCAGCTGAGCAGGCTCCTGATCACGTAAATATGGATAGTAACTTTATTGCAGATAAAATTATAGATTTGGTGAGGGAGCAACCGAATTTATGTATTGCCGCCATTGTTGCTGATATTAAAAGAACATATCAATATACACCATCTTACAGGAAATGTTGGGAGGCTAAGCAGAAAGCTATAGCCACGATATACGGCGATTGGGATCTGTCTTACAGCCTTTTGCCTAGATGGTTGAAAGCCGTTAGTCATTTTTGTCCAGGTTCAGTAACTGATGTTAGAGGAATGGCTCTATCAACCCCGAATAAATTTTTATTTGATCGTGCATTTTGGGCATTCTCACCTTGTATAGCAGGATTCATGTACTGCCCTCCAGTTCTTAGTATTGATGCCATATTTTTGTACGGCAAATATAAGGAATATCTGCTCATTGCAACTGCCTTAGATGGAAACAGTCGTGTACTTCCTGTGGCTTTTGCGACAGTAGATAAGGAAGCTCAGATACGTGGGGTTGGTTTCTTAGTTGCATTTCCACTTTGGTCAAAGATAGGAGTGGCCGAATTACACTGATTTCTGATCGCCATAAAGGTATCTTGAGCGCAGTGAAAAATCAACGTCAATACTGTTATAATTGGAGACATCGATTTTGTTTGCGCCATATATGTTCAAATTTTAACACGGAATTCAAAAACGTCGCTCTTAAGCGCATGGTGTGGAATGCGGGCACACAGAGACAGGTGTGGAAGTATAACCGCTGGATGGACAAAATAAATGAAGCGAATGCTGATGCTTATGCATGGTTGCAAAAAATTCGTGCAAATCAATGGACACTAGCGTTTGATGGAGGAGCTCGATTTGGACAGATGACAACGAATTTATCAGAGAGTTTCAATGGTGTGCTGAAAGGAGTTCGATCTTATCCTGTAGCCGGATTGGCTAAAAGTGTCTGGTATAAAATAGTTTCATATTTTGCCGGACGACGTGAGGAGCCAGAGCAATGGGGTGGGAGTGAATTTACCCCTGCAATAGCTACGCGATTAACCGCTCATGAAAGGCGTAGTGGTGCACATAGTGTCACTTTGTTGATCGTGAGTCAGGGAGTACGAGATCACGACTGGACGTCGTACTTTTCGTACTGGTAGCAAGGGTGGCAACATACAGGTATTATACTTAATAGATAGTTTAACAATTATCTCAATTTACTTTTACAATTTTCAATAATAATTGGTGTGATTGCAGACTGTTGTATTAACTCAAAGGACATGCACGTGCCAAAAGTGGCAGTTGTTCCACCTTCCCTGCTCGCATGCAATCGCCGCGATTAAGAAAGCAAGAAACCGCATACATGATTATGTTGATCCATATTACTCTGTGACGTTTTATAAAAGTACTTACGCCCCAAAATTTAATCCTATTCCTAATGAGCATTACTGGCCTGCGGATGGTGGTGTAACGTACATACCTGATCGTGAAAGGAGAAGAAAAACTGGAAGACCTGTCACACAACGATTACGAAATGAAATGGATTGGGTTGAAACTCCAGATGCTTGGTGTAGACACTGTCAACAATATGGACATAAATCAAAACAATGTCCATCGAGACCTAATCAATGACTCACGCACCATATTGTTCGACCTTCTATTTTATCTACTTGTATATTTAGATATGTTGTAATATACTTGTGCGGGTGTGTGGGCTTTTATATATGTTATTTTGCGATTGCAGTACTGGGCGTACGAGCATCTTTCTCTTGTCGCACCAGCGATCAGGAGCGTTCTTACGCATCCTGAGTGGCAGCTTCTACCTCTGGCATACCGGTAATATTTTCTGCTAACCATAATTTTAATTTTATATTCTGCTGTTGAATACTTAATTTCACACACTTTATAAAAATACAGATGGTCCCAGGGTAGGCTAAAGCGATCTGCAAGCAGCGCACATTCTTTAAAGATATTTCGACTCCATGACGGACGAACACGTAAGTTGTAACTACTAAAGTTCAAAATTTTGTTTTTTGTTTTAATTGAAGTATAGTAAATTTATACTATAATTTATATCACAGATGATATGGAGTCCGTATACGGAGGAGATGTTGGCCAGCCTTCCTCGTTGTTGCACTGATGGTCGACATATTTGGCGAGCTAAAGTTCCCCTCGTATTTTTTGTGTGATTGAGTGGCACGCGCCGGACCGAATACTGCGTCAGTTCGGCCTAGTGCAGAATATTCCAGAGCCCATATTTACAAACCCCAATTTGCACGAAGACAAACTTACTACAACGACAAATTGGAATGTCAAATATGGACATTATGTTGAGATCTGGAATGACAGGGAGAACCAGATTGCAGCAGGAGGAGGGGAAGACATTCAAAACTATATGAATTGGTTCAGACAGATTAGCAGGAGGTTCATGACCCGTGATGGACTAATGAACGGGTACATGGTATGTATTTATTTATTTATTTATTTTTGACCACGTAATACATCAATATTACTTTATAAAGCTTATATGTTTTTCTTTGTGAACTAACAGAGAGATAGCCTTGGACACATCTCTGATATTGTCGGACAACATAGTTGTCCAAATTATTCTCACGGCGCATACATTCAGAGTTACTGCGACTCTATAATCCGAAACTATGAAAACTACGCACTTGGAGCGCGTCAAGGTATACTTCCTATGGTTCCTCCTCCTCCTGCAGTACACCAGGCCGAGCCAGAAATAATGCATGAAGATATTTGGTGTGCACAACAAGAGGGCGGGGTGCATCCCGAGCAGGATCATCCACCTCCATATTATGGAGATTATGGCCATGGGTCCTCACAGTACGATCAAGGTCGTTTATTTACCGAGTTCGTCCCTTATGGCCAAGGATCCTCCTCGCAATTCGAGGAAGCTCGTCCATCTGTATATTATGGAGATTATGACACATACGAGCAGGATTATTCTACTCCATTATGCGGAGATGTTGGCCAAGGATCATCTCAACATCAAGCACCTTCTACTATTGATCCTGGTCACGTTACGCAGGAGCCATCCCATCACCAAACGACAGAGGCTCCTGAAGCGCCAGCGCAGCAAGAGGAAGGCCACCGTCGTGGTCTTATGGCATCAATATTTAGAAGGAGGGAGTCAAAACGGCCAAGGAAGCCTAAACAACAAGTGTACAAGACTTGAATAGTTTTTTGTAATTTTTGAGTTTATTACTTTATAATTTTTGTACGATACTTAATTAAATAGTATTTTTTTAAGCAGTATTTTTATATATTTTTTGACTGCTTATCCTACTCGTTTAGATCATTGGATTGAATCAGTGTGTTCGTAGGTACGGGAATCGATGGAGTGAATTCCAGAGGAAGATCGTAGCCGCGTTCGTGCCAGAAGTAAGTTGTAATACTACATATATAGCAGAGATTTTCTTCGTTATGTTGAATATTCCTATTAACTGAATCTTCTGGTTCAGGTTATACTTAAGCTTCTTTACTGCATTTGATCTGCTTGTATTAGTGTATTTTCTTCTTTACTCAATGAATTCTCTGGTCTTGTATGCACTTTGATGTTGAAGATAGTAATGCTTTAAGTTAAGAATATTTTGCCCTATGTTTTATGATCTAGCTCATTTTATAGTCAGCTTAAGATTCTACTATGGACTCTGTTCTAATCGGTTTGATCCAGAAAACGCTCTCCACCTGCTGCAAAAATATCCTGGAAGGTAGCTATGGCTCGCCTGTTAAACAGGCGAGCGGACACTCGCCTACTACAGAAGCGAGCGCCAGCTCGCCTGTTTAAGAGGCGAGCGATCGCTCGCCTGTTTAACAGGCGAGCGATAGCTCGCCAGTTTAATAGGCAATCGGTTGCTTGCATATTAAATAGGCGAACCTTTAATCGCCTGTTTAAGCGGTCCCGTCCGCCAGCGTGGCACGCCACCATGGCGGATAGCGCCACGCTGGCTGTGCTCGCCTGTTAGACAGGCGAGCCAATATTAGTTTTGTAATTATCCGTATTTCGGTATTAAAAAAGTAATTATTTATTAAATTAATATTATTTAAAAAAAAAAATCCAGGGAAGGAGGGGTTAATGTGACATAATTATCCCAAACAAAAATGAAAAATGTCATTGGTCTCTTTCTCACAAGTACGGCAAGACAGGTCAGCAACTTTCTTCGTCAGTATGATTCGCCGAAACAGCCGGGCTTTGTTTAACGAGGTCACATCTCACGGAATTTTGATCAAAAAAATAATGTTACAGTCAGTCTGTAGTAAATTTATCTAAAAATTTTTAATATAAAAATTGTGTATATATATATATATATATATATTACTGAGATTTATTTTTTTTTAGAATAATATATATTAGAGTTTTAAAATTTTAATGGTTTAAAAATATTTCTAAATTTGGTAAGATTCTGAAATTTCAAAATATCTATTTACAATTTTTTTTATAAAACTTTAAATATTAAAATTATAAATATTTCAAAATTTATAATTTTAGTAGTAGCTATGTTTTCAATATATAAAATGTTTTCAATAAGAGTTTGGTAGATACAATACAGTGGACAGATATTCCATCTCAGAGGTGAATTGCTATGCATCTCTCTCTGTTTGAATGCTGCAGACAATGTAGAAAATGGGCGTAGCCCAATAGATGCCCGTTAAAGAGTGTTTGAGGAGTTACTACATATAACTATTAAATAATTATATTAGAATATAAAACACTACTAAATCCACCTCTTACACTTTAGTTTTTAGTATTATAGATTAAAAAAAGATAGCACCAATGACGGCTCAAATTTTTACCATTGTTGATCCGTTTCTGAAGAACTTATATATATATATATATATATAATATAACCACCAGCCGTATGGAATATAGAAATTTAAGCCAGGCCCTCAATCTGGCAAGCCTAACGGAAAAGCTGGCCTAATATGCGCACGCTTGCCTGTGCCTGGACTTAGCCCAATCCTGAGATGCGCCACAAAGTTGGATCCATACTACTTTTTCAGCCCAACCAAATGTCTGCGTCAATGCTCTAAACCACGCAACCAAATTCGTGCATCAATATGTTCCGTCAACTGAGCTATAATATATTCACGAAATCACGTTAAAAATAATTGGTTACTTAAAATTGAACATGAAAATCTAGATAAACTAGTTCACGAGCCCTTATAGTCCAATCACCAATCTGGGGCAACTTTTATCGGTATGTGTACAGTGTTTGAACAATTAAAACTCATGAAAATTGGATAGAACAATAACAAAAGAAAAAGAAATCTTATTTTGCAAATTATAACAATACGCGTATTGGCATCGACTAAGAAACTCTAACTTTGTCCTCTCAGTTTTTCTCTGAAATTCATGTTGCGATAGGGATGTCTACGTAAATTTTAAAGTTTTCGCACAAATATTCATATTTTGCAAAAACTCTATAAAAGTTCCTAATTTTTTTAAAAAATAATTATCAGTCCATAATACACATATATAAAAGTATTTTAAAAAAATAAATACAAAGTTATTTTTTTGTGTGCTTTATAACTTTTGTATTTAAAAATATTTTTAAATAGGTATTATGAGGCTCAAATTTTTAACTTGTAAAGAGCTCAGAGTTTTATAACACATATTTAGAGACTTTCTTTCAGAAAAAAAGTTTAATGAAAATATTGTAGAGTACATCACTTTCTTGTTTTTGTATTGAAATATTTCCAAAAAAAATATTTATACATGTTTTTTAGCTTGATCTAACCATTATAAAGAAAAAATAAGGCGTTTATTTAGAAATTTAGAATGGCATTAAAAAAGCAAGGGTTGATATATGAGAATATTCCTAAGTTTTTAGAGGTAAAGTTATTGATATATTTAGATGCATTAGCATTGCTGTTTTAGTTGTGCGCGTTAAATCCAAAGTTCACTGGACGCTTACTGGCCCATATATCAGCATGTGTGATGGCCCACTATATCACTATTCCAGAATATAGCCTATTACACTATTCTTTCCATAATATACCCCTTTTGGTTCAACGATTTGTGACAGACTTACTAACGTTATAGGTGATAATTTTGGTTCATCGGTCACACAAACACCCACGATATTAGACAACCTGAATAATATACTAAAAAATCGACGACATTCAACCTTTTCCGGCCCCAATATATGGATAGGATTGGTCCAACTTAATGAGTAATGAGGTGTCGCACTAAACGAGTGGAGAACCGTATATATTTTCTATCTAATTTTGATTTTTTTATTCCACTGATACTATTTTTAGCTAATGATAATACGTATGTATGTCCTTTCTCATGTACCATGATTAGGCTTGTTTACTGTTATATATTAACTGGGTCTACTTCTGAGGTTATTTTGACACCGTACTATCGTTATTAAAAAAGAAAAAAAAAAAAAAAATCTGTCGAGACCCTCAGGCTACGTAACTTTTTAACTTTTTGACCTTCTCCGTGCGATCTTCCTCCAGAGCGTTACCATTAACGGCGACACCACTGCTGACTTAATTACCAACTTCTTGCAGTTCTGAACTGCCTCCTTTGTGGGCTCTCTCCACTTCACCAAGACTACTGCCCTCGGCGCTTTGATCTCCTACAGCACCCGAAGCCATACTTGAGCCGCCTGCGGCAGCGGCTTCAACGGCGCCGCCGTCTCTCTCCGCCGCCGCCTTCACCACTTTCCTTCTCGTGTTTGTAGGAGGGAGCGGAACTAATTTCATTGGTGGTTTGTTGGCATTTGCTGTGGGGACGGAGTTGATTCAGATGGTGACCGCAGAAGAATGGTGATTCAGAGCCAGTAACAATTAATTGTAGCTCCAGTTCCTCCCATCATCCTTCTAAGTAGAATACAATGTTCTTCTTATCAACTTTGTTATCCTTATCAGCTGAATCGGTAGCTGATGCTTTTCAGTGTTACGATATTGGTTTTCTTGATCTTCCTTAATCTTAATCCCATCATGAACTACTCTTGCTGGCTGTATAAATAACTAAATAAACCCATAAACCAAGCGGCCGATGGAAGAAGGAGAAGGAGAAGAATCAACCTAGGGTTTCGGACTTAGAGTAAACCTAATATGCCCGTTAAACGTGAGGATGAAATAAAAGACAATAAGACTACAATCATAAAGCATCTAGTATCGATGAACTGATTTACAAAGCTAGGGTTACATGATCCGGAGCGGCAGAACGGAACTGGAAGAGCACGAAAAAAATTGAAGGGTTCGAACTAACCTGTCGCAGCGGCGGCAGAGATTGTTACTATGCGGAGGCGGTGATGCAACTTCCCACGGGGAGCTGTTGAGCTCATAGAACTGCCATGCGCCGGCGGAGGTGGCCAAATCGGAGAAACTTCGTCTGCTGGGGAGAATGGCAGTGAAGCGCTACGCAGAGAAGCATGGAGGCGCGCTTAGGGATCGTCATAGTTGTAAAAACAAACAAGCTTTGCGCGAAGGCCTAGATGTTCAAGGCGCAGCCGTCGGCGGTGGCTGAGGCAGTTGTGGGGGGATTTGAGGATATTCACTGCGATTCATAGGTGCTTCTGCGCTCTAGAACTCTTATACTGTAGAAGAAACAAGGATGGATGCAAAGAAGAAACTTTGATTGATTTGGGGAGAGTGAGAAAGTTAAATGGCAAGTTAGCATGCGGTAGCTATCATGTGGTAATTGACGCTCAAAAAAGGGAAAATTTGTATTCCGTTAACTTTCAAAAATTTATATTTATGATATTTTTTTAAAAAAATTTTCTATTATAAAATTATTCAAAAAATAAAATATATAATTTTATATTTAAATAATAATAAAAATATTATCTTTATTTAAAGAATAACTCTATATCAGTATTGGTTGACGTAATAGTCTGAAAGTAATAAGTACAAAATAATACAAGTATCACCTGTATGACGTGCACACATCCAGAATCACCTATTAGTTCAATATAAGTACAGTCTCTAGTACTTATAGATATATGTTAGTATGGTTTTAAAAGTTTATAATATGCACATATTTTTTGTAAATTATGCATCAACCTACATTATCGGCACCAAATATTGAAGTTTACTCATTCTCAACTTTATTTGACACATACTTCAAAACATACAATATCGTAACTCTCAAATGTCTTTGCATCCTATTGATCAGCCCAAAAATTGAACTCCCTAAACCTCTTTCCAACTGATTCCTGGCACTTTGTTCCCACATCTATCATAGAGTGGTAGGAGAAATTGTTGTGGCTGCCCATATAAAGATCCAATACTCTCCAAACACAACTAAAATCTCCGCACACGGACAAGCTAACCATCTAAGCGTAGGATGACTTGACCACTAGGGTGTGACTTCACCATCTAAGCTCAGCTCAGATAACCAAACTTCTACATGCTACTGAATTCATATACGTCGAATGGGATCTCTTTGATCGAGCGATGATCTAATGCAATGCAAGCCTTGAGATTGTTAACGAGGCTTCGCAGGACTTGGATATCGAAGCATCATGATCATTAATGGATACGTGATTTCAGTGAGGCATTTCGTCGTACATATGGTCAGCTGAACGAAGAAGCTGGATCCGACGTGGTAATCTTCAAAGCAGTGCAGCCGTCGATGGTCCATCTTCGTTTGAAATTCCACGAAGCAACTTAATTGGATCACAATACTTGTTAGGGTCTAATGCAACGGGCTAAAACTCAACGAACATATCTCATATTTTAATCAAAGCGCCGGATCTTGACAGTTATATTTACTCGTCATAAATTTATTATGCTATCGCCAAAACTCACCACGTGATAGGTGGTAATCCAGCGTATCTCAGCCATTGATTTTTGTTGGTATTTACCATAATGGCATATAGTGTTTGAAATTTAATTGATCCACAGCCATGACATATTTTAATTTCTCTTTAACCAGAATTAAGTTCACTCGATTACATAACGAGTACGAAGAGAAGTGACCAAGAAAAGACTACAACAAAGACTTGAGCGAACGAGCCTTCACTCGCTTCCTCCCTCTTTTCTTCACAGTACACGTCTTCTTCGCCCTCTCGTCCTCGCTCAGATTTTCGTGTACCAAATCGCCATTGTTGATAATCAAACTACTGTTTATTTGCTTGCTGTAATCTTCTGCTAATTCTGAATTCACTCCGATGTCACGAGTTTCGTCGCGGCAGCTGCCGCCTCGCCGCTTTGATCTGCTACAGGGACCGAACCCTGCGTAATAGTAAAAGCTGGAGCCGTCGGCGACTTCTCCGGTGGTGCCGGCGCTGGTCGCTTTCAACACTTTCTTTCCGGTGTTTTTAACTGGTGCCGCCGGAATATTAACATTGTTAGCGATTTGTTTGGAATTTTTGTTGTGCGAACGGAGTTGGTTCAGATGGTAATCGCAGAAAGAATGGTGATTGAGAACAAATCTCTTGCACTTCCACTTCTTCCCATCAGTCTTCTTGCACAATATCACCTCCTTCTTCTCGTCCTTGTTATCCTTGACAATGTCGATAGCTGGTGCTCCTTCTTCTTGAGATTGATTACGCTCTTCCTTAATCTGAATGGCCTCATCTTCTACTGCAGCCTGCATAAATAAGTCGGTAGCCAATTGGGCTCTGGAAGACGATGACTCAAACAAGTACGAAGGAGTTGTAGAATCTCTAGAAACGTACAGATGGATCTATCATTTGTTCGGGAATCGAGACCCCCGATCAATCGATCTAGGGTTAAATGTAAACCTAAATACCTGGTTTAATGGTGCGAAGTAAAGAAAGGGATCTGCGAGGATCAACACAATCAATCAATTTATCCAACAGCGTCTATTCTTCTGCTTAGATTAGGGATCAGAAACCCTATAGGTAAGAAATACTGGGCGCTACGATATAACCGGAGAGATTTAAATAAGACTATAGCATTATTTACAGTGGGGAAACAAGAAAGTAAGAGACTGGCGGAAAGGGATCGAGCAGACCTGCAAATCGCAGCGGAGGTAGAGATTTGGGCTCGGCGGAGGCGACGGCATGACGTCCCAGGGGGACCGGTTGAGTTGGCACAGCTGCCATGCGCCGGCGGTGTCCCGCGGCCCAATCAAAGGAGCTTCAGTCGCTGGGGTCGAATGGGAGCCCAACGCGACGCCGAGAAGCTTCGAGGCGTGCTTTCGGATCCTCATAGAAAGCAGCAGTAAGCCTCGCACGGCGCCGCCGCCGTCGGTGGTGGGGGATTCAGAGGTATTCTCTAGGATTCATGGCTGTAGAAGATGATGAAGAGGAGGAGATGTAGGTTTCGGGGTTCAGAAGCTTCTCTGGGATCAATATTTGATATGTTTGTGTATTACTTATTTTTTAGCATTCTTATATTTCACGAGAGAGATTGTTGGATTTTCGCTAACAGTTCCAGCTGCTTTAATAAATTACAGAAATACCATTGGATGGACCCTTGGAGCTTTGATGTACTGGGAAATGGTTGGGTTGCTCCCCATCCTGTCACAGTCTAGGCCTGAAGTTCCCTATTTGGGTTAATGTCTCCCCAGCCCCTGCTTTACAAACCTCTACCGATTCAGCCCTGGTTACTGTTTATGTCCATCTCTCGTAAAATGTGTATTTCCGTTTTGACCATTATATTAGTATTTTTTTGAAAAACTTTCAACATAAAAGTTGTAGATTTTGACGAGATCTACAACTTTCATATTGGAAGTTTTTCCAAAAAATACTTCTAAATAGGTGTTTTGAAGTTCCAAAGCTTAACGAATTTTGACGTGACATTTCAGAACCCGTTAAACTTCCGACCTCCAAAACATCTATTTAGAAGTATTTTTTGGAAAAACTTAAACATGAAAGTTGTAGATCTCGTCAAAATCTACAACTTTCATGTTGAAAGTTTTTCCAAAAAATAAACCGAAATCGAGATATTGGATCATCTCGTTTTTTGAGCCCCCGCGGATCGGATAGCGGGGGCTGAATCGGAATCGGCAGGCCCTGCCAGGGGCTGCCGATCATTGCCCCTTTCTATTTTTCAATTATCCAGGAAAATTCTTTAAATAATCGGTTCATTTTTCTTCAATAAACGTAAAAGATGAACTTGGATAATATCGACGTATATTCCACTAGCAGAAAAATTCTAGTTTTTATTTTGGACAGTCGTGAAGGTGCATTTTATTGTTAACTGATATATAGTTGATAAATTTCTCACATCATTATATGTACGTATATGAATTCGAATATAAAACCTTCAATTCATAAGATGGAGATCTCACCGTCTATCTAGACATACTCCAAACATAAGTTGAACCTACTTTGAAAAGTGGAATTTTCAAGGATATAAATTCTCAATTTGATTGTTAAAGTGGAATAAGTGCGCTATTCACCACTTGATTAGCACGTTCATTCGATCGAAGCTGCTTATAGCACGAGGGAGTTATAATGGGTATTTTGGACAACATCCTCAAACTCGAGAAAAAAAAAAGAAATGAAAATTGGTCCAATATTAATTCCTTCGGCGGAGAATTTTAGAGTCAATATACACTGCAAATATTGTTTATGACGAGTCAATATACACCTTACATATATCGGTTAAGACGTGCTAATATACACTACAAATATCGATTATGACGAGTCAATATACATTGCAAATATTGGTTACGACGAGCCAATATACACCTCTACAAATATCGGCTATGGCTAGCAACTTATGATCATATTGAGTGCAACTTGTGTTTAATCTTTCTATACCTACTCTCATCCACTCCACATAAAAAGGCCATATTGTATTCAATTCCTTTATAATTAGGTATAAAGTACAAATAAAGTAACTTGCAAACTTGAAACAGATCTATTGGGACCAAGTGAGACTCTTTATGATAGATAATACTAGAGAATCCAAAATTTATTCCAAAATTCTCATAGAAATTAGACAAGTGCTGCTCAAAGATGAGAGATGTAGAAGGGGTGACGAAGTGTCGTACTGGATTGTGGCTACTGAAGAACCCTCATCATTTAGATTCATTTTTAGGTACCACCAGCATTTTTTTTTCTTTTTTCTTTTTTGTAATCGGAGGTGACGAGCATGTATGACAGATAAATCAGCTCATGGACAGCTATAAGTTAGTCTCATTACAAATAAAGCCGGATACTTGATTATACCGGTAGTGCCCTAGCCTAAAAGATAAAGCACAATTTTTTTTTAATTTTCACGTTAATCTCTAAAAAACCTTCTTTTCAAAATTTGGGGGGGCTTTAGCTTTGCTCTTTAGCTACCAATAAATCAATATATTGGAGGTAAACAGTTCAACTAGTCTAACTACTCCTTTTAGCATACAGATAATCACATTATCTGCATAAAATAAAATATAACAGAGAAATTTCAGCTTCAATTCTTAAACACCTAAAAAATCCAAGAATTACAACAAATATTTGACGGAACGAATCTCTTACAGTTCGACGTCTTCTCATCGCTGTTCTTGCAAAGTACACTTGAAGTTCTATCAATGGTTATGATTTCTCTGCCTCCTTTTGTTTTGAACTTCTTGTCCAAGTCGATCTCTCAATTTGTTAATTCCGCCATGATCAAGTCGAAGAAAAACCGATCAAAATCTTGTTACATTAGCGTGTAGAATTCCTCATTTTCTTCCATTACAGAAATTTTCTTCCATTGATTCCAAAAACTGAAGTTGGAACATCAAAACTTTGATAGTGATAAATAACTTATTTCTAAGAGTTTAAGATATTAGGAAAAATTAAAAAAATACAGCAGCATGTAGTTTAACAGACATTCCTAGGGTTTCCAGTATTATGATAAATTCAAAGCTCAATGGCGGAGAAGTGATGATGCGTGATCTTTAAGACCAAAGCTTAACTCTATGAGTGAATTCCTCGATTTTAACATCGTAAAATATAATATATCAATAATCTACAAGCTTCACTGCAACGGAATGGAAGCAGACCTTGATAATTAGTTGTGATCGAGAACTGCTGGAGTTCGTGTTGGTCGTCGGCGGAGTAGATTGAGGGCAGAGACGACGGGCAAGACGTCCTTGGATTAGCGGTTGAGCTCGCAGAGCTGCCATGCGCCGGCAAACTGGGGGAAGGCGGCGCCGTCTATCTGAACGTGAAAAGGTGGTGGAAGGGAGTGAAGAGATGTGGAAGAGATCGACGACGCCGAGCTCGGAAGCAATCGTGCTTTCGGATCATCTGTCTCTCTCTGACCATATATGTAACTATAATAGAAGAGAGCACAGAAGAAAGAGATGCAGGAGAAATTATTTGTAAAGAAGAAGATGAACACTTTATACACCATAAAAAAAAACTTAATTATAAGCCTCTCATACTAAATCTCAAAATAATGTGTCTATCCCGAAAGAGAATTGAGAAAAAAAAAAGGAAAAAAAAAAGATAAACTTGATAAGCTGGATCTAGCGGTTAAAACGAGCCAAGCTGCTTACAAATAGATCGAGCTTGAACTCATTTAAGTTCGACTCGAGCGCAAGTATTGCCGGACTTGAATCGAGTTGGAGTACGAATTCAAACATGAGTAATTAAACGAGGGGAGCGTGAGCATCGTGTTACTCAGCTCGTTAGGCTCGCGTACTTAAATGAACATTTCTATTTTATTCAAATATTTTTTAAATAAAATTATTTAAGCTCTTAAAAGTTTGAGCTCGATCAATCCAATTCATATAATCGAGCCGAACTCGAGTCTAATTCGGCTCGATTCTACTCAAGCTCGTCTCAGTTGATACAATCGAGTTGAGCTCGAATCGAGTTCGATGTTGAAATTTTTCAATTCGAGTCGAGTTCGAGCTAGCTCTGAAGTTCATGGAACTCAAGCTCAAAGTGATTACTCAGTTTTTGAAAATCGTCGAGCTCGAGCTATACCAATTGAGCCGAGTATGAGTGTAGTGGTATTCGACTCGAATTATGCTCGTTTTCACCCCTTACTCCCTTAGTAGATCTTTGTAAAATTTGAGTGGGCCATAAAATATGACCGTTAGTTAACCAATTTAAAATGCCAATTGTACATTCTTTATATTGAATGTCAAGATTATTTGTCTGTTTTTACTAAAATAATAATAATAAGATTAACTAGAACAATATTAAATTTTAATTAAAATTAGATTAAATTTAAATAATATAAATTTTAATTGAAATAACGTCAAGTTGAAAAATGTGACATGAGAAAGTAGAATTTTGTAAACAAAACCTATTATTTGATTTTATGGTAGTTTTTCTTTCTTTTCTGTCTCCAGTTTATATTAATTATCTCAAGTAGCTATAGATCGATGTTTTTTTTTTTTTTTTGGTATTATCACTCTAGCAAAGCAGCATCAAATTCAACTTAAACAACAATAGAAACACTAAAGTTCAACTCAATTAATGTAAAATTCAACCAAAGCAACATCAAGTTCAACTAAAATGATACTGAGAATTGAAAAGAGCAATAGTAGAAGAATTAGTTATTTATTTTTATTTTTGAGTTTTACGAGAAAAAATTATGTGCACAAGTCCAATTTGTGCGACTATCGTAATATATAAATTCTCAGATGTCGCTCATCCCATTTCCACCGTCATATCATTGCATCCGATTCACGTGCTCAAGCAACGCTTATATATCGGACAAAGATACTTGGACCTTCCATAGACAGACCTACTGGCCTGCACAGCGCATAATTAAAATTCTCCGGATGTTCAAACCCGCCATCTGGCGCTCGCCTTGCGGTCACCCAGCTGCTAGACTGCTTAATTAGGACGGGGAGATAATAGGATCAATAGTTACACTTTTTGTTTATCACTTTGAAAAGCTTGGTATTCTATCATTTTTTTGCCCGACAAAAAAAAAAAAAGAACTGGACAAAATTATAAAAGCTCAAGCCTAGTAACCAAAGATCTTAGATTTGAGGTATAAAATTGCATCCTGCAAAGCATAGCCTGGTGTCGCACGTTAGACAAATAATCATCCATCTTTTCGAAACATACACCAATTCCATAAGAATTTTTTGTAGTATCGAGGGTTTTTTTTTTTTTTTTTTTTTAAATTTTTTAAAGCTTATGTGATACACCAAAAATCGGATCTTTAACCACTCACCATACTATGATGATGGACAGGCTGCGTGTTTCTAATTGGGAGCGCTTTATATCCGTCGGACCGGGCCCAACAATCAACGTATTCCCCCCTTTTCGTCTTTATTCGTAATTTTTATTGCAGCCCCCGCAAGAAAATTATACTATTGCAGTCTTTCATTCACATTATATATAATTCAAGTAGTTATATCATATGTAGTGTATTCGTACATTATTCGATACTGACACTACTCATGCGTCCGAACACGTATAGAACAGCCACAGACATATCTGAAAAAAAAAAAAAAAAATAAATAAATTTCGGACACGTGGGACGATACGCTAGACAAGATATCCAACATATGTGTCCGTATTTATATTATTATTTCTAAAAATAAAATATTGTATAATATTAGTAGTATCTAATGGTAAATAATATAATATAGTGATATACTCAAGTATTTTTTTTATTGATATAATTATTAGTTAAATTGATCTCAATAATATAAATTACTACGTAATATATAGCTATTAAATAATATTATATATTTTAATATTTAATACAATTTTTTATTTATTTATTTTTTTTATCGTGTCTGAATTATACTCCTATTCTACTTTTCAAAAAATTACCATATTCTATATGTGCCATATCTCCGTACATAACTCCGTGTCCTTGCTTTCTAAATTTAAGTCCTTCCATCAGCATGTCATAAATTTATATAATGTTGTCGCAATTAATATGAGAATGCGTGGTTAACTAAGATATTGCCAATATAAATTAAGGTGTCATAAATTCTTATAAGAGTATTGCAAAACCATATGAAGGTGTCACAGTAATATAAAAAAAAAAAAAATTATGCCAGAATCTAAGTGATACTAATATTCACGGACGAGACAGCAGTATATCACAAAAGATTCATCAAAAGGGGTCTGTTAGGGGCAAAAAAATTTCAAGTTAATCTCAAAAGACAGTTGCTACATATCCAAATAAGTAATGCACCATAAAAGCCTCTAGAGACTAATATCCAATTAAAAGGCAACCATCATATCTTTTCTTATAGTATATTGAGATAGAAAATATTCACAATACCGCATCGGGAACCGTACAAATAGTTGAAATTAGAATCTCCACCACACACAATCTGCTGAAAATAGAATCTCCAGCATGCATAATTTGCTAATAGGTTTCATAATATAAACAAATAGATTTCAAAGATATTTCTCTAGCTGACCTTTCGGTTTTACTCTCTGCTTGAGGTGTTAATCCTCTTGCAATGATCTTCAGTTTTTCCATTGTTCACTTGTAAAATCAAGTCAGGAAGTGCAACACCATGTAATCATTATAATGAAGAGCCGATAAACACAGTATCCTTTGTAACTGCCACTCGTAACATATATGTTTCATCAAGACACAGTAGATCATAGCGGAAATGGTGCTCTAACAGGAACTTCAGATGTGATCCAGTCGATTTCGCCTTTGAACCTTTACTATGATCAAATATCAAGTCTAATTCATCCTTATGATGAAATTTCCAGAAAAATAAATATATTGATATTCATGGTTTGAACCTCTTCAATGGTCACTGTTTCCTACACATCCATTTCAACTGCTATAGAATCTTTTGGAATTTATCTCAGAGAGAATCGTGTGTGCCCACCTTGTCTTCTCATCCAGACCCGCGAAGTGGACCATGAAATCTCCGGTTGAGTAACAGCCTATTGTGAAAACAAGATGAATGCTTATGCAAGCTAAAAGTTTAATTACAATACTATTCAAATCCCATGCAAATAGATACTGAGTGGTCACTATATCTTGAATCCAAGGGTCTAATTGAAATATTGTCAAACGGTCATTAATCTAGTATATATATATATATATATATATATATATATATATAGAGAGAGAGAGAGAGAGAGAGAGAGAGAGAGAGAGGCTATTCTCAGCTAACATCTCAGCCGTTGATCTGCTTGATCCAACGGCTGAGATTTAATTTTAACACTTAACGGAATAACGATTCACGCCGTTAAGTGTTAAAATTAAATCTCAGCCGTTGGATCAAGCATATCAACGGCTGAGATGTTAGCTGAGAATAGACTATTCGCAGGTCTAGCTGAGAATAGCCTCTCAAATATATATATATATATATATATATATATATATATATATATATATATATATATATATATATATATATATATATAGTGTCTCAGCTCGACCTGAGAATAGCCTTAATAAGCTAACATTTCAGCCATTGATCTCCTTTATCTAACGGCTGAGATTTAATTTTATACTTAACGGAATAACGATTCATGCCGTTAAGTATTTAACAGTGCCGTTAAGTGTAAAAATTAAATCTCAACCGTTAGATCAAGGAGATCAACGGCTGAGATGTTAACTTATTAAGGCTATTCTCAGGTCGAGCTGAAAATAGCCTCTCTCTCTCTCTCTATATGTATATATATATATATATATATATATATATATATATATATATAACTTTACATAAGTTACTTACAAGAGGAATATACCAAAGATGGAAGAAGCCTCCATATAATGAAAATCTTTCACATCATTCAAACACCACCAGAGCCCTCCAAGAAAAAAAGTGTGAAGTGAACCTAGTCATCTAAACGAATTGATGTCTCACTAGATTGAATTATGTTTCTAGTAATTATATCTTTTCCCCGTGATGTAGAAGTGGCAGCGATGAGGTAGAAGAGTTTAGCAGCGGGAATGAATACCTCTCCAAATTGTTTGTGGTGAAGAGAGTAGTTGGTAGACAGACTTCCATGAAGGAGACCATGGATAGGAGTTGAAAAGGCACTGCATTGGTGATATACGGATGTGTTCCATTTGCTCTTCGGCAGGAAGATGATCTATCAAATATTTCAGAGCAGCATTGTCCCCGCTCTTGGTTGAACCAAACCGTATAAATGATGTTTGGTTCCACCACTTGTCCAAAAAGTTTTCGCTCCAATTTGATTGTCTAACAAAGAAGACACCTGCATATGAAGACAGTTAATAAATTTTAAACTGGTTGCTAAAATTACCAGACATTCGTAAGTATAAGTTCAAATGTAGATTTGAAAGACATCCATAGTAATAACCCTTGCATCTAAATAATTATATCTCTCTTGAGCCATTTATATATTAACTACCACTCATCGGTCATCACAAGCATACCTGAATTAACTCCATTCAAATCCTGAGTGAAGACAAAATCTGGAGAAGAAGCCCAGTCGGAGTGTCCAATCGCAGCCTGAAGAATATTCTCCTACATACATCAGAATTAGCAGATCATCCATCAACTTAAGTTTGACTGTAGGCTCTTGGATTAGGAGCAGGAAGAATTTGGGTTTCGAAACGCAAAAGCTAAACCAAAGTAATACTTACCAATGAGACCTCCGGATTGGTCACCACTGTGTCCTAACCAAAATTTTCAAAAGAAGAGAAGTAATCAGAACATACACTGATAAAATTCCGTAAGCACATCAATGACCAGGATAAAGATCTACACTATGAAAAGGGCATTTGTTTAGTCCTTCTGTTGTACCAAAATTTTAGGGCAAACACTTATGTCATATAATATTTAGATACCACGTAGTGAATCAATTTGGAGGAAATCAAGTTTGGTTACTAAAAGTAAGCATCTGGTTTCAATTGTGGTTAGTTTGCCTGTTAAATTTCAGTTGACAAAAAAAAAAAGCTTTTTCTAACTGAAATTGATCGAACTGCAACTTGTGCGTCACTTTTTTGTTTATGTACATACCACTTAAAATTCGCTTTGACCTTCAATTTTTTAAGATTCACAAAACAATGGAGCCCTAGTTCTTCTTGTTACCTAATTAATCTTCTTCTCCAATTTGGATGTGAGTAATCCAAATGAAATAACTAACAAATGTAAGTGAAATCCTTGCCACATACCTACATATACTGAGATACAGTAAAACACATGCGTTCTTTTTAAGGATAGAGAATATTGATTCATTAATTGAATAAAATGGGGAATAATAACTATTCTTATCAGAATAACATGTAGATATATAAAAGTTAAACAAGAAATTCAAATATAGTTAGCTTTACTCCACAAATATAAACATTAGAATAAACATATTATGATTAATGTTCTATTCCAATCTTCTCAACTTTTTCTCTTCTATATTTGTTGCACATTCTTACCGTTGGCTGACAATGATAGGAAATGTTATTTTGCTTATTCCTCCAGTTATTCACGCGAAGATTGCATCCATAGAATCGAACTAGTTCATGTAGCGCATCAATTTATTAACATAAATTGGGACCTTCTTCTACCCTGATTAAGGGAAAATTTTATAATGCTCCGGGTATAAGTTTCGAAACTTACATCACATCCATTAAAACTTGTATTTAGAGATATTTTTTGAAAAAAAATTTCAACTACAAAGTTGTTCAGAAAAATAAATTATATTTTTATAGTGTAAATTATTTTAAAAAAAAATTAAATATCATGTCAAATAAATCGATAAGAAACTATAGACAACTAAATTAATTTTATATTATCATATTTTGATAATTATTTTTGACATATATTATGATATTTTATGAAAATAACTTGAAAAACAAAGTTATGTATTTTATTTCTCTGAACAACTTTGTAGTTGAAAATTTTTTCAAAAAATATTTCTAAATATAAATTTTAATAGGTGTGGCTCTCTTATTTGTCACTCATCGCCCATTTTAATTATGCTTCCTCAAAGTCGCTCCTCGCCTCCGTTTTGAACTGCATCTGTCACGAATTGCGGCCGCTGGCACCTCCTCGTTGCCTTCATAAGAACATGTCCCCACTCACCTCTGCAGCGGCATCAACTACTGGGAAGGCACATTTGCAACATCACACTACTTTGCCTAAATGTAAGTTTAATACTTTTTACTAGGTGTCTTAATATAATAATATTGTGCGTAGCACGGATTAAAAACTATTTGAAACACAATAAGTGCATAATTTGCGACAACGGATAATCATGAAAATTTTCAAACCACGTGAAGCGTAAGGGTAACTTATTACTTTAGAAAATAAAAAATTAATTAAAAATTAAAACAAAAGAACACTTACTGCGTCGTTCCAGAAGATCCAGTGATAGCGGCGAAGGAGTGATTTGATGGCGGGGATCTTGCTCCAGTTGGGCGGCCGACTCCGATCAACAAGGTCACTGGCATCAATGAAATCGTAGCCCATTCGCGCACCGTACGCGCGCTTGTTACCAGCGACGGCCTCCATCATCCCACGGAACGAGCGACGCGGTCCCTTGCTCTCGTCGGAGAAGCTCACGATCGAGATCCTGAGTGAACCTTCGGAGTATCTCAATAACGAACTCGGCGTGCAGCGGCGGCCGAGAGCGTTGGCGCGGCGGAGAACTGCGGCGCACAGGTGAAGAGAGATGATGAGGATCGAACTAAGGATGAGGGCGAGCAGAAGCGGGCGGAGGTGGCGGATCGTGCGGGTGGCCGAGGGCCTTGCCCGGCGGTCCCGGAGCGGTGGACGCATGAGGTGAACTTTGGTTAGCTGCGCAAAGCTGCAAGGAGAAGTAGGTAGTGCCGTAGTGCAATTGAGCTGTGGGAAAACTTGAGCCAACGGTAAGGTTCACTAGAAACAGCTAATGCAGGTGTTCATAAGCATTTACAGGTGTTTATATATGTTCATAGATATTCATAAATTTTTTATTTTAGCTATAATTTGTTACATAGAGCTCCAAATGATATAAAATAAGTCTCATTGGAACAAGAACTCAAACAACAATCGTATGTAATTGGTTTCATCTCATTTGGAGTTCTATACGAAAAGATACGCAAATAATACTACAACGCCATCAAACGCAACAGCAGTTTGATAGTATCTCGGTATTTTTAATATAATTTCTCGTAAAGAGCTCTAAATGAGATAAAACTGGTCCCATAAAAAAGTAGACTCGAAACCTTTCATATAAATTTCGTTTGACCTCATTTAGAATTTTTAAGAGAAAATTATGACTGAAAAACTAAGACTTTATCAGGTTATACTATTACGGGATGGTCTATATTATTTTTAATTTTTCATTAAAAACGATATTTTTGATGTTTAAAAGTTAATACGACCGCCGGAGAAATCACCGGACGAAGTAGAGGAATAGGAACTACCGGAGAAACGAGAAATAGAGAGATAGGTGGAGAAAAAAAAGTGAAGTCAATAAGAGATTACCGGAGAAAATAGTCGGAAAAGAGAGCAAGCTCGACGGAAAAAATAGAGCGAGTTCGTCGGAAAAAAGGAGAAAGGAGAAAGAAGATAGAAATTTTTGGTGAAAAAAAAAAGATTTGAATATTTTGGCCATTTCGTATCGTAAAGGAATACTATTTGCTAAAAAATATATAGGAGACGTTGTTCGCTTAAAACTGATTAAGAAGGCACTGTTTGTCAATTTTGTCTAATTTTAAAACCATATAGAAAGGGATGCTTACATTTGGAAACTAGGGTGTTCTGTTGCATTTTTATTGCAACGAATCAGGATCTATAAAGGCCAATGGATTAGACCTATGCTTTTACTTTATTTTTATTTTATTCTATTATTCTTTTTTGGCCATGCCATATCGCTTTTGTGTGATATTGATAGATTTTTTAAAAAAATAATTCAAATAAAAATTATATTGTATAATTTTACGAAAATAGACTGCTGTAATTGTTAAACATACTTTTTTTGGTCAGCCGCACAACACATTTTCTTGCATTGCCATACTGACTTTTGATCGTCAATTTTAAGTGACGACCACATTTTATATGCCGGAGGAAGGAGAAAAACCACCTTCTAGCATCCAGGGTATATGTCAATTATTAAAAATAATTAAAAATATAAGTTTTATTTAAATTAAGTAAAGATTCCGATATTGATGTCTAACCTAATCATGCTAATCTAAAGTTGATCCTAGACGGTTTATAGTGATGTCCACGTGCCCACTTTCTTGGCAGGCTTCTTTCCTTTTATACTATTTGCAACTTGTGATTTTGACAAATTTATGATAGTTTTCTTATTACTACAATCATTTGTTTAAATTTTATCACTTAAATTATATTAACCAGAATATTTTAGTTTAATATTAAAATAATATGAGATAATAATAAAGTGTCGCAAATTGAATAAGATATTACAGATCCAGATAAAAATATTTCTTATTTTAGATATTATTAATATTAGGTTCAAAAAAAGATGACAAAAATGTTATAAATTTATATTAAAATGTTGTCAATTTAAATCAAAATATGATGGAGTCTATAACATAAATTGTAATATCTCAACTTAAGTGATACCAAATTTGTAGGTGGAATTACAGTGATTTTTTTTTAATCAATTTTTTATTTTGTTATTACAAACTGAACTTTGAAAGATCAGCTTACAGGTATTTTACTATAAAATCAATATATTTTTCTCTAAAATATATGATTATGTTTTAACTTACTGCTGAATTTCTGTTTAATGTGATTGAACTCAGAAAAGGAGGTCATTTTCTAACCTTTTATTTTGGACGGTATTTTATCTAGATTTTTGGGAGGTCACGTATATGTATTTATATCTACTAAATTACAAAGGGTGTTTTTTTGGGCTTTTGGTAGATTTTAAAGCCGTATTATGGTACTAGATAGTGTAAATAATATGCCGCTGGTTCGCCCCTTCCTGTTCAATATGATTTAATTCTATTAAGTGGACCAAATTAGAAAAAAAAAAAAAAAATCTAACTTATGGGATAGAATATATTGTTCCCATTTTCTTGCCAACCAAATTGAAATTACAATTAAAAATTTTCTACTACGTCGCTTAATAGTATTAACTTAAAAATGTTCAAATTGAATTAACTTAAAATGTTCACTTTAAGTTGTGGTTGACCTCGTTATGATCCTATAATCCATCAGAGAAGACGAGTAAAATTTTAATCAAATAAGTTTAAATTATATTAAGAGAGAAATTTTTTGATAAATTTAAATAATAATTAAAAATTTAGAGATTAATTTGTATAAGTAGGAAAAAAATAATGGTTAATTTGTTGTTATTCCAAAAAGTAATTAAAAAGGACTCAATCTGATCAAGGATCAGATAAGTAATTAAAAACGACTCAGTCTGATCAAGAATCAACGGTCAACTTTCCACGTCATGTGGAAGCAGAAGTCAAGATCTTTTATATTTCTTAAGTATACCAATTTTGCAACAACAGGCGTCCAGAAAGCAATATTAAATATGTTGAACACATACGCCTAACCATTGACTGAATGAATCATGGTTTGGACCTCTCCTTATTTAGCTCCATCTTTTATCTCCTAATATTACATTCTATTTTTTTATTTCGGATAAATTCATTCTGTATATTACTGTCTTATGATGATATTGTGTGCAAGGTTTATATAAAAATCCATAGATGGTATTGATGATATATGTGAATTGATTTTAGGGTAGTTGTATACGGCTCTATATTTTTTGGACTGTATAAATCATCCACTGAAAATAAAAAATACACTTATGTGCTAGAATGTTCGTACTATCACATCAACACATCTTTTATTTTTAAAGATAAATTGATATAGTTCTTAAAATAGGAGGAGCTGATATGTCGTTTATCTATTGATTTTTGTATTGGCACTATGAAAATATGGGCTCAATGATATGTAATTGGTAGAAAACTTGTTGGAAAAAGTTGGAGATAGCAAAAGTAATATTAAAAATACAATTTTTTTTTTATCTTTGATCAAACTAAAAAGAATTTTACCAAAAAAAAAATGTTGAGAAATTTGGCTAAAGTATTTGACTTTGTTTATAATAATAATAAATTAATCGTCTAAGAGAAAATTGGCATTTATCATAAGACTGTAAAATAATTTAATTTACACTTTTATAAAATTCTAATATATATATATATATAATTACAGAAGAATAAAAGGAAAATTAAATATCACCCTCCTATTTTTAGGGGTCAATATAAATTAGCTCCTGAAAGATGGCGCACTGTCATATAAAATATTTTTCTATTTTTAAGAGCTGATTTGTAGAAAGTTTGAAAATCGGACTTATTTGCAATTTTTCCAAAAATAAATGATATAGAATGCAAGGGATCCATCTGGCCGAAGAATAGCCTCCAAAATGTTGTTATCACAGTTCCTCTCTCTTGACTGACTGTATACCGGAAATGACAAAAATACCATCCGAGAAAAACAGTTCGATGTTGTTCCGACACACTCGATGGCGTAACCTGTAATTTTCAACTTTAAACGACAGCCAAGTTATTTTACAAATTTCGAAAATCGGAACAACAAATTCTCGGACAGACGATCATCTTTCATTCTTCCATACTATTATTATTAATCTCTCCCCCGTAATTCATCATCTTCTTGGCCAGAGATTTCAGAAAGCAGCAGCTATAAGAAAAAAAAGAGAGCAAGCCAGAGATTTCAGAAAGCAGCAGCTATTAGAAGAGAGAGAGAGAGAGAGAGAGAGAGAGAGAGAGAGAGAGAGAGAGAGAGAGAGAGAGAGAGAGAGAGAGAGAGAGAGAGCGGCAATGGGGGAACAGTGTGATCTTGGCTTTCTAGAGCTCTGTTTCCTCGCTCTTTTCTGCACGTGGGTGGCAGCGGTGGGAGCGCAGCCTATCGGCGGCGCCACGGCGGTCACTTCAAGCTTCAGGCTCCCGCGCACGGTTCTCAGACCCTATGACTGGACTTATCTCAGAGGTGTATTTACATATATATTTGTATATTCATCAAATCCAACAATTCCTATTCTGAGCACCCTATTACATGTAGTACTTACTATACAATAGCTTCTACTACACAAATTGGGTTCCTATCCTTTCTTTTTCTTTTTAATTTCTTGATTAATCCTTCGACGTGTTTCTTGTCTCTAATGTTATCTAAAATATGTTTATTGACAATGATCAGTTACTATTCTGAAATATCTATTTGCATCACAATTTGCTTTTTTTTTTTTGGTCGGACACAATTTGCTCTTTGGAACACGCTATTTACAGCAACATAATTAATCTATTAGAACCTTCTACTGTTACACTAAACAATTCATGGATTTCTCTTCCTTTCTTTATACTAAAAGTTGTGTTTTTCATGTTCTTCTGGAAGTGTGATTCAGCTTCTGATTTTTCTAATTCCCCGTCTTTCCAATTTTTTGATTTGTTATATATTTTGACTCCATGGATCGCCTTGATGATGTTGCTTGTGTAGGTTCTCAAACGGCCTTGAATTGATGAAATGAATTAGTTCTTTCTGAAACAGGAATATTCTGCCTTTTTATTGTCAATTTGCTTTCTTGTGTTATTATTTGGAAATTATGAAATTTTCTTTGGATGTTTTGTTTTTGAGGTAACGGGTAACTGCTTGTTCGACACAATTCTCTAGATTATGTAAAATGCTAGAAGGTTTTTGCCTATAAGGCAGCTAATGAAACAAATAAAAGATAATAATCATTTCATTTTTACTTGATCGAAAGGATTTGTTGACTTGAACAGGTCGTTTATGCTTCTAATGTCGAACAAAATTGTTTCTTAGCAATGATCAGTGATATTCACATGGCATAATCAAAACCAGCATTAGTATTAAATGGGGGAGCATTTGGTAGAACATTAATATTGTATTGGAAACAGTTGTTACCCGAATTGGAAAACTTTTGTTTAGCATGGTTCATCAACCAAGTCGCTCCTTTGTAGCTTTATTGGTATTTGAATTTATTTAAGTGATGTTTGAGCTTTTAAAGAGGAGGAACTGATGTATATATGTTATGCCAAAATTGGAAGCATAACATGGTCATGAAAGCTCAAGCTCTGCATTCTGCTTATTCTTTTCCAGTCATTCTTAAGCAAACAACAAAATTCATGAGCGAAATTGTTTTAATAAATGAGAATAGTTAATTCCCAACAATATGGAATAGTTGTTGGATAAAATCTCCATGTTCATGTGAAACTATTACTTGATTTTGACAATTTTGGGGACCGATTTCATATTTTCCTTCGCACAAATTTGTGGAGCACCAAATTAGTTTTCTTGCTTTTTTAACATTGCGTCACATATGCTTTCTTATACATAGTTTTAAGGTAGTTCTATCTCTGGAATCAAGCACAATTATTATGTTTTTCTTATTTGTTGTTATCTATGCAAAAGAGTGCACTTTGCTTATTCAGTCAATTTCTGTGCTGTCTTGCAGTTGAGCTGCCACCTTCATTTTCTTCAATCTTCATGACCTTCACATCTGACATAAATTATGTAAGAACCTACTTCGGTGCTTTCTTAACAAAGGCCTTGACTTTGGTTTCCTCCGTTTATGTCTGAGATAATATGTATTTAATTGCAAGTTCTTTTTTTGGGTATTAGAATGATTTAGATTTCTAGGAGATGAATGCAGCCCTTCATTTTTGTCAGGCAACAAATTTATTCATACAGTAACAATTAAATAGCTAATTAGTATTTAATCAATGTATTTTCTTACACTATCCAAATCATTGGCTTGTCGACGTTATCGTCCTGCCAGTCCCTTTGGTTTTATGATTCTTCCTCCAGTTGGCTCACATGCCATTTTGGCAAGGGCTTGAGTCTGAGTGTCCAAAATCAATTTCTCTTCTCCTTTGGAGATGTATTCTAATAGCATACACATAAAATCCAAATTATAAATGCTCAGTCCATCTGTTGTTTTAGATGATGCAATGATTTTTTTTATTGTTATTCAACAATACATTTCTCTTTGTATTATTGTGAAGCAACAGTTTCGTTGGTTAAATTTTTTTTGTAACAGATATATACTTGAATCTGCATGGTAACTAATGGAAAATTTACTCATTAGAACAAGAATAGCGTGGAAAATTATCGTAAGAGTAAGATTCCCATAATTTGCTTCAATCATGGGAGTCCACCTGTGCCAGATGCTTCAGATGATTACATAAATAATGCATGTAAGTTTTCAAACTTTTATGCGTTCTCCTACTTGACATGGCAATCCTTTTATGCTTCAGACTGGACATATGATTACATAAACAATTCATTAAGTTTTTCGAAGTTTATATGTTCTCCTACTTGACATGGCAATACTTTTATGCTTTAGACTGGACATAAAATTTGTTTGCTTGCTTAAATAGACACACTAACACAAAGACAAATTTACATATGGAAAAGTATCAAATCGGTCTTAAAGTTGACCCATAAAATATTTTTGGTCCCAGGGTCTAATTTGAACAGGTTTAGTTCCTTTGGTTGTCTCAATTGCACTAAATTGGTCCTTGTTACAGCGATTGTTAAGGTCAACATACATGGCGCCTAGTAATCAAGTGTGGGACAATTTCTTGAGAAGTACCAATTCGTTCCCATGCCAAAAACTGAATTTTGTCCATGAGATCTGATTTGACAATTTAGATCCTATTGTCGCTTCAACTGGACCGATTTGGTCTTGTTACATGACCATTGGGTTCAAAGCACATGTCATCTAATTCATCTAAACAATGGGCCACTTCTAGTCCTATTATTCATCCGGGACATGTGACATGAGATTTAATGTTCCTGTTGGCAGTTTGAATGAAGCGTCATATTTGAGTCTCCAGCGATGGCAATTGCTTGTTTTAAATAACCAAATGATAGGGTCCAGTTTTAGTCCTAATTGGTATGTAATTGCCATTGGCCCCTAGATTGAACATCAAGCCAAGTTGGTCTTTAAGCAGAGCGAGGCATTCTTATGTGAATAACTGGAGTTTTTGCTCTTTAAGAAGATACTAGAAATCCAAGTTTTAGTCCTTTATTTTCTATTGTTTATTTGACTGGCCTCGTTCATTTGTTTTTCAATTGTTTTTTTTTTCTTTCTTATGTGCATTGTAGGTGTTTTCAATCATTATCTTTTAAGGTGTTTTCAATCTTATCCATAGATTTATGGTCTACACCCCTAAACGTCCTACTCTCGACGAGCCAGTGTCTTTGAAAATTCATGCTGTTTGAGCTGATTCCAGTGTCCATTGCTCCTTTCTGCTGCACGAATATAGGTGCACATCTCAGGACAATGGCCATTAAGTTGAGCTGCGACACAATGTTTAATTTTTAAATTTGAAAACGTATGCTGAAATAACTGCCCGCATCTTGTTATAAGAAATGAAATAAGTAATAAAGGGATCGAACTCCATTTAATTAAAGATATTCGAGGGATTCGGCACTTTACTGTTGGAGACATAGTTGGGGGACCAAGTTGGCCTAATTGTCACCTTAAGGACCATAATGCAAGCCAGCTATGTGGTTGATATTGCGGGAAGTGCCAATGGAAATATTTAATCCCATGTTCGTGCTCAAAGAAAAGTTTGAACTTATTAATGGCTTCTACTAGTGCACTCTACACGGATAAATTTGGTTCAGTAAGTACGAACAATTAGACCACATTTGGCTGACCTGACGATTCTATTAAGTACATGGGAAATAAAAGGGAAAAAAAGAAAAATGAAGCGAATAATGGTGCATCTAGATGCTATGTAGGCTGTAATTTAGTGGCCATGGTAATAGGACCAACTTGGTCCAATTCAGGTGTTGACATGAGCCAAAGCAAACTAGAAACCGGCTTTCGTGCTGACCTTAGGAACCAAATTGATAGAGTGTCATGGTTGCAAATCTTGATAATGTATCACCTGCTTGGATGTACTATTACACGTAAACATAGTTTAGTGACCATTGGCAATGGGAATAATGATAATGATGTCTTAATCTTTTGCTATGAGTAATTTGAACAAAGCTAACCTTATGGCTATGGTGTAAAACCTTCTGTTGTCTGAAAAAAATTGTGCATTTTGTTTTTATGTATTATTTATTTATTTTGCAAAAGTCCATGTTATCCACTTTTGATCTAGTTTCGTCACTGTTAGAGGTTAAACTTACATAATTCACCTTTGCAGATCTTAACTTTCCTTTGAATGGATCCTTCATACAGTCGCAAAATTTAACTACAGCTGACCAGTGTATTCCATTCCAGAAAAATATAACGATGACATTGATGAGTGGACAGGCAAGCATTTTTCCTTAAAATGTCCAAAATGAGTGCAATTTCTCTGCATATATAGTAAAAATATGCTTTTTTTAACTGTGAATGTCATTTGTTATGGATCGGGATAGTGTTCAGGTGCTATTTTTCCTTTAAAAGCAAGGTTTTAAATGCCGTGCCGAGTTTCGATAAATTCCAAACTTGAGACGTGCCGACCGTGCCGATAATAAAATATTATTTTTTATATATTTTTATTACAAAAATAAAAGAAAAAAAATTGAAATAATAAAATAATAAAATAAAATAATGGCTTAATCTTCTCCTCCTCCCCCTCTTCCTCCTCTTCTTCTAATCCTTTATTTTTGTTTAAAAAAAAAGTTCCGGGCGGCACGGTCCGAAACGGAACCGTGCCGCCCGAAACGGAGCTCTGTGTCGACCGGAACGGTACGGTCTGCATGGTCGGAAAATGGCCGTGTCGAATCCTCTCGGATCTGGCATGTTCCGGGCGGCACACAGACTGCGTGCCGCCCGGAATTTGAAGCCTTGTTCAAAACTAAAATGCATTGAAACTTCTCTGCATAGAAAATAACCACTATACTTTTTCTTTGAATTGGGAATGTCATTGTGTTATGATTCTTATGAATCGGGATCTAAGGTCGATTTTGTTGCGCCAATAAGGGAATCCTAGTTTGTCAGGAGGTACTAGGACATTAGGAAGAATTTGTTGTTAATTATTGATGGAAAGATTTGTGTTTAATAGCTATATTTTAGGAGCTAGTTGCTTGTATGAGTCTATATAAGCTTGTAATCATCTAGGGAGATTATTGAAGATAAATAATATTAGTTTATGTTTTCAGTACCAAGCTAAGCTGAGTTTCGGTAAACTCAGACTTCGGCACGGGTTGACCGTGCCAATTACCCGTGCTGGTGCACTTTTGTTTTTTGTTTTTTTTTTAAAGTTTTTTTAAGAACTAAATAAAAATAAAATAATAAAATAATAATTTAAAAGAAATCAAGTATAAGGTTTTCAACAAGTATCGTGCCGGTTTGTGTCAAGCCAAAAACTGCTGGAACAGAGACGTACAACCTGGCACAAATCGTCCTAGTCGGCACATGAAACCATGGTTTAAACTAGTTCTTGGTTCTCTTTAGCCTCCGCTTCTTTAGTTCGATCCATTAAGAATTGGAATTGAGTAATAGAGAACATAGGATAAGACATTGCTGGAAAACATGCGAACACTCTAAAGCAGAAGACGGCCACATAGTAGTTAACAAGTCAAACATAAATGTGTGATACCCTAATTTGTGTAGAATCATACAATATTGAGTTCAGATCATCTAGTGTACTTAACCTTATAGTTTATTTATAGAATATATTGACACATTTCGGCAGATAACATCTTTTATGATGTCGTAACAGATAATATATGTGGCCCTCGTTTGGGAGCAGACTAAATATGTGCTCTATATTACCTGTAGTTAGATATCACCTGTAGTTACGTACCACTTTATGTGATGGATTATCATTTGATTAATAGAGGCTACTTTGGCTTGCTTTTAGACAACTCGCACGACAAAACATCATTTGCTATTATGACACATCTTAGCAGACAAGTATTGAGAAATATGCCATAGTTTACAGCTAAAAGACTCCAAACTAAGTATCAAATGATTTATACCAATTAAAAATCTAGATATCATCTATAGCATTTGTTATTGTTAAAATTTTTAGTCATTGCCCTTACTTAGAAAATGAACCAGCAGGCAAAACCAAGATCAACTGTTATGGCGGATTATTTACATGATTGAACTTTAAATGATCAAATTTCAATTCTTCTTAACCATACAGAGCACACTAAACCTCGGCCTGTAATCACCATATGAAATTACCCAAACCAAGCTATCATCTGGAAACAATACCCAAAACTAACTTATGAAAGCGAAGCATGACATGATCTGGATATTATTTCATGAAAGTAACATGGCATCATTTTAAAAAATTCATGATGTTGAACCATGATTTGATCCTACGTGTTAGCAACAGAACACCAATGTGTTTGAAATTGGGATCATAAATAATTTTATAGTCATACAGATGTATCCGTTGCAAATTACTTGAAGTAAGCAACGGAAAACATGGAAGTGATCTCGAAGGTCTTTCAGAGACTTGGTTTTAAACTAAACTCCTTGCTGCAATCTCTCTTAGAGGAAAGGAGACTCTCCTCTAGTTTAAGTGGGTTTTGTTTGCTGTGGTAGGAGGACCAAGCTCTTTTGTAAAGTTAGGTCTATGGTGACACCCATAATAGCCATCCATCAAAACCTCTCAATATAAACGGGATAACTAGTTCAGATTAGTTATGATATTCTTTAGATAACTGAACATATGATGAGCAGATCCACTTATGGAATCATATTACAACAGCCAATTAATTATGTGACCAAAATCTAACATGGTGAACACAAACTTAATATATAGAGGGTCTGTGCAAAAACCTTGAATTACATTGACACTAGTAATTGTGTCTGCATGAGAGAGGGAGGGTAAAATATGATATCATAAGTTACGTTTTAATATAAATAGTGCTTTTAGTGCTTTTCTTTTACATGGTCCTACTTGTTGTATTGATAGTAACAAATTGTACAGATATCTCCAGGTGCATTGTTTATCGGATTCTTCAATGGCCTTGGACCTGTTCGCACGCAATCAAAGATGGTAATGTGTAGTAACAATTTTCTTCAGATTGCCTCAGCATTTTACTTATTCCCTAGAGAATTTTCTTCCTAATAATGTTTAGGTTTCTATAGTTTTATCTTTTTATCTTTTTTTTTTTTAATTATATATATATATATATAGTTTTATCTTTTTATCTTTTTTATTTTATATATATATATATATATATATTGAAGTTTGCTATCAGCCTATATAAACTTAAATATGAAATTTCAGATAAGTCGTGGAGAAGTGCGCTCGTTCAGTTGTTATGTAATTGTCAAGGAATGCACCATTTCGACATTATTGGGACCATATTGCAACCAGAGTACTGATGCAATTTCTTGTTCTCAATCTGGTGTCTTCAATCATGCAAGAAATCTTCTAGACTTTGACAGCTTAAATAACTGGGGGAGCTTGACCCATCAGTTGACTAGTACGAGATATTCTAATCTTAAATCCAATGGGGAGGACATCCAGCCAAGGCAAGGAGGAAAAAATTCCAGTTTTTCTTTGACAGTGGAGAATCTAATTACCTGCAATAACAACATTCAGACTTCATGCCCCGGGTATGGGGAGTTCAAGTTTTATGCTTTGGACATTCTCAGTGTAGTACCAGAATTTACTATTATGGCTACTGAATTTGGATCGAACAAATCATCATCTACAGATAAAGAAGATTTGGACGGAGTTCTTTTAATGTGTTATGCACGCTACAATGATCTGCCACTGAGTTCATTATATGACTATTCTGCTGACATAAGCAAAGCTCCCTTATCTGTAAAGTCCCCTAAAATTGGGCGCTGGTATATTGGTATCCAGGTGCTTAGCCATCCAAACTCTACTGGAGTGGTTTCCCAAAATGGTTCACAACCCAATATATGCTTCTCTTTTCAGTGGGAAGTGTATGGATGTATAAATGGGAAGGCTGGACCCAATTGTACATGGGAATCACATATTCTTCAGGTTTGGTGCTTGCTTTGTTGATATTGTTGTTCATTTGGTTCTTAGTGATGCATGTAATTAAGATTCATGTCATGACAATTTTTTAATCATTTCCAAAAAATAACCTTATAATTGCTGCTTGTGTACATAAACTACATTCATACATCAGTGATGCATTTTTCATGGTACAATGAAATGATTGCGTACTGTTTGTAATTGTAATCGGCACCCTCGAGGAGGGTCATGTGCCTACAGGCATAGGATGTATACTGGTGGAGGGGCATGCGGAGACAGAGCAGTGACATGATGCAAAAGTAGGGGGGTAATGGAGGATATCACTGAATTGTTTGCTATGGTTAAAAACATAAAATTATGTGCACGGAACATATTAAGGTGAATTGTTTATTTTAACCCAAAATTTGGGATACAATTTCAAGGAGTGACTTAAGACTAATTTTAGATGTGACACTTGATTGACGTAGAAGGCTTTTCCTGATTTCTCCGAGACTTCTGATACTATCCTGCTGCATTTTCTTCATAAAATATGAACTAGATTTCGATATTTCTCTTCTGATGTGTAAATGATTGTAAGTGCTTCATATGCAATTGTATAATTGATATATTCTAGTTTCTAGTGGTTCGCATTGAACTGTATTTCTAAATGACCATTAAAGACAAGTAGTCCTTGTTTCTTCTAGAATTTGCAAAGGTGTGTGTCTAGCTGGAATAAAATTAATTGTAATAAGCTCTATTGACAACTGCTAGGACTAACAAAGGCTTCTTGCAGAGAGTCCCAAGGAAGAATGCACATGTTCCTTTTGAATCTTATTTTGTTCCTATTGATGATAATGGGTCTTTTGAGAGTGATGACTTCTCTTTGGAGTACTTTTTAAGCAACTCATCCATTGACAATGTATCGTGGACTTACTTTATCATTGATATTCCACCTGGTGCTTCTGGGACTATCCATGTCAATCTGGTATCAGATGCAAAAGTGAACTATGCATTATATTCTAGATATGGCGGAATTCCCACTCTCGAAACATGGGACTTTTACATGAACAACACAAGCAGTAGCAACAGTTCAATGTTTTTCATTTCTGAGTATAACGATAAACAAATTGAGTTTTATATTTGGTATGCCAAAGAGGGGATTTGGTGTTTTGGACTAAAGCATGCTCCTGATGCTCGTGACAAATTTGAGACAGCTATGTCAATTTCACTTGAAGGATGTCCACAGCGTTGTTCATCTAACGGTCAATGCCGATTCAAGATGGATGAAAGTGGATTTGCATTCATCAGGTGAGTCTTTGGTTTTCTATACCATTATGCAGATTTGTTTGTGTTGAAGCTCTCAAATTACATATTCTAGTAAACTTTTGATTATTAACGACGTCAAGTTTTAGTGTTGCAGCTATTGTTCTTGTGACCGGGACCATGGCGGCATTAATTGTAATGACGAACTTGTCTCTCACAAAGGTAATTCTTTTTATTGTCATAATATAACTTTGGTATCCAATAATGCATGTCAAAGTAGATAGCATCATATACGGGTGGAGATCTCAAAGCCTACCTAAAATAGTTCTACCTATCTTTTGCGACGTTCTATAATTTTCTCACATTAGAAGCATATGTTTAGATACTAGGGAGTTGAGGTTATAACATATGCTAGGTTGGTGTCAAATGTCATTGTTTCTATCACCGACCTTGCCCCTGAATTAAGAAATGGCAACAAGCAATGGTTTTTTGGTGGGCTTATGAATATTTTTCCATTTCTAGGTTATGATGAGTGTTTCATGCATGCAAACCATTATCGTGACAGAGAGTATAAATGGTGAATGAATTAGCACATCAAGATACATGGTTTCATTATAGTGCAAAAAGCTCTTCGTTTTTTTGTCCATTTTTTTCTGCAAGTTGTGGAGTTGAGCAGTGTGAAAACAAAGTTGGGGATCAAGAGTATCTCTTAGAAGACGTGTTTCAAATACCTAGGTTCTATCTTACAAGAGAATGGAGAAATTGACGAAAATGTTAGCCATCATATCAAAGCTGGATGGTTGAAGTGGAGGATGTCCGGAATTCTGTGTGATAGGAAGTTTCCCACCAAATGAAAGGTAAGTACTATTGTACCGCTATAAGACTAGTTATGTTTATGGCACCGAATGTTGGATGGTTAAGCGTCAGCGTATTTAGCGCATGAAGGTAGTGGAAATAAAGATACTGCGTTGGATCTACGGCCACTCTCTTAAAAAGAGAATCCAGAATGATGTGATCATACGAAAACTTCAAGTGGGAGGACAAGATAAGGGAAAGACGACTGCAATGGTTTGGACATATCAAGCGAAGACCAAAACACACAAGTTAGTAGTCGTAAAAGCCTGACAAGTGAGTGGAAAAGGAAAAACATGTCCGCCTAAAAAGAGTTGGAGAGAAATCATCAGCATGACGTTACATTTCTAGGAGTTGACGAAGATATGATTCTCGATTTAACGGAATTGCGGCGTAGAATTTACGTTAGTAACATCGAGGTTAACATAACGCATTTTATTTTACTTTTATTTGTATTGCTTTTATTTGCTTCCTATTTTATTTTTATTTATTTATTTCTACCTTTTATATTCTATTATTATTATTAGTTTTATACTATGTATGCGTAGTTTGTACTTGCGTTGGGCATGTTCGGTATGATTTTCTTGTTCTGTGATAATGTGTGCTTGTTTGCCTGTGTGTCTTGGATTTGCATTAGACAGAAGGTCCTACGGAAACAGCCTCCTTTGAGGCATAGCTGCATACACCTATCCTATCAGACTTCGTCCTGGCGGGATTCATGATTGGGATGTTGTTGTATTCTCTACGAAGCATAGCAATCTAATGCATATTGGATAAGTTATTCCAAATATTTTGTGTCATGTTACTTACTTTTGTAAAATATTTGTAGCTCCAATTAGTTTGATAACACACTTCAAAGGCTACGTAACAACAACAACAACAACAGCGACAACTTCAAAGTATATGCATGACTAGGAAGTAAAATAACCAACATTATTGAGTATCAATTGATATTTAGGTTGGCCATGGTGAAGGGAGTGACCGGTTGAGAGTGCTACCTATTACCTCTGCCATTTCCAACATTTCCATTGTCCTCTTTTCATATACTATTTAAATTGTCTTTTCATACCACCAATTATTTCATATGTCTCTTTGTCTTAGTATAGCGTCCCAAATTTTCATAGGAAAGAAAATAATACTGAAAATTCAGAAAAATATAAGGTCACTTGAAACTAGCAGGCAAATTCTTTATCAAGAGACAAGTTTTCTTCAATGTAAAGATAAATATTATTTTTAGGAAGTTCGTTGAAATAGCAAGACCTTGGGTTGGAAGAGAACCAAAGCTTCGTCAACTATATAGAGATGAAAATGGCTCACCTAGCAGTCTTTGAAGCATAATTAGAAAGAAAGTTGATAGATTATGTTATGCATCATGCCTGTATAAATTAATAAATTCAAAGAATCCGCTCAGTTTCGCCGCATAATGATAGGATAACAATCATATATTAGGTGGCTGCTTATCAAAACAACAAAACTTTTACTGTTCAGTTCTAGTTTTATATGTGGAGTTCCTATGCGTTTTGCTTGTTGGTTTTTGCATGTTTCAAGATGATGGTGTCTCTGCACCCTCAATTTCAACAAATGCATTTTTTATTGCAAATCTAACATTTTATTATGGTCTATCTTTTAATATTAGGGCACATTTGGCAGTCAGTTTTCCTTATTGCCTCAAATGGAGCAGCCATATTACCTGCCTCTCGTGCCCTGAGAGAAAAGGTGAGTTGCTATACTTTCCTATAAGTCTTCCATGTATAAATCTGTAAGTGCTATAACTAGCCAATTACAATTGTTGTAAATGGTAAAATTTATTGTTGACGATATTGTATTGGTGTCTTGCATGGGTTTTGAAGCTAGCTTTTGAAGAAAATCCGAAAGTGAGTTAATTAACAACCACTTAGACGGTTTTAAATTCATTATCCAATTATCATTTGTTATGAAACATTGATCAACAATCACTATAAATATCTGTAGATTTTATTTATGCACGCCAATTCAATTTTAGTTGCGAATACCTTCTATATGCACCCGAAAAGCTATGATAACTATTATAAAATGAAACATTTAAACTTGTTGTTTCTTTGCTTACACATCTAAGCGCTTGGTTGCCTTTGTCTGGCACAGCTCATTTCGCTATGCTTATCCTTTTGAACAAATGGAAGTCATAGTTAAGTCTTGTTATCAGGGTTTGCATGGTTATAAACAAGGCATAAAGTGGATTGTTTCTTTATGGTGAGTAATCACCCACTTTGTGAGACATTGATCACCATGTTTCAAAATTTTCTTCATAGTGAATAGTGTCTAGTGTGTTTAGCAATTAACTTGTCAACTTTCTTTTAACCAACGGTTACAATGTTGATGGCAATGCCAAAATTTTGATTTTTTAGATTTCTCTGAACTATTGACTTAAATCACCAATTGGATCGACGCATCTCGATTAAAGTTCATAGTGAAAAATAACAGTGTAATTCAAGTACCCCAACAAACTGTGGGCCTATAGGGCCTAATGGACGAGTTAAATTACCTGCTTAGTATTAATGAACTCTAATCTATAGTCTATACAAGACGAAATTCTGAAGTCGGCAATTTGACATCCATGTCAATTTTTTGGATCCTCGGTTAAGTTTGATTGAAAATGCTTAACAATTTACCTTCTTTATTATTCTAAAGCTGGTGCTGTACTTTTTGAATTTATGTTAATCTTTTTGTTTTCTTCTCAGGCATTTGCTGAATGGGTGCTCTTTACTTCTAGTGGTATATCAAGTGCATTGTATCATGCTTGTGATGTCGGCACGTGGTGCATTCTAAGATTTGGTGTACTGCAGGTACTGCGCATTGCTCCCTTTAGCATACTGTTTTGGTATGTGAAGCTTTATGCAACCAACTTAACCTTCCCTTTTCAAGCAAGATTTAAAAAATTGAGTAAGAAGCTCGTGCTGATAATAGCATGATACGATGCATCCTGGTTAGTGTGACATATCTATAACATGGACATGGTAAAGGAAAAAAGTAGCTTTTTATGAACATAGCCTTTAGACTAGGTTTGTATATGTTTGTAGGTGATACTTGGGTGTCCTCTTTTTAATACTTGCATTCGTGTATCGCATGTTGACTTGTTTATATATACTATATTTGTGAAACTAGCGCCAGTTGACTGGAGCTTATGACACTTTCTATTTTGGTTGTTAGCTTTACTTGTAAATAGCTGACCTTCATATCCTCACCAAGATTAATAATTCAATACATGTATTTGGCTTCCATTTCTCTTCAGTTTATGGACTTTTGGCTCTCCTTCATGGCTGTTGTGAGCACTTTCGTATTCATGGCTCTGATCGATGAGGTTACAAAAAGGGCTATTCACACTTGTGTTGCTATTCTCACTGCTCTTTTAGCAGTCACTGGTGCAACCAGGTACTCAGTTTCACTTCTTGTTTATTAATCGATATTTTTTTAACCTTTAAAAAAATCCGAAACTTGGGATGGAAGGTAAAACGACAATTGCAGAATTTTATTGAAATGATAAGATCAGTACATGATAAATCAACAAAACATCTAAGCAATATGAAACTAAAAAAAAAAAAACTACTAGAAACCTTTAGAAGTCTTGGAGTTGATTCTGGCAGACCTTCGTAGAATGTTAATTCCCAATCTTTTCTTTTTACTGCTTTTCCACCCGACAGCCTGTCTCCACATTTCAGGCACATTATTAATTGGTATTAGCTGCCTCCTTTTCCTCAAAAAGAAAATTAAGATATTATCCTCCTTTGTCAGGTTTTTTACAAAATAGATGACTGGTGCAGGTCTGTGAATATTGTTATCGTTGTAGCTATTGGTTCTCTTGCTCTTCTTATTGCGTGGATCTTGGAGTTATCAACTGGAAATAGATCCCTTTTCAATATGCGTGGGTTTGACCTGAATATATCAGCAAGGTCAGCACTGCTATGTTCACTGAAAAAAACAATTACGATCTTGTAATTAAGCAACTTAAGTAATTATATCATACTTCACCGATTCCTCTTTTCTTCGCAGGTGGGATAGCATTAAAAGATGGCTCTTGAGTTTTATGAGAACACTCTGGAAGAGATTCCGTTGGGTATTTATATTATTGGGGTTCATTCTATTAACTGTAGCTGCAGTTAGTTGGAGATTGGAAACCAGTAAAAGCTACTGGATATGGCACAGGTATGAAACTGTGGATTCTTAAGTAGGAGTTCAACTTGAGCTTCCGGTAAAAAATCTCACATTAATTTGCATAGATGTAGTGGTCGTGTGTAACGATCGCTTGCATTCTTTCAATGTGCTGCATTTTACGATGAAGTTTCATGAAAGAGAGAAGTAGAACCCCAAAATGATTCATATTCATTAGTTATGCAAAATATGACTATGAAATGTAGCTTGTAATTGAAATAAACTAACCTAAGATTTGAAACTTGCAAATGAAGAACATCTTTTTGGGCCCCGGATGATTTAGCCCCATCCGGATCTAGGGCACTGCCCGCATAAGGCCTCCAGGAGGACATTTCCATCCCCAAGAGTGCACCATTGCACGCGACGTGCGCTTACCGCTAGCGCTGCATTCGCAAATGCGCAATTGGCAGTACAAAGTGTCGAACCTAGGGCATTGAGGTTTTCTGAGGCCCACACTGCGACATCCCGCCATCTCCCAAATGAGAGTATAATTCAGCTTTAATTTCAGAGAATTAAGTTTGATGATCAGTAACTTACATAACTTCAAACAATAGCAAAAAGATCTAGCAGGAAATAGAAAATTGAAGGTTGTTGCTCCGTCACGTTCCAATCCATAAATGTGGTTACCAAAGTTTCACCGCACTTCGATCTGATACCTCTCGATTCATAGAGCAAATGCATAATGATATTTGGTGGCCCCGCCAATCATTCTACAATGATAGCTATTACATTGGTCGATGCAAACCAAGGTCGTGGAACTTTGACTAGTAGGTTTGTGTTTTTTTTTTTTAAAAAAAAAAAAAAAAGAAACACGTAATCTCTTGTTGAAGCAGGAAGTTTGGATGTTACTAAAATGGGTTTTCATTTGCAGCCTCTGGCACATTAGCATTTACACGTCTTCCTTCTTCTTCCTTTGCTCAACTTCAACAAAAGGAAGCAACGAGCCCGAGAACCTGCATATGAACTGACACGTCAAAACTCCTCTTCTAGGATGGAGCAAAACTGTTAACCTAATTTTTCGAGGATTGCTGTCAAGATTCTTTCATGAAAAGTAAGGAGTTGGTACCAAATAGTCATGGAAATATGTTGAAACATCCAATAATTACCTTTTCGACTTTTTTAATTTTCATGCTAGGCACAAAGTGATCCAATTTGCTCAATAAAGCATCAAGCTGCATTCAAATAAAATTTATACAACACAGCTGCTAAGTAAATTGTGTAGAAAGAATGCTGAGGGCCACTTTTGTCAGGCAGAGCACAAGTTTCCTCCACTCAATGTCCTGCATCAGACAGTTATGTTTAATATTGTAAATGAGCTTGTATTGGCAGCTGCAAATTGAGCTTAATATTTTCTTTATTTAGCGTCTCACCTTGTACTGTATGGCTGGCGTCAATGATAAATTTGGCTCCGACGTCCTGACGGAGATTTGAAAGTTTTGTTCTGTTACAGAAGCTTACATCGAAGTTTTTGTTCTGTTACAGTTCTAAATTCGAGTACTGCTTTGTTTTCTTTCAACAGTACACAATATTATTATTATTATTATTTGGAACAAAAGTGCTTCATAGAACAGTACACAATATTTGTCAGCAAAGTTTGGTTGTTTTACTTACTATTATTAATATTGATTTTGTTTGAAATGTGAAGTAATTTGTATTTATAATAATTCTGCCATATATATATATATATATATATATCACTCAGCATATTCTACTTTTCTGCTATGTAGATTTTAAAAAGATGTATAATAGCAGATGAGCTAGTTATAAAATACGATAATTCTTAGATATTATACAGAATCAATAAGACAAGTAGATTTGTATCTAAATGTATATGGAAGTAATACTCAACGTACAAATCCTTTCAGTTGCACAAATTAGCTACAAAAAATTGGTAATACATAAACCATTTTTCTTCTGTCCAAGAGCTTTTGAGCATTTTGCTGGCACACAAAGCCGAAAAAGAAAACAATGAACAGAGAGAACTCTTCATTTAGATTGTTGTGGAGAATTCTGCCCACATCTAGTCTACTACTGTGTGATCGTCGTAATAAATCAATTTACGGATAGACATAATTCAGAAAATAGCAAGAAAAAACTGACTTTTATAGTAAATCATGTTGGAATTAAGCTATAATTTTTATCTGTACGGAATTATATTTCTTTTTTCAAAAAAAAACTTTTTTTTTTTTTTTACGTACTTGTGAGCGTTTTCACGTAGGAACCAAACCTGTGGACGGTTACATTATTGTTTGTTTCATATACAGATTAGGATCGGATAAGGGATAAAGGATAAAGTTAAGAGTATTCAGCCCAGGAGTTGTTCAATTGTAAGTTTGCCTTCTATTCTATTACTTAATTGGGCTTGGCCCAAAGTCTTCTGAGCAATCATTATTAATTAATTGAGTTGGCCCAAGTTTACCTTGTGAAATCGGCCTGCTCAATAACACATATTATAGATGTATTTTGTCAGAGCAAACATAACTAAGAGATTAGGCAATCTTGGGACCCACACCAATTTTAGACATAAAGATATTTTGTAGCCAGAATTTCTGCGCTCTCTTACAGGTGTGAAAGCTGGCGCGAGAAAATTTTGATGGTAATGTTATTATAATATAACTAGTTTCGCACCCGTGCGATGCACGGTTATAAATCATATATATATAAATAATAATATTAAAAAATTTAATTCTTTATTTTTTTATATTTTAATTATATATAGTATATTTTTATATAAATATTTTATATTTTATATGGCAACGTGTTATTAGAGTAAAAAGAAATATCAAATGTTATATATAAAATTATTCGAGAATTGACGTTAAATAGTATATGTATATGATTTAAAATTTTTGTAAATGGCAAAATTTTATTTTAAAAAATTACTAATATATAATATAATTACTTTTACTAATTTTTATGCTGTATTTAGATAATTTTTATAAATTATTATTTCAATTAAGTATATATTTAATAATATTGGCCAAAATTTAGTAAATGCCAATCTACTATGCATTTTTGGGCACTCATATCCCTATATTTATTTTCGTAACTTTCATATCACTTTACTATTAATTTGGGAATGCGATAACCTTAATGACGATTTACGAATAATATGCTGATGTGGCACTAATTAAGCTTTTTAAAATATTTTTTACGCTGATGTGGCACTAATTAAACTTTTTAAAATATATTTTAACATTTTTAAAATACTCATGTTTATATTAAAAAATAATTAAATATACTTAATTGGTGCCACATCAGCGTAATTAACACCTAAATCCTCTTCAGGGGTATCGCATTCTCAAATTAATAGTAAAAAGGCATGAAAATTACGAAAATAAGTATAGGGGCATGATTGCCCAAAGATACATAGTAGAGGGGTATTTACTAAATTTTGGCCAATAATATTAGACCTTTCATATTCTTAAATAAGTTACATGACTTTATAAATTTCTATAAATTAATACATGCCACATGGCTTGTTTAGAATAAGAATAAATGCCATATGACACATAAAAAATTATTCAAAATGTCATGTGGCATAACGACTTTTATCACCCAGTTTAATATATATGTATATAGATTATTATTAGTTAAATTAAGTTTAAAGTATATATATATTCATTTACCATTAATTATATGTAGTTTATATTCTATAGAAATTTATAAAGTATTTCACTTTTTTCTCTTCTATATATATTCTATATTATTTTCAGATTAGATTTTTTGTTTGTAGGTTTGTATTTCTAGATTTCTTTAAGATTTGTTCTTTTATTCTCTTAAAAAAATGATATATAATAGTTGTAATAGTTGGTGTAATTGAGTGGATTAAAAGTACTTTCTAATTATAAATTAAGTAAGTTATAAATTTTAATTATTTTTAGCACATGCATTACTAGCTAGTAGATGATGAGAGACCAAATATAATTAGGAACAATAGCTTTTTTCCCGAGATAATTCATAGCGCAATATATATATATATATATATATATATTAAATATAATGGTGGTGACTGTTTAACGTAACTAGGTTAAATCGCTGACTGACTCTAGATCACTGCCAGAGGTGCCCCATTCACCAGCTGAGGGGCTCAGCATGTGTTTTTCTGCATGTATCCTCTCAGGTAATAACAAATTTCATCATCTATTTCATACAAAACTGTAAATGCTTAAATTACACTCTAATCTACTTAAAAAATCTTAGCTATACTCTTAATTATTTGAGCTCAATTCGGAGACTTTGTGACAAATTTTGGGAGCAGAATTAGTTGATTGGTAATCTCTCTTCACAAGCAGAATTAGTTGGCAGTACGTATCAAAACACCTATTTCTGGGATGTTTATGTGATCTGATTTTCTCTTTATAAAATTATTTTGGAAAAATTATATCCATAATCAGTATACTCTTTAAGCGACCGTCGTAACAAATAAAAAATATAAGTTACGTCAATCTATATTCTACCAAATAAAAAGTATTCGCATTCTGGTTTTTGAAGCTCACATATATCATATTCAATAAGATATAGAGGTTATAAATCGTTCATATTCTTACGTTTGACCGGCAGCATAAAATTGTCTGCTTTCTCCCTAACCTCAAAATGTAGGTTTGGGGTTGGGGTTTGGACTTTGAGAAAGAAAGCGGCGTGATTCCACCTGCCCAAGCTTCTGCCCTCCGTATATAATACTACCCTAATTTTCAACATTCAACACCGAGTCTCCAAGTCTCTCTCTCTCTTCTTTCTTCTTCCTTCTACTATTTTTCTAACCCCTCCCCAATCTCCACCAACTCCAACAACAAATCACTAAACAATTCTCCTATTACTGTTCATCCAATCCAATCAGTCTTTCCCTTTCTCTTTATATTTCTCTTGTTCAACTCACAAGATATATACCTTGTCTCCATCATCTCCCAATTCATTTGCTAGACTATATACAGCCCTAACTTAGATTTATAGCCTTTGAAAGATCAAAGGTAGGGAGGAGAGAGAGAGAGAGAGAAGAGAGAGAGAGAGAGAGAGAGAGGAAGTGAAGTAGTTTATTTCTGAATGAAAGAGTGCACGAGAATTAATTGCATGTACTTATCCTAGCTTTCATCTCCTCAGTAGTTTCTAAGAGAGATAAGAAAGAGTGAGATTCTATGAAATTGATCATCAAGTACAAGAGTACTTGAGATCTCGTAGCAATTGCGATTCATCTTCTAGAAACAAGAAAGTACTACTAGAACCAGAAGGTGAGAGACGAGAGATCAAAAATTTTGTCTGAGGGTCAACGCCATGGCTAACCGCTGGTGGGCTGGCCACCTCGGCCTTCCTGGAGTGGAACCGAGCAATTCCTCCGCCTCCAAAACACACGGCGGAGAAGACATGCCTTTGAAAGGTCCTACCACCACCTCTCCCGCCAACCACGGCAGCGACCATGCAGACGATGAAGACGATCGCGACAACAGCGACCCCAAAGAGGGCGCCGTCGAAGTGGGCACACGGCGTCCCCGCGGCCGCCCACCGGGCTCGAAGAACAAGCCGAAGCCTCCCATCATCGTCACCCGCGACTGCCCCAGCGCTCTTCGCAGCCACGTCATGGAAGTCGCCGGCGGCACCGACATAGCCGACAGCATCGCCCTGTTCTCGCGCCGCCGCCAGCGTGGGGTCTGCGTGCTCAGCGGCGCCGGCTCCGTTGCCAACGTTACCCTGCGCCAGTCCTCGGCCCCTGACGCTGTCATGGCTTTCCAGGGCCGATTCGAAATTCTTTCTTTGACGGGAGCTTTCTTGCCAGGCCCAGCACCGCCAGGTTCCACCGGGCTGACGGTCTACCTCGCTGCTGGGCAGGCGCAGTTGCTAGGTGGCGCGGTGGTTGGGCCGCTTATCGCCGCCGGACCTGTGATGATCGTAGCCGCGACGTTTGGGAACGCTACGTATGAAAGACTGCCTCTGGAGGAGGAAGAAGGGAGCGTTGCGGCGCCGCCGACAGCTGGAGGCGAAAGCCTGGCGGACCCTTCGTCGATGCCGCTGTTCAACCTGCCGCCGAATCTCATGCCCAATGGTGCACAACAACTCAACCATGATGCACTAGCTTGGGCTGCTCATGCTCGCCCTCCTTATTGAAGAAGAAGATTCAGTTTAGGTTCGTCGGTATGGATAATATCCACATATCATTGTATCAGAATGGTAAAAGACCTCTGAATTATAACTGATCAAGGATGAAAATCATGAATCGAAGAACACAAAGTTCACTGTATATCATTATACAAGATTCTAGCAGGATGAGCTCTTCTCCTTCTGAATTGTGTAATTTAGTAATTTCTATCAATAAATCTAGTCAAGGGAATTTCTAATATTATTATCAAAAGTAGAAGTTTACTTTGCTTCTGACAGCATTCTGTTTCAGATTCAAACAAAATGCAAAAAGACCTATGTTAATTTCTTAGATTAATGTGAGCCTGCCCTATAGTTTTCTATGATTACTGGTGAAAAAGATTATTATATTCGCAGAGCAAATAAAAAAAAGTTATTATTATCAAAGTCGTTTTTGCATTATTGATTGTTTAATCAAGTTCTAAATCGGATACTGATTTTTCAATCAGTTGATGAAATAGGGAATAGTATGATATGCACAACATCAAAATAGGAAATAAATAGTATACGTTTACTGTTTGTACTTGTATATGATCTATGTCTGTTGTTTTTTTTTTTTAAGGTCTAGGACCATCGGCTTTGGTTTCAATCCTACCTCTCGACCAAGAATAGAATGGTATATTAAGTCCTTCCAAGCCACGCTTGCTCGGATTCGAATCTACGATGTATTCTTCACGAGAGACGTGCCGCTATCTTCTCCCAACATCTAGTCCTGTAAACTAACTAGACCAACAGTCTGTAGTATCGATCGGACACTATGAATTAATATAGTATATGAGAAGATTTTATGAACCCTCAAGAATGTGAAGCTTTAGCTCACTTCAAATGTATAGTAATTCATTTTGATTTAACGATTTATACATGAAAGGGCATTGCTACATGTAATATCTCAATCACAATCCAGTTTAATCCACGTTCTGAAGTCCCCATTAAAGGCAAAAATATTTGTGAATGCTGTCAAATTAGGAAGAGAGAGAGAGAGAGAGAGAGAGAGAGAGAGAGAGAGAGAGAGAGAGAGAGAGAGTAAAATCTTTACCCCCAATGGAATAATTTCTCGACTATATATGAAAGGAAACAGTTATGTTTGGTTGTTTTTTCTAAGTTTCATCCACGTAAAAGTTTTTATTATGCATTTCTTTATTCTCAAGTTGTAACTTTGTGACATTCGCTTCTAGTGGAAGCATATTACTGTAATATTTGTTCTTTGTAGAATCTCAGATTAATTAGTTAAATATCATTTCTTTCGGTCAGCAACAAAAACTTTAGATATAAATTCTTTTGGTTATTTACTCTTTAATAACTAATATTTTTTTGTTTGAATAAAAAAACTTAAAGTTAATAGTCAAACACAAATCAATAATGCAGTTAACATTTTGATTGCTAAAAGTATTTTGATATGCGCGAACACACACATAACACACACGCATATATATATATATATATATATATATATATATATATATATATATATATATATAAACTGCTCTTAACAATCAATACATAAAATGTAATTAATTTGTTTTTGATGGAGCTAATTAGGACAACCAAGTTAACAAAATGTTTGGCACTCTAAAATATTATTTATTTTGGAATTAGCAGTATAAACAATATTGACTAAGGTTTCAAACTCTCAGCTCTTTATGTGATAATAAATGGCCATATGAGCAGGAACATTTCCTACTTCGGAACGTCGAGGGCCTACTAATGAAAGTTAGCTCCGAGTTAGCTTCATTGTTAAGCGACGATTTTGAATATTTTATTAAATGATAACTTTTGTTATGGACTAGTCAATGGTAATATTAGCCTGCAATAATAGTTGGTTGATGACCTCATTTTTTATGAAAAAAATTATATATTAATGGCATGTCTGTAAAGTTACATATTATATTGATATTATTATATTTTGGAATTTGCGATTCATCTATAACAGATAGGAGATTGATTTGTACTCTTCAACTTACAACAATATATATATATATATATATATATATATATATATATATATATATATATATAAATGACATCTTATGCAAACACAATAACAAGTAATAGAGTTTTCCAAATTAATTTTGACTAACACAATGGCCTGACCTATCTGTGGTTTGGACACCACAGATATAACTTATATAGTAATGCGGTACATATATAACTTCTAATATATATATATATATATATATATATATATATATATATATATATATATATATATATATATATATATATTCTTCTGGACTACGTATAGTATATCTAAATAAGCCAACTTTTTCTTTCTTAGATTTTGGTCAAATGTCGTGGTAGAGGTGTTACTATATACGCGTTCGTCAGTCAAACCACAATCACCACCTGCAAGGGTGTGTGGGATAATCTCTTTGTATATTGTAGAGGATAACACAAACTTTCAAACCTGCTTAAATCTAAAAGTTGGAGAACTTTTTCAATTGGTGGAATATGAATTGGTATTATCTGTGAATTTATTTGTTACGACGGTAAAAAAATTGGTCAATTATGGATACAATTTTTTCATAATAATCTCAAAAAAAAAGGAGAAGCAGATTAAGCATGCCTCCCCTCATCAAACCTTATAAAAGTCGCAAAATTAGAAAATCTTTATTATATAATTAGAATATATTGGATGTGTACTATAATATTCTACTCTTTGTGTGTTGGTCTAATTATGCAGAGTGCTTATAATCTTGATGAATAGCAGTGCTTTTGGCAAAATGCAGCTAAATGGAAGAAAAGGAAGAAAGTTGGTATACATGTTCTACTTGCATGAAATAACGAGACTGTTTCCAAACTTCTTGAGAAAATTCATTATAGCCCATTTTTAGATAGATAATGTTTAGCCACTTCTAGCACCATTATTGAATTGTACACGTGTACTTATCCTTATATAGATAAATACATCTTTAAGAGAGAATTAAAAGCCCCCCAAGAATAGCTCAATTTGCGGAAGAGTGGCTCATGAATCATCACGTATGGTTCAACTATCGACTATCTTACTATGAGATAAGAAATTTTCTAAGTTTTTGAAAAAATTGTAACATACTAGCGATGTATCAAAAGGTAAGATAAGTAATAATGTATGTTACTAATAAAAAAAAATTCGAAGTTTTTGACCACAGACTAAGACTAGGAGCTGAGGTTAAAATACTATGTCCGAGAAAATAATATAGTGTATATTACTAAAAATTTTGCCTTGAATCTCAAAATAAATAAATAAAAATATAAAGTGCTCAACATACTAGCAATCATTCATGTGAACTATAAATATGTATATTAATAAAAAAGTAAAGTAACAAACAAGGTGTCAAAAGCATGCATAATTCTTTCATTTGAAAGAGTGTCGGAAGAAAAGTACTATTAAAAAATATTCACCAATTTGTTTTTTTTTTTATTTTTTTAATTATGAGAAAAGAAAACTATTCAACATGTTTTCATTTTTTGTTATGAGAAAAGAAAACTATTCACCAATTTATTAAGTAACTAGAGTACAAGCACAAATTGTCCCATCTTTTATTGTGTTCAATGTGAAATGAATTTATAAAATTAATTTGAAACTTCAAAACATTAAAATCAAGAGTTGCAAACCCATGTGCGCATTTAATGTCTAAATCAAGATTTTTTGTACCGAGCCCAATTTTGATAAACTCATATCCTGCACGTACTGACCATGTATATATATATATATATATATATATATATATATATATATATATATATATGTGTGTGTGTGTGTGTGTGTGTGTGTGTGTGTGTGTGTGTGTGTGTGTTATTTTTAAAAAAAAAAAAAAATATTTAATTTAAAACTTCAAAATAAAATTTTTGGCACGTGTTGTGCCGGTTCGTGTCATATTGATAACTGTCAAAACAAACATTTATCGTCCGGCACCAACTATAACGACCGGCACCAAAAGTCATTGTCTAAACGAGTAGATCCGAGCTCGAGCCAATTTAGTTCAGTTTGGCAAAAAAATTAAAGATATTTAGAATCACACTTAAATTTGGCTCGTTAACAGGTTAAGTTTTAAAAATTTTTTTTTGTAAAATTTAGAATATCAATTTAGTATAGATAACATAAAGACGTAGAATTTTAATTTCAATATTTTAATAACTGCAGACATTTAAACAAAAAAGTGATTCCCATAAGAAAAAGTAATTATAAGTTCCGAAATTCCTTATCATACGAAAAGAGTAATAACAAATATATATATATATATATAATATATATATATATATATATTATATATATATATATATATATATATATATATATATTCGCAAACATTTTATATATATATATATATATATATATATATATATATTATATATATATATATATTATATTATATATATATATATATATTCGCAAACATTTTGTTTATTTATGAGTTAGCCTTGGATTCTATCCTTCTGTTTTTAGAAGGTAAACCATGTAAGACATCATTACAAGGCATATATTTAGAATTTAGTATAAATAAATACTTATCTTTCATTACTACAGATTATATATTAGTATATATTTCTGTAAGTTTAATTGTCTAATTACTTTATTAATATTTAAATTCAAATTGTTCTTAAGGGTGATTTTTTTATTTTTATTTTTTGAAATTATGAGCATATTTCTTAGACTTGGTTGTACTTTTGTGCTATGACACTCAGCATATACCAACAACTCATTGATAAAGCAATCAAAAGATGGTTTTAATCTCACATACATATGATGCTAATTTACGACATAAATGGATATCTTATCATCATCTATTAATTAAATATCGAAGGTAATCGAATGTCCTTAATATATATATATATATTATATCGTAACTAAAATTCTCAGAATATTTTGATTGTGTACGAATCGTGCTTACATCCGTTGTGATAATTCAAACGGTCCGGATAGTTCCGAGGATGAGGATGACTGTTAGAATTTATCCTCTATATCGTATTATGAATATTTATACTCATCGACCATCGTAGATCTAGAATTAATAGAGCTAAATCAATTTATATAAACATATAATGTAACACGATTCATTATTTTATGCAAAAATAACAGCGATGTGATGCTGAAAAGTGCTTGTTAAATAATAATAATTGTTAATTATTAAATCAAGATGAACACCAATATTGGGTCCCAATGTCTATATATACGACTTCACGTGAAGTTCTTTATCCATCTAAAATAGGGGACTTCTTATATGTAATTTTTAAGTTATTAATGTTATATTAAGTTTATTACTTAATGTCGTCATGCGCTTTCTTTATTATCTTAATAAATAAAAAAAAATCAATTTCTTTTTAGCTCATTTCATATTCTTTTAAACAAAATAAGTTTTTTTTTCTTTATCCACCACATTATCTTTAAGTTGCACTAAACCCTAGGTAAAGTAATTGCACCCATTAATTATAAACTATTAGCCACCAGACTTTACTATGATTCTCTTCTAATTTTTTTTATTTTTTATTTTTTTATATTTAAAGGTATCCTCTTTGACACCTACTTTTGATCCAACCATCCAATCATATCACAACCCAAAAAGATGGTTCTTTTTTTTCCCTTAATGAAAGATGCAAATCACCTACATCGATAATAAAACAAATAAATAAATAAATTCTCCTAATTTAAAAAATAGTATTAGCAAGAGGACCACATTGAGCATATTTCGCATTATCTCGTCAACAAACTATTATTTACTAAGAGCTGTAATTGACTAAGAATTTTCTTTTTTAATAGAATTTCTAATAAATTATGTCGGTAATTGCTATAAATGACCGTCACAATAAATATATTTGCTTTAAATAACCGTCACAATAGACAAATTTATGCATAGTAGTGCTTCATATTTAGCCAATAAAGTCTAACTTGTACACCGTAAGATAAATAACTTTTCAAATATAAATAATGGGCAAACCCCAATCTGAGCGGTTAAGCAACCGTGGATGCAAAATGGTCGCATGGGTTAATCCTTGGCCCATATAAGTAAATTTATCAAAAATAAATTTGCAATATGACAACATGTCAACATTAAACAATGAGATAATTACAATTTATGCCCCTATAATTTAAAATTATATTTTTATACTCTTCATAATTCGAAATGGACATTTTATACCTCTGACTCTGTGTAACGATGAAATTTTTATTATGTTTTTTTAAAGATAATAACAATTAACTTAGTAATAATAATTTCATCATTTTATACGGTTAAGGACATAAAAATATCATTTTAATTTAGGGGGCATATTTTTATAATTTAAAAAATGCAAATGCCACTTAAACAATTCATCAGCTTGTGCATTTTCTCCAGCCTCTATACTTCTTTCCATGAATTTCCAATCAAATTAGGTTTAAGATTTCCTTAACATTGTAAAACTATAGGCCATTGACCGAGTACTAGCAAGATATAATTTTTTTACGAGATCATTGTCATGCGTCTCTTTCGTGCTGGCCAAGTCATGCTTTCAAGTAAATCAAATTTCACTATGAAGGCATATTCAAAATATGCTCACCTATGGTGCCAAGCATCTAATGATGTCAACCGGGCGGGCCCTGCTAGGCTCGTATTGTTTGTGCCCTACACCATAAACCGGCGCGGCTTGTGGCCCGCTAGCCAGGGAATGGATGCCGCCGGACGGGCCCATGTTGCCTCCCACGTCTCAAATTTATAGCTCGGCTTGGATATTCTATACGTGCCAATTTCTGTCTGTTTCATTTCTATGAGAATCAGACTTGGCCTGCGCTTTTCATGCAACCACAAACTTTTTTTAACATCTCTATGGAGCATCAAATACAAAGTATTCACTTTGTAGCTTATTTTACTGTATGTTGGGTCATGTAGTATTTTTCAGTATCCTGCTAGGTTTGTTTAAGGGATGAAAGGTATATTAACTAATCGGCTTTTCAAGTGTAGACAACATTGCCAAAAAATGGAAAAACTAAAATTCAAATTTTCACCAAAAAGATTTAGGGTGAAAATTTGGGAGGGGGCTCTTAGCAACATCAATTTAAATCGGCCGTCATATGACACAGACAAGCACCAAGGCGGCGACAAACCATAGCCAATGGTGGAGACGTCCAATCGGCCGGCGACAAGTCTGCCTTTTTGTGCGTTATTTTATCTCCTAGCTCTAGCTAGCTTTATTTGCTTTGAGCTTGCCGGGCTGTTTTTGAAATAGCATCAGATGTGAACTGAACCCAATAAGTGATACCTCCTTACATTTAACACAATTCTAGCTAGCTACCACATATTCTAGACCATGTCCACGGCGGTCCGTGATATCATTGCTCCATGTTCCGTGTTCGATAGTTCCTTCGAAAGGAACTACGTCGGGAGTGCACTTGCACTAGAGCAAGTGAAGATTTAAAGGAGTATGACTCGAAGACGTAGTAATCCTTGGTGGAGCAGGAACCCAGACTCCGAAGCTTATATATATATATGACCACAGATTCTAAGCGAGTTTGGAAAACAATCTTATGGAATATGAGAGTAGCATTTCTAGGAGATCGCAGGACTCTGACTGTGGACTTACTTCCAGGTATTGTAGGCAGCATCATCGATCATGCTCACCCCGACGATGACGCCTGGGGAAAGTCCCAGGCCAGACGGGAGAAGCTTTATAAATTATTACAAGTGCATTTACGTGGATGTGTCTAATCCGAAAAGTATAGTAGAAAAGCAACCAAACTATCAAAAAAAAAAAACAAAAAAACAAAAAAAAAAAGAAATGCACCAGCCGGGAATCGAACCCGGGTCTGTACCGTGGCAGGGTACTATTCTACCACTAGACCACTGGTGCGATTGTATTTTTTGGCATACAATTAATTATAATCAATTCTATTGCTTCAGTGTCACATAAAAATTCACTCGACAACATGTCGAAAAGTAATTCATTCCTAACTATAGTTCAATAGACTGTGATTAGAAAATTGTTTCTAGTAAAATAATCTAATATATGCCATAAACATAAGTTTCAACTCGCTACTCAAAAACAAAAGAATATCAAGTAGTTCGCTGTATGAAAGGTATAAGGTTCACCCCCTTGAAAAAATTGGTGTTGTGGCCTATGCTAGCAAAGAATTACTATTGTTTTTACGGTTTTGCTATACTCATTCAAGAAACCACACAATAAATTATATAGCAGACGAGATAATATTAAGACCACATATCACATTGGGTGTAGTTGTAATTTTAATAATTTGTGCAGATCACGAGATAAATATGCAGATTACGAGACGAATGTGTGGTGGAGATTAGTTGTGTATGGTTAATATATAATTTATTGAGGGTGAGTGCTTTTTTTTCTTATTTTTATTACCAACCACCTGTAGGCTTTTAAACTCCCTACACAGATAATCTCACACTCTGACACTCTCATGTTTATGTTTCTCAAAAGAACAACACTCTCATATATAGCTTCCTCTACTCAAAAGTAGAAGGTGAGTAGAACACCTTCGTAGCTTGCGAAATTCAAGAAATAATAATAAATCAACAAGTTTTGGTTCGATTAATTAGCAGGACTGGATATTAGGAGGTGACCATGGCCTGTCCCAATCTGAAGGATAAGTCAAAAGTTGAATCCCAACAAAAGTGAATTGACAGGGACGATCATACTGATCTATTTTCGTTGGAGAGGTAATATAGGAATTGAATTTCGACAATCACATTAAAAAAAAAAAAGTAAAATGTCTTACTATCTGCACGACTTATGGACTCTCAAGAAAGCTGCAAAATTAGCAATGATATTTTTGGAGATAAATTTACGGATGGATCCCATTCATAAGCGAGGATATTTTGGGTGTCCTGCATAGCAGAATCTAAATAAAAGTTGATTAGAATGGTCCTTTTTATTGTTGAGTTAATTGCATATCAGCCCCTCTATTTTTCGAGTTGTACAAATTAGTCCATGAAAAAGGAACGACGGCTGACGTGGCAGGGCGTGCCATCACATCAGTACATATGATTATTTTCAGGGCGGATTTGTACATTTCTAAAAAATGTGGTCGATACGCAACTCCCTTTTTATTAATGGGGAATGAAGAGATGAATAATATAGATAATGGATGCTGTTAATTTGCTAAAGGGGATTCTGACTTGAATCTTGATGATGATGGGGTCGTTTGTTTGGCTGCCATCATATCTGTTCTCTTAGTGCCCGACAGCCGCCTTCCCAAGCTACGTTCATACCTGGAGAAAAAGCAGCAACGATCAGAAATTGCCAATATTTTTCAAAATTATGATTGATTTCTGTAGTCAACTCATTTTGTAAGCATCGTAGAAATGACGATCCATGAAATATTAATTTAGAAATTGTTTTTTAAAAATTTAAATACTAAATTTAAATTTTAATGTGATTTGTTTCTTTCAGTATTCAAAATTTTTAATTTTCTTTTAAAAAGATATCTTTTAAGACTTTAAAATTTTAGCTTATTTAAAAATAAATTCAAAATCATAATTTTAGAGCTCCAATATTTTAAAAAGTTTTAAATACTAAAATGTAAAAATTTATTTGTCTTGTTATTTTTCTCAAAATTCATAAGAGATAAAATTTTCTCAAAACTCATAAGCGACGGTTTATGAGCCAACGTCTTACGGGTTGAGCTAGCTTGCTAGGTTCTCGGGAAATATCTAACTCACCGTCTAATTGGGTTCTATTCTCCCAGAACAGCAGCTATATTCGGCTCTATGCTATCTTATTGAGCCCAATCTAATAAACAAAAAGAAATATGGTTTGCATATGACATGGGCGATGGCCCAGTGCTTTCTTCTTTTATCAGAAGCCCGGCCCAGGTGTGGTGTTAGGGGCTACATAAGGATAACTACAAAATAATTTGAGATTTACGAGGGATAAGAATGCCCATAATCGTCCCACTTTGTGCGATAGTAGTAACAGGTAACCAGGTAACCACTCGGGAGGCACTCACCCCCAATTTTCGTTCCAATTCTGTGGGTCTAGGTTGTTAGTAGATTCTGCTTTGTTTATCATGGCCTAGATTGAGCGCTTTACTATTGGACAATCGCAACCGATTCACATGTGCTAACAATGTTCACATATTAGATAGAAGATTATGCACCCCTTCTAGCCACCCCACGAAATTAAATTTTATGAAATACTGAATTCAAATGCGTGACCGCGCACCCTACAAGAGCGGGGCAAAGCACTTATGTTTTGGTTGAACTTTTACCTTATACAAGCAGCCGCGATGTCACGGCAAGCTAAATAAGTGGTTAAAAAATAAATATCTACTAAAATAAAAGAACAATAAAATAATATATAAAAGTTATACAACAGGAACACCATAGCAAATACGCCAACGACCTGTTTACTTAGACAAAAAATAAAAAGGTGGAGAGAAAATAAAAAACTTGAAGCCTAACAATCACTTCTTTTTTTGTGTTTACCTTTGAAAATAAAGTAAACGAGTAATTCCCATTTACCTTTTAATTAGTCAGCACGACGTAATTTTTACTGAATTTTGCTAAGCTGATGGTTAGGTAACTTTCAACACTCTATATATAGTTAAGGGGGAAGTCAAACTGAGTTTATTTCTGATCAAGTTGAGGTTTAATATGTGCCGGTGGACTTGGTCAGAAAATATTATCATTTAAAATTATATGGTGTATGTTCGTCTAGTTATTTCAAGAAAAAAAAAAAAAACAAATTATGAGTAAATACATTTACATCTTGCTTATGATCTTGCCAAACCAGCACCGTGCTTTGACGTAATTTTTGCCAAGCTCCCACCGCCTTCCATGAGATCGTTTGCATGCCGCAAGGGCATTTGACAAGATTTGTATGTCTTTTTTCTCCTTTTTTTTGGGGAAATTCACCATCATTTTTTACAGCTTCAAAGCTTCAGAAGAGAATAGGTGGAGATAGCGCTGTCCGAAGGGGAATACAACTGCTTCTAGTTCCAATTATTAAAGTTTGAAAGAAATTAATTGAACAATTCTTGGTTTTTTTTTTGGGGTAAAGTTCAGTTTCTACGGTGTCATGACTATTTGAAATGCTGAAGCATGGCATTTGCAGGGCAAACTTATTTACTAATTTCAGGGTCAACAGAATTTCTAATAGAGATTAGATTATCCACTAAATGGTTGTGATCTAGTGGTAAATGGTGCGGTTAGATATGATAAAGGTCTCGAATTCGAGCCCTCACACAATCACTTGGGAGAGGGTGAATTACCTTAACTTAGCACTATTTCGCCTCGGTCTGGAATACCACTCGGAACAGAGTCGGATACCAAAAAAATGTTTATCTAAATGTAATTAGTTTCCCAACCAGTTCCAGATCAAGAAGGGTTCACTAAAGTTACCCTAACCCGTTGCCTCCCAACCCAAATGGACGGCAAGATCACATGTTGCCACCCGCCATATACCAAGGTAGAGATATCAAAAAATTTAGTAGCCTGCACGAATAGTGTTGTCAATTCCGGGCCGCTAGAAACAATGCAAAATTGCTCATACTACTTTTTTCTTACTACATCACAAACTAGCCACATATAGTGATCCCAGCTTAGCAGGCTATGAGCCAAGCTAAGTTGGTGCATGTACAGTCTGGGCGTCTCATCCGAACAGTGCAGGCTGGTTCGGTCCATACTATTTAAAATATGCCAAGAATAGCTCTTTATCTATTTCTCTTAAGACATCCCTAACCTAAAAGAGAGAGAGTAAAAAAGAGATATTGTTACACTAATTTGAAGATAGATGGAGTGGTATTCCCTCATCTCATTGCCTACCCTTTTGGTGCCTGCTTCGAAATGAAGACAAACTTTTACTCCTGATTACAAAGGCTGTTCCCCTGACCCACCAACAATTTTCAGAGCCTCTTCTGTCAGCCCAGCAGACAAAGCAGTGCTTCTCTCTCTCTCTCTCTCTCTCTCTCTCTCTCTCTCTCTCTCTCTCTCTCTCTTTCTATGAAACGCTTCTTTACCCATGTTTATTTCATTTTTTTAGTCTGGACTAAGTGAGTTCTGAGAAGACTGATGGAATGTTTTCTTAGTGGAGATGACAGCTCCACCAATCATAATGCTCAGTGCCTCTGCATGGCCAATCACAAAACCCTAACCCTAGCCTAAATCCCACCCCAGATTCCTCAGCAGAGACCTAAAGCCCTAGCTATAATAAGATGTCCTGTGTCAAAGACAAAGGTGGTATGTGTGGTTCATAGCTTTTGGGATACTTCAGTTTGGTGGGTACAAAAGGTATTTGTCAACAGCAATCTTAAGGAGAAGAAGAAAATTTGAAGAGATAGAGTGAGTTACAAGTAAACTTCAAAAGAGAACTCTGCTGGGAAGCAGCTTCAAAATGGGCCATGCAGCACTGTTTGAAAGGCAACCCTAACTAGAAAACAATGGGAGCAAACAATTGGAGGGCTTTGTCTTGCAAATCCAAATCTAGCTCTGGAGATAAAGCTGCTGTAAGATATGCTGTGATATATATAAATATATATATATATTATATAGCAGCTTGGATTGATCCTGCAGAATCTAGACATGTATGTTGTAGTACTACTGAGTGAACTCACTTTTGCTGTGGAATGACAGGCACAAGTTCTTAGTTACTTGTTGAACATCAACTATTGAATGACCTCGTTCATGGGTCTCCTCTAAGGTGATTCATACAGTCATGCAGAGGAATTGATACCTTTGGAATCCCCATACATGTATAAATCTCATAAATAATATATTCGGAGGATTACTTTTATCAAACAGCAACAACGTCCATGTGATTTCTCCCACCTATGCGAGGTCTTGAAAGTGTGATATATACACAGCCATACTCCGGATAAGATTGTTTCCCTAAAACCATATGAATAAGATTGTTTCCCTAGACTTTTATCAATTTTCTTTATACTCTCAACTGGATTTCCAAGACCATATGAATACTGGATCATGTGAATACTTCAAGTAATCCTCATGATCTAAGTGTGTTTGAGACTTGTGAGAGGGATCCTCTTTGGTTTGATATAAGTATATTAGAACTGCTATAGCCACGAAGAAGGGCCCGAATTTGGCCCAAATCACAATTCCTGAGACAGGATGCAAACAGTTGTGTAAGGAAGGTTGCATGCCGACTAAATCTATATCGTCGAACTTAAGCTTTTAGGAGAGTTGGTTTTTCGCATAGCACCACCCGCCGGCTGGGCATGGTCGTGGCATATCTTACATCATTTACATTTGCTTGGAACTGAAAACCACTCAGAAACGTAAATCGGATTTGCAGAATTTGGTTGGCTCCATGATTTTTTATTTTTATTTTTTGTTAGTAGGAAACAGAGAATTCAAGAGATAGACATGAGCCAAGCATAATGACCGCAGCTAATCCAAGAGCACTAATTTTGATACTCAACATGGAAAATGGCTGCCAACCCCAAGTACAAATACTGGAACGACATGGGCATAATTGAAAAAAGCGCCATAATTGATGCATATATCTTTACAAAAAGTTCATGTAGCTATTGCCATCGCTTTAATTATTGCTTTAATTTGACAAAAGCAACATCAAGTTTGATTAAAATAACGACAAGTTCAACCACAGAAACACTATAGTTCAACAATTAAGTTCAACACAAGATGTATGAGTTTTAACTAATATTACGTGAAATTCAACTAAAGCAACACTGTAGAGTTAAACGAATAGATCGATAATACGAGCTATTTTTGGAGCATTAAAATAATGTTCATTTTAAGTTAATTACCTCTCGGCGAGAGATTTTGTATGAACTTCAGATGTGGTAGCACAATGGTGATGTCCGGAGGAGACTATGAGTCACCAAGCATAAGTCATGAGTTAGGTCTAACATTGGAGGAAGAACAGCGCCATCCATGGTTCGGCAAATTTGCAAGCTCATAAAATGGTCTTGCTGTTGAGATTTTTCAGTTATCTCAAAGAAAAAAAAACACAAAACTTTTTTTTTGTTAAACATTCAATGGTACATATTGTTGACACCCTCCCGCCCAGCAAAATAATATTCACTTAAATAGAGTTGCTCTTCTGCTTTGGCAGTTGCAAAAGAAGGTTCGCTTGAATTTTCAGACTTTTATTTTTGAATGTAGGGAAATTTTGCCGGTAACTGGCCAACTTTTGTATAACTATCGTAACAGATAAACTCATGGATGGCAACGACTCATGTTTCACCAACCGAGAAGTCCCAATTTTTCGGTTTGAATAAATTCGTATTAACCTCTAAGGGGTATAGAAATGATAAACTTTTACATCTTTATGGGTGATGCTTGTGTGGTTCGAACCTGAAGCTTCTACTTTATGAGGTGGAAATCCCAATTATTCGTCTTAGACGCCCTGAGTGAATTTTTAGACGTTTAACAAACGTTTGTCTATGTTTTCTAAACCTACTTTTTGTTAATTTTGGTTAAGAATCACCAAGAAAATCACTACCACATATTTCTCCATGTGTACCTCACAACATTTAAATTACATCCCTGTTGATGAATGCTTGAGATACTCTCAGTCCACCACCAGGCTATGTGTTGGGCTTATTATGTACAAAAATTTGGGGAATCTAACCTAAATTTCTATACTTGTGGTGTTGGCATTGTCATCCAACAATTTAGACTTATGAACTAAATAACAAAGAAGTTTACATCGCTAAAACCAACGCTTGTAAAGGGTCCAAAGTGGACATTGCTAGAGCACTCACCCGTTTTTGCATCCCCGGTTCTTGTACAGTGGGATAGGTGAGATGCAGCCTCTTGGGATGGGTGTTGAGGCATGAGTGGGTGAGATTTGGTGTGAAAGATGTTGCGAGAATGAGTGAGATGATAAGCTTTAGTCTATTAGAAAGTATATAGATAAATAGTACGGGAATTGACTTAAGGACAATGATGGAGTTGATACTATATATCTCAAGAAAAGAGGAAAGAAGATGGACTATGATACTATCACACTTGCTGATATATGATGCATCATCAGCATCATAACTTAGGGTCTCCACAAATATTTGCAAAGATATCTAGGATTGTATAGCTAGCTAGCAAAGTAGCAATCCCTATCTGTCCAACACAGTTGAAGTCCAGCGCCCATCCCTCTCACGTGCAGAGAGAGAGAGAGAGAGAGAGAGAGAGAGAGAGAGAGAGAGAGAGAGAGAGAGAGAGAGAGAGAGAGAGAGAGAGAGAGAGAGGCTGGAAGGAGCCAGCAAAATTTGGGAAAAGAGTGTAAGTGGGGTTCAGGGGCCAGGGTGCAACTTTTGCTAACCCAACACCAAAGATGGTAAGAGACATCAACTACAGGAGTACCCCCGGATGGGATTTTCAGTTTCGGGTTTAGAGTTCGATGGCCACTCCCTCTCTCCATCCCTGCTTCCTTCTGCTTTCCCCAACCCTCCCTCATTAATCTGTACACCCCTAAATTATTACTCCACTCTTACTTGCTCACATACACACAGAGAGAGAGAGAGAGAGAGAGAGAGAGAGAGAGAGAGAGAGAGAGTAGCAGTAGCTCTATATTAGACGGTCAGCTTGAGAAGTGAATGATAACTTTTCCTATTCTTTTGGTATATCTCTCAATAGAAATCCATGAAGAATAGGAAGCCCACTCTGGCTGAAATTAAACCACACTATATCTACAAGTGTTAAACATACCAGAGCTATAAGAATAGAGAAACCAGCTAGAACTAGATCTCTTTCCAGGTGATTAGAAAGCTTCCATAATATTTCAAGTTGGTGTCTTCTTGGTCAGTAGTACTGTACCAATGGAGAGATCATGTGGAAGGAGCTACAAGGAAAACAGTAACACGGGAAAAGAACAGCCATGGAGGACAACTTATGGAGGGCCAAGCTACTACAATGGTGTAGAGGACCCCTTCCTCTCTGGATTTTCATGGCCCCCAAGATCCTATACCTGCAGCTTCTGCAAGAGAGAGTTTAGATCAGCACAGGCCCTTGGCGGCCACATGAACGTCCACAGGAGGGACAGAGCTCGCCTGAGAGTACAACAGTCCCCACCATGGGAATGGGATCTTAACCTTAGCCCTAACCACAATGAAATGCCACCAATGACCAATAATTGCCCTGCTAACCCTAATTTTCCTACCAATACAATCCTCAACCTCAACATTGCACCAATGTCCTCTTGTTCCTCTATCAGCCATGGGCATTTCAAGCCTGATCAAGTCGCATTGGAAGTTTCTCTCAGTATCAATGAAATTTTGCAGGAGAAGGAAGAGGTCGATTTAGAGCTCAGACTTGGATTTATTTAGAATCTTTCAGATTATCGAATTAGGCAATATATAAGATCTATGTAGCTCTATCTTGGTTTAGTACTACTGCGTACTTCCTAGTTCTACGTTTATTTCTTCGTCTTTTACATCTTGATTGATCATGTTGTTCTTCCAGAGTTCGACCACCGGAAAGAGTTCTTCAGCTTATTTGATTTACTTTCTGTTACAATCACACTAAATCTATCTTACCTACTAGTTCTTCCTTTTCTAGGTTCTTAATTGTTTTCTTTTCTCACATTAAGTATGATCATCTACAACTTTGGAGTTGCACTTTTTTATGGCTTACGTAATCTGCAGAACTACACCAAGCTCGAGAATGATGAACAAGTGCTTTGAAAGACTGCAGCTTGTCCTTGCATTCTATGTTTTTATTTGCACTGAACATAATTAGTAGCACAAATCATTGCTGATTAGCTTTTCTAGTGCTTGCTTTGTGCTGCAATTTCGAATTCATGTGAATTGTAGAGAATTTATGCTCTTGTTTCATCAACCAAAAAAAAAAAAAAAAAAAAAAAAACACGATTACAATCCTTCATGGAAGAAGTTAGATCGATGCATGGTGTTCATCCATGGTATTCTATAAAGTTTGCCTGTACTTTGCTGTTTATTTGTCCCTCAGCATGGAGATTTGCTCTTTTTGCGTATTTATTTCGATCAGTGGCTAGAATAGCGTTATTTTTCAGCTAATTTAACCTTTATATAGGATAAGAAATCCAAGTACTACTGTATTTTAGCACCATGAAGTTTTCAAATTTTGCAATATGAAGTTTTCAAGAACAGTGGTGAAATATAGCCACTCTTTGAGTGCATGTGAAAAGCGAAAGGTAAAAGCAACAAATTACAGTGATTGGGGAAGCAAACAGTTTGTTTCTTGATCGACTTTTTGCCAACTACTTACTTCTATGAACACATAGCACAGTCGGGATTTTTATTTTTTTTTGGTATAAGGCAATAAAAAACCTAAAAAGTACATAAAACCAAGTGAAGAAATATGTATAACAAAAACTCTTGACACTCATTAACAGTGTATTGTATTTGCCAAGAGCCTATTTGAGATTCTCTTACAGCAACTTATGTCTTTACTATCACAGTTCTCATTTATCTGTTTGGTAAATAGATTTCACAATTAATTAACATTAACACAAAGTGACATAAGGGTTGACAAAGTTATTATACACTTCTGTTTATTCTTTTTTTTTTAAAAGAAATTATTATGGTTATTAGGTCATCGCAGATAGTGCTTTAACTGTTTGCATCGTAAACGTTTCCCTACCAGGGATTGGTCAATCAACGACTCGAGATCTTTCAATCAACGACTCGCTCTTTCACTGTAAACGTTTCCTTAATTTTTTTAGCCCATTATCTACAAAGATGGTAAGCCGGCCCCTGTATATCATGAGTCAGGAGCTAATTTTTCGATAGAGCTGCCGTCAAAATCATCTGGAATTTTATCCATACAGGTTGAGGAATGCGATCTGCTCATGGCTCAGAACCATAGTAGGCCAAGTTGTTTCAACGGTTGATGAAATCTTAAAAAAAAAGAAAAAAAAAAGAAAGAAAACAAAAAGTGAAATTAGCTTAAGAACAAGCATAAACCTCTGGGAAATGTCATGAAAACAACAACTCGAACCCAATGTAGCTATCTATCTGTCTGACGACTCGTATCTCAAGGAATCTGTGCATTGGTTGGCAGCAGTTCCCAAAAGAAAAAGAACCCTAGCTCCCAATATATAATGATCTATGTTGATTTTAATTTCATTTTCATTAATGAAGAAGTAGTCTCTGATCGACGAGGATGATGAGAATTTCGCTCGTTCCCCAGCAGAAGCAGAAGAAGAAGATGATGAGTCAAGGGCGAATGATGGCTACTTCTATAAATGGGTGGTGAAGGGGAGTGTGCGTCAGTTCCATACAAAAGCGAAGTCTTAGCGGTTTCGGGACAATGACGGCCTCTCACTCATTGCTCAACGCCATCACTCACCCTGGCCCGGAGCTTTTAAACACCGATCAGTATGGTATGTGCTTGATATATTATGAACCGTATGTACAGAAAAATTATAAATTTTAAATTAATTTTCAATTATTTATTATTATATATATATATATATATATTTATATTATATATATATATATATATATATATATATATATACTTTGGTATGTGCTAGTATTTGAGTTTAACGTAATTTGGCCCGAAAAGTTTGCTCTGGACAGTTTAAGCTCCCCAAAATTTGTCCCGGAATCACTACCAAAGTTAACCTGGCTCAAGTCATGTAATAGTTCTGGTAAAGATTTCGGAAAACTGGCTCAAACTTTTAAAGTTAGCACTATGTTTCAGCTATTCATATATCTCTCTTATAGAAAAATATGCTCGAATAACAACAAAGAAAAAAGTCGTTAAAGGGTCACAAAAAAATGATTTAAAGAACCATAAAGGTCGTTAAATTTTTGGATGCTTTTCAAAATTTTATTTTAATGTTTAGTCTATAGCTATCGAGTTCGATTTATATCTTATTTTCCGATCAGAAAAAAAAACGGTACGATAGTCCTCCCAATCGCTTGCTAAGATATAAACTTTTGAACTATCCATCATGAGTGGTAATTGCTGTTGCATCTTAGCATCCAATCATGTTAACCAATCGGGCCAACACTAGTTGGTTGGGTCAAATTTTTATTCTTAATCTCATTGTTATACCTTTCTATAAGAGTGAAACAAAACTCCAAAATTGAAATGCAGCTTCTTTTTTGCAATTTTAAACATCAAAATACGAGAAATTCGTAAAAACCTATGAGGTGGATTGGTAATTACGGCTAGGAAGCACCAATACGCCAAAATTTCGTCCTGTACGGTATCTGTACAGTGCTCGACGCGGATATGCTACGGACACGTTCGGACGTGCCAGAGAAGTATCCGAATTTTTTTTTAAAAAAAATTTGGACACGCGTTTTCGGATTTTATATTTATATTTTTATTTTTTTCAAAAACATTATTTTTATAATTTTTTTAAAAATAAAATACTATATAATAATAGCAATATATAGTAATAAATAATATAATATATTTAAGTATTATATATTTTTAATTTTTGTTAATGAAATTAAATTGTTACTGTTTAATTTGTCTAAAAAATATAAAATATATAGCTTTGTCATTGGAAATTATTATATCTTCATATTTTTAAATATTTAATATAAGTTATTTTTAATTATTTATATTTTTTATTATCGTGTCCGAACCGTATCCGTATTTTACTGTTTGAAAATTACCGTGTTGTGTCGTGTATCCATACCCGTGTCCGTGCTTGTGCTTCCTAGGGTTTGGGGCTTTAGCTGTGCTTTACTTCCTAGATATCTCAGTTTTAAGTCTTCTTTTATCACCGTAACAAAATACATTTGGACTCACAAATGGTTGAGCTTCGACTCTTTACAAGGTTAATGGTAGTTCGGCGTTAGGGTTCCTCGTTATCAAAATAGAGACTGGCGAAGCTGAACACGTTAAGGGATTGTTATGCGAGAGGAAAAAAAAACGAAAGAAAGTAAATTGTAAAGTGAAAAGTAAAAAAGTGAAAAAGTAGTGAGAAAAAAAAAAAATTGTTACTTGGATATACGGTAATATAAGAGTAGCTTGAAATATTTATTTGAATTATAAAAGAATATTTTCTAATTAAACTTATGTGTATTTATTCTTTTTAAAATGTATTATGTATTAATAGTAATAAATGATTTATTATCTATACCAAACAAATTTATTATATTAATAATGTTCCTTAGATATGCTTAGAGAACAATTATAAATAATTAGTAAATTTATCATAGTATTTAGTTTGTTAATAGATTATGAAATTTATAATTTGCTATCCTCAATATTAATTTTTAAATCCACTAAAAGCAAAAATGGTATTATTAAGTGATAAATAATATGTATTATGCTCTTATTAAATATTAATAACAATTATTTTTTTTTACTTTCTCACCTTCATTTGAGAAAATGGTGAAAGTGAAAGTTATATAAAAAAATATAAAGCGGGAGGAATGTGAAAAATTATTTTTAATAAGTTGAAATAGATTTTGGAAGTTGAATTCAGAGTTTTGATGAAGTTGAACTCAGATATTCATGGTTAAATTTAAAGTTTGGAAGTTGAAATAGATTTTGTTGATTTAAATAAAAGTATTGTAAATATCTTAAAAACAAAAATGTCATCAATATTTTATATTAGAGATTCAAATCAATATCCTAATTATCTCGAATTTAATCTAAGTTTTTATCTGTTCCGATTAAAATTAAGTTTTTTTTTTCTTGCCAATCCGTGTGGAAATTTTCCGTCGTACAAGCGAAACCTTGGCCTGTAACGGTCATGAAATCTTTTGTTGCTCTATTAAAATAAAAATATAAGTCCTCGAAGTAACGGTCACTGCTCTCTCCCTGTCTTGCTCTTTACTACTAAAATTGAAGGCTGAGGATGCGCCACCGAGGCCGTGGAAGGCTGAGGATGCGAAATCGGGGCAGTCATCTTCCGCTTGGCCACGCAGTTTGACGGATTCACGCCTGTAAATTTTCTCAACCCTACCGCTTGTTCTTTTTTTGCTTAGTTAATTAACGATCGGCATTGTTGGTTTTTGTAATGACTTACGAGCTTTGAATTCTTGAAGAAGCTGATAGAAACCATAGTTTTGGTGTATGTCGGCACAGTACGTGTCGGACGGTACGTATCTATTCCGACAGTTGTCGGCACGCCATAAAACGACACGTCACATACCGAAAAATTTTATATTTGAATTTCTTAATTAATTTTATATTTTAAAAATATTAAAAATATATATTGGTACGGTCGGTACGTGCTAAGATCTGAGTTTACCGAAACTTGGCTTGGCTCGGTACATAAAGTTTTGGTAGAAACTTCATCTTTTAGCTATAATGTAGAATATTTCGTTGATTTTTTTTTTATTAACTAGTTGTTGTGGGTATTAATATCTTTGTTGATCCCATCGACATTGCATATTAGATTTTGGACAAGATGGTTCATTGTTAACACATGGCTTAATTTTGTAGCACCTGTTGCTGTTATGCTGCTTATCTTGGGGCTTCAAGTGTTCTTCATGTGTTCAAAACATTGTTATTATCACAAGTTACGTATCTGCCGCTTAAATTTCTTTTTTTTTTTGGATAGGATGAATAGTCTTAAATAATTCCATCTATCCCACCATTTAGTTGGGATTGGAAATCAATTGTAAATGTAATTGTTACTTTTCATTTAATGTCTTCTCATTCTATCACCAAAAATGTTCTGCCCCGAAGTTCCTCCACAAAGTGAACCACGAAGTGGCCATAGTTCAGTTTTTGAACTGAACTATTTCTCAAAAAAACTGAACTACATCCAAAAAGAACTTTGGGATTGACTTGGTAATGCATGTCCTATTAAAAGAAAGAATTTGTGGGATAATAAAGTAGAATTCCTTTCCTAGGAGAGAAATCTTTGATAAGAGCTGGCACTCAAAGAGTAGTCTTCTTCCCCTGTAATGATATGTTGACCCTTATTCTCAAGTTGTCAATCAGTTGAACTAGCCACCACCAATATTTTGTTTTGAAATATTAGTTTTCCTTTTCCATGGCTGCTGATATTTTACCTATTAAGATATCAATATTGTAAATCTAGTTACCATTACCTCTAATATCTATGAAGTGTGTCATTGTTATCTTGTAATCTGTATGTCTTGTATAATTAATCTCAACACCAGATGGTGCATCTACTTCAAGTTTTAACTTTTAAATTAGCTACAAAGAATTCCTAGTTCCCTGTTATATTATATATATATATATATATATTTTTTTTTTTTTTTTTTTTTTTTTTTTTTTTTTTTTTCTTTTTGTTATGTACGTGTGTTAACGTAGCTGATGGACATGCAGCTGGGAGTCTTGCATGGTACCATGACAATTGTTTTATAGCGTTGTCTTCGACTACTGTATTGGAGATGCCTCAAGCAAAGGAGTCCATCTCATCTTTAAGAAGAAAGATGTATTAAGTACCAAAACCTAATAATAGTTACTTTTTGCTTTTCTTATATTTGACCTTTCGTTTCCAAAGTGCTCAAGACTGATTTAAACTAATTTAATAAAGGGATTTCAAGTAGGAAGTAGGAATAGTGTCGGTGAATCAGTCTGTCCTTGTTCAAGTGATCTTCAAAGTAGCCTACATGAGCAAACCAAGGACTTTGTGGAGTAGATGAGCTCAAGAAGAATGTGAGTACTGTAAACTATAGCAGATGACCGAGGAGATGATCTATGCGAGCATTGGGTAATTTTTTTGCGGTACTATTTTCAATCATTTCAGTAAAAACTAAAAAGAACGTTTTTGTATGGAGATCTTATTGTTAGTTTGCGCTAAACTTGAATCTTAAGTATCTCAAAAGAATTATTCATTCTTCCTCTGTGTCTTGACAAGAAAAGATTTTTGTTTAAAAAATTAGTGAACAGCTAAACTTAGATTTATAAATTTAAATTCTTATTTTGGCAGATTCAAAGAACAGGTTCACTTGTGTAATTCTTCTTTTGAATGAAGAATGTATAACGTATATAAGGAAATCTAGTTAGGCATTAAGAGAAATATGTGTCTAGGATGATATAATATACTACATCATGTAATTTCAAAAATGGCAAGAGTTTATTGTTTAAGTGAAAACCTAGCCAATATTTTTGGGTGGGGTTTTGTACCTTATACGTGGAATATGCTACACAATGCCACTATGTTGGCTTGGAATTGTGCAGATTGGGGTAAGGATTAAAAGTAGTTCTTAAAGAAAGGAAACCAAGAGCTACTTTGTTATGATGGCTAGGCCTGTTAAGCGTCCAACAAGAGATTAGGCCCTTTGAGGGATGGGACAATTGGAAATATAAAGGAGATCCTAAAACCTGCTGATTTGATTTTTGATTTTGAGTATGTTCTTAGATAGGCTTTTGATGGTTTGTCACGCAGATTTGGCCAGGGTTGAAAAGCAATGTAGAAAGCTATTTAACTTGAAGATTGTTATCATGAAGAGGACATTGCCTCCACAAGAAGATAAGGTTTGAGTAGAGACTTGATGTTTATTAGGCGGGTAGCGCTTCATCTGTATGCATTCTTTAAGTATAACTAACCAAGATGTGCTAGTATGGAAAAAATGCTGCGTTTCTTGCTGCTAAATTTTTCTACCAGTTATGCTTCCATTTTCTACATTACAACACTGAAAAGAATTTTCAGGATTTCGCCATAAATGTGATAGGTTGATGCATTTTGTGCACTAGTTAAATACAAGTTTCATTTACAGTTGGTTGTACATGTCCTTGGAATGAATAGATGACATGTGACACCTCTTGAAAATTGTTGTTATTGTTATTGTTAATTACCGTTATTATAATAATAATAATTATTATTATTATCTATGAAATAAATAGATACATTGTGACCCTGCTTATGTATTTATGCTGACTGTTTTCTGCCATTGTATCCAAGTGCTGATGGATGTTTTTTCGACCACTTTATGGCTGTCCAATTTGTTCCTGTTCCTAGCACTATTCTGTAGGCGTATCACTACCATGATTATCGGCCTGGAGTAAGTAGTTTATACATGACAAGTTAACCTATTTATCCCAAAAAGAAATCTAAAATTCCTGAAGATACCAGCAATGAATAATTTTTTAAGGTACTTGTTTTCTGTTCTATAAATGGCGTGTGGGCTAGATTGAAGCAAGTGTATAACTTATTACTGTTTTGATGATCGAACATTCAACATATTGTTTGAGGTGTTCCGACTTTATTTAGTAGATTTGCTACCCTGTTCTGAGGTGTTAAAAATTGGAAACTACTTGCAGACACTTGATAATACCTTAAAACACCAACCTAACATTTAAAGTTATTCTTTACTTGAACGGTAAATTTAGTCCGATTTGGTTAAAAATGTTTACAAACCCAATGGTGGAGTGATTACCAAAGACCTGTAGTCATTTCTAATTTGAGTCTTGAAAAAGAGCTGGGTGATATAATCAAATGATCATTTTACGTCATTTGTAGGTTGTTTGGAAGATGCAGATGATACTGATGCATGCAGGTCATCTGAGAAACAAATGGTGAGTGAATCTCTCTCTCTATACGTATGACATTTACAGGACCACTCCCAGAATTTGCAAAGTTCATGCATGAATTGAACTTGGTGTAGTTGAAAGCTCATAAGTCATAAGCAAACTACACAAAATTCAATGTGAATACAATTCACTATTGGGTGAAATTGGAGCTGTAGGGCTAGCTTTACAATGGTACATTTTGTTATATGCAGCACAAAAAAGAGTAAAAAGTGTGGTACTATTTATGAAGTTAGTCATAAGTTAAACATGAAATTAGTTTTTTTTTTTTTTTTATGGGCGTAGATATTTATAGAACCGTGGTTTAGAACTTTGTGTTTTAATTTCATGTTTATATTTATTGTACAAAATATTTTTGGAGGAATATTTTTACACATAATGAAAAACATGAATAACCAAAGGTCACGATGAACGAGTTTACGTTCGTTTTGTGTGATACATGCGGTGCAGTCGTTGGCTCCTACCGCAGTCACTTGCTCCTACCTGCCAAGGGTGTAGACAGTGCAGTTAACTCGATGAGTTAACAATTGACCTTATGATAATTTCCTGAGAGAAAGCTCAAAGATGTCACCTAGCAGCTCTAGAAATAAGCTAGCTCTTATAATAAATAATCCATTTACTCGAATTTTGTTGGTGTTCATGTATAGTCAGTCTATAGAGTGTGAAAGCGGACAAGCAGATGCTTCATATGCAGCAGGTAAGTAACTATTTAATAAATGCCTGATTAAAATTCAGATTTTTTTTTTTTTTTTTAAATTCGATATCAGCAAAGTTTATTATTTTCCAAAGAGAAAATTTGATGTTTTTGACCATTTTTAATTATCGTTCAGAATTTCGGAAGTGCATTTGTTTTTTCCTTTACTTTTCAGGACATAGAAACCGGCTACGATTGGATTAAAAGTAGCCCCTTTTATTGTCTCTGCTTGTATAACAGAGGTGAGAAATGTTCATTTTGTATCTTGGTACTATGCAAGCTACAAAAAACTAAGTTTACGATTAATTTTTATCACGACTTTGATTCGATATATCAATAATACAATGGCATTCATTGATGTCTATACTCTAAAAGATCTTGTTTTTATATACTATAAAGTAACTATCATAAACTTATTTTTATTGGCAAAATTTGACTAAATTAATGTAGTTTACATAGCATTTGTTTGCCGTATTATCACGGTCAAGCCTATGCACCATGAAGGTAACCAAAGGCAACCGATTGAAGGTCTTCCGTGTTATTTTGTCCGTCAAAAGACCACACATCAAGCGTAGGGTGCATGAAGGCGGAGTAAACCGGGAGGCCTTCGTCGGTGCAGAACGCGGTGTCGTTGCTCATCGATATATCGGATACATCTTGTCGATCGACCTTAACATTCCCATTTTGGAGATAGATTGGAGAGTGAACATCTTGCTGGTAATTTGCAGGGTTGACCCTGCTATTGTAGAGCTTCTCATCATGTGTGATAATATTGTAGGTTGATGTTGATTCATTTGAAAGCCCTTGTGGTCCTTGTGATTTGAGAGAAGCCAATTGTGCTTGCAAAGTGACAACCTGTAGTAGAAATAACCAATAAAAAAAAACATTTTTTTATGATGTATTTTCACCACAAAATATGAAATGTAGGAGAGCAATGCTTGGAAGCTCTAATCTAAAGAAATCTCTAAAATGAGGTGAGAATCATCAAGGCCCTATGTATTTAACATGTAATGAAGTTGATTTTCCCACAGGTTTAAAATTTTTTAGTTGGAGTTAAAGCATTTAACGAAAAATAAACTAATTTTTGTACAAATTTTGGATGTACTACTAACCTGTTGTTGGAGTGCGAAGATATGGGAAACACAGCCATAGATGGGATCCTGGAGTCTCGCCTGGGCCTCGTAGGCGATAGTAATGGCCGCCTCGCACCGATCAGATAGCGGGAGGTGCGCGAGGAGTTTAGACACGTTGCTAGCGCCAAACACCTTATGAATGGCAGCAAAGTGAGCAGCCCCTTGCTCGTGGCAGAAATAAGGCGCAAACACGCATCCACTTACGCACTTCCGTCGGAGGAACTTGCAAGCTCCGCATGGCGAGCCAAAACCCGTCATAGTTTTTATGTTTCTTTGAGGTACTGAGGAGGCCTTCAATTTCAAACTGAGACTTTTTTGAGATGCATCAGGAATTTAGAAGTGGTGAGAGGGAAATGACCATGTGTTATATAAATACTAAAATTGAATGGGGAGTTGGATAGCATTAAGGGATTAATTAATATAGGGTGGTCTCCCAAATGGCCTACATTTTTTTAATTTAAATTTATTTCTTTTTAATTTAATTTTATCTTTTTTTTTTTTTTTTTTTGCAACAAAAGTCGTCACTTTCACTTCATCTCCAGGCTCCTACTCAATTCTGAGATTCCGTTGTGAAGGACGACCAAAAGCCAGAGGAGTTGGCACTAACCCAACCCATTTTCGCCAATTATGATTATGCAATAATCTCTTAATCATTGAACTAGCCTTTTGGTCTGTGTGGATTTCCTTTCGAAAACTTATATATTAGCCATTGTCTCAATAACGATATTATAAATAACTTTTTTTTATTTTAAATATGTTGTTTGTCACGTCCTAAAATACGTATATAATTTCTTTTTTTTTTAAAAGAAAAATTGAATACAAAAATTATAGGTCACGTTAATATTTTTTAGTATTCAAATTTTTTTTTAAAATATTTTTAAATAAATATTTTATATTCTAAAATTTTATTGAATTAGCGAATTAGTTTTTAAATCCGCTAAAATTTTAGAGTCTCAAAATATATATTTAAAATATTTTTTAAAAAAAAATAAATATAAAAAATTATAGAACACATCGATATTTTTTTATATTCAAATCTTCTCCAAAATTAAATATGTATATAAAATGCTCTCGGCACAATTTTGATAACTGATTTATAAAAATTTGTAATTTTTTATCTTTTTTTTTAAGGATTAGAATGCAGCTTGGCATTTTAGTTTGATGTTAGTTGAGTGAACCTGGAAAAAAAACTTAACTAACCAAATTTCCTAATGATACACAACGATTATAAGTGGTGGGTCCCTCTTACTTATGGACCGGTCCATTATGGGACCCGTCTAATGACTATGGAATAACAAAAGCACGTGTTAGCGGAGACAAATGGCCAAAAAAACAAAAAGAAAAAAAGAAAGGAAAAAGAAAAAAAGATCTTAAAGAGAAAGAGAAAAGAATTGGCCGAAATTCGATCAAACCAAACCTATTAAATGCTTATGTAGAACTATTTTTCAAAAGTTAAATTAGAAAGTTATTGAATATAATAACTAAATCAAAATTGGTTTTTTTTTTTTTTGAGAAAATGTCAAAAATTCTGCTAAATTTTTATAAAAATCTATGTTGAAAAATTTAGTTGAAATATCACAGTTTTTGTAGTAAGATTTTTGACATTTCTTAAAAAATTTAGGCGAATCGACCTTCTTGAATGAAGGTATGTTGTTTACCGCTCACAAAAAAAAAAAAAAAAAAAAAAAAAAAAAAAATTGTGCATTTTCAAAACAAATTGTAAGGAATTCGATATTTTTCACAGATCGAAAGTCTTTCAGGATGCATTTTCGGCCTTATTTGCTTGCTCCGGCAAATCTAGTATAGCCTATATTCAGCATCAAATAGCCGACTGAATACACCAGAAGCTAGAAAAACTACCATGAAATTGAGAGAAACAAGCAACCTCTCTCACTTTAAAAAAAAAAAATTTTGTTCCTATTTTTGACCTTTTTTGAGAAAAAAAAGAAGCAATATGTTGCAAAAAGCAAGTCATTAAGAAATTAAAGACCTTGTTTTTGGGTTAATGTGAGTGAGTTATGATTGCAACATGGTGAATGATCATCATCTTCTTCGAAATTGATCGCTTTCAATCAATTTTGCGTGCCGATTATAGGTTTAAAACCGTAGGGACATGTGGGCCAATTTTTGATAAATGAATAACTAATATATCCCCAAAATAATTTTTGCAGAAATTGCATACTAAATTATTATTTTTTAAAAAAAAAAAAAGAACAAAGTCCAGAAAAAATGGGGCAATTTGAAAAAGATACATCATCTATCTGTTTGACAGATAAAAACACACCAACAACCACTTTTCTTTTTCCTATCAGGAAAAAATAGTTCTAAAAGCAAAATTAAGGTTATAAAAAAAAGTATAATAAAATTTTTATGTCCTCATTCTATTGAATTGAAGACAACTAAAATGAAGCAAAGGAGACATAATATAAAGATATATGATATTCGACTATCACCATCACAATCCTACATAATTGCAAGATAGCTTAGCCATAAAAAAAAACTACAAAAACGAAATGGAAAAAAAAAAAAAAAAACTTAGTGAGCAGTAATGTAAATGAATATATACGCCGCGCGTGGGCCATAATACGATGCTTCCGATCTGTTCCCGGTCTTTTCTTTCGGAAAATACAGCTTTATTTATCGGCAACACCTGGTTTCAATATAATATCCATTATACATGCATATAGAGTACATATCTCGATATAACATATATGGTTCCAATTGTAAGACCAATAAAGATCTTGAATAATGTCTTTTTTTTTTAAATAACCAAAAAAAATTACAAGTTTTTTGAAACTAATGTGTTGTTATTATTCTGTAGACTATTTTAAAAGAGAGGGCATATTGTTTAGCATGGGCCATTGAAACCGCGTTCATATCATCAGCAGCATGGTTTTGCTGCTACTGAAGAACAGCAGTAAGCAGGTTCTCAAAAGACCAGTCAAACCAATAACAAAGGGAGACTTGTAAGTAATAATAGCTAGGGTTTATGTAATGTACCTAACAAAACCCTAGCTGCTTCATTATTATTAGTTTCAAACTCTAGGTTTTGATTCCCATGACAAGATATAGTCTATAGAGAGGTGATCCGGCGTGCCAAAACGAACCGTATTACGGTGCGGCCGTGTCTCCGAAGTTATTTTACTATTTGAATAAAAAAATGGTGTGCTTTACGATTTTTTTATATTCAAAGTTATTTTAGAAAATGGCTAAATAGATGTATTAGAGTTCCAAACTCTTAAGTTTAAAAAATAAAATTATAAACCTACTAAAATCTTATTCAATACCTTAATAACATGAAATCTTAATTATTCAATACCTATTCAGCAACATCTTATAAAATTATACAAAAAAATCTGTTTTATTCAAGATTTTTTAAGGAATATTTATTTGTATTTGTTTAGGAGTGCACTACACCTAATATGCCGGGTCACGCCCACGTTCACCACTAATAGAATATTTTAAAAACCGTTTTAAAAAGAACAAATCCCTCTACAATCATATTTTTAAAATATTAACTTTAAAAGCTCTACCAAATCCCTTCAAGTATATATTTAATATCAAGCTTTGTTGTAAGCACTTTTGCAATACATAATGATCATCAAACGATTTAAGCTGCAAAACTAGTTTATCTTGGTTTTAAACTTCTAAGTCTTTATATATATATATATATATATATATATATATATATATATATATATATATATATATATATAGAATCCAGCTAGCTAATACAGATGACCTACTTCAGGTCCCTATCAAGCAATGTCAAACCCTAGAGCAGAAACCACTGCAACATATCAAGAAAAGCAGTGACATATTCCCTTGCTGCATAAGGTAAAATAGGTCATTATTTATAAGCAAAAAACTATTATGGATCGATCATTGGTTGTAAGTAACGACTACGAAAATAGCCTCCTTCGGAGCATATATGACTACATCTATCATATTCTTACCAGAACTCGTGGGGACGAGACTTATCACTGTGGTGTTTTATTACTGTTTCTGCGATTTTAGGTAGGACCATTTATCGAATCGCAAAGGGATTATACATATATCTTGAATATGAGTATTTTATCTTGGGAGAAAGGTCCAAATATATATCAATATGTCATCTTGTCTTGAGAAAGAATGGCGCCATTTACCTGCCCATTTTGTATTTTCTCAAAAAAAAAAAAGTCCATTTTGTAGGTATGTTTTTTTTTCAACATTCCCAATTGTCAAAATACCGGAGCTCCAAAAATATCCCCAAAAGTCCTGAATGAATAGAAATATGTGCTTCTCAAAACTAAATAAACCGTGAAATATTTCAACTAAATGTTACCGATCTTTTAGAGGAGTTTTGGGAGAATTTTCACCAATTCAACTTAACTCTTCCAATTTAGTCGATGTATGTAATGCACAATACCTGTAAATGTGTAAGTTCTGAAGTCCCTTTGCATCCTAATTAGAAGAGTAGTTAGTAATTAACTTGTAATAACAAGTAATATATAGTTAAATAAAGAAAGAATTCTTCTTCCTTCTCTCTATTGATATCTAACATGGCGTCGGCGAGTTTGAGCATTTAGGGAGACAAGCAATGCCACACGAGGGGTCTTGCCCGGCGGTCTTTGGACATGACGCGGTCGCGTCACTGTCAACCCGAATGGAATTATAATCAAAATACATCATGGAATTTAGTAATCTCTTTTACAAGTTTAGTATAATTATAGGATTTTAAAAATACAATAATATAAATTTGAAGCTCATTGTTGCTTCACTTGGAGGCAAATTTTCTAAGGCATGGGGACACCTCAGTCTCATCAAGATGATATAATTAATTAGAGCCAAAAGACAAGCTAAAGTGTCACTTCTGATAGGGTTAAGTAGGCATAATATTTGATGGATGGGCCATGCATTAACTATTGGTTTTAAAGACTTTCTGTCAAAGCTTTGCTAAATTTGACCCAATATTTGTCTTTATTCAGATCATGCAACTAGAACTTTTTTATTTTAATGTATTTGCAAAATATTATCTTTTGATCCACCGAATTTACCTAAATAGACCCTTATAATACTGAACTTTAAAAAAAAAGTCCTCATTTAAGCTCGCTTGACGGATGTACTATTTTAGCTGCTGATATTGCCATCACTTATTATATATACATGGTTGCTGATATAATAACCACAACAACGGTCACGTCGGATAAGCGATGAGAAGTCATCAGTAACATAGTGTTGAGTGCTAGCGCGTGCGTCTGGCGGGTCGAGTCTGCGCGGCGGAGGCTTGCGAGCAAAGTCGGCACGTTCGCTAGGCCCAACAAGACTGCATGGGCTGGACTGGTTGGGCCCTGGCTCACGCAGGTAACACTGCGAGCGCAGATTGTCCCACAACAGTATAAATGAAAATTAGACACTCAGCTTAGTGGATGACTTTTTAAATTTAGAATTATTGCTGTAATAGTCAAAAGTCAAAATTATTATGGCTAATTTTAGTAAACAAGAGGGGGTAAAAAAGATAAATTTACTCTTATAACTTATATCATTTTAGGCCAAAAGCCATCGTTTTACAATGCTACGTGGAAGTTCGCCAAATCTTTTATGACATGGATCCAATCCCAAATGCTCTTCACTCTTTTTCTAAACAACACTAGGTTAATTATGCAAAAACCAGCCAATGAGCATGAACCACGTAAGAATTTTTTTTTTTTTGTTTTGATTATCATGGTGGAACCCGTAATATGAGCGCACACCCCTATAGGATTTTAAACTCGCAAAAAATCATCACGTCCAGTCCCGATCAACGCTCTAGAATTCGAGTACATGCCTTTTATACACAGGAGTTCCTAAAATAACGAAATATAGATAATTTTTTAGAAAATTTTGCTAAAATTTCACCCCACGCTGACTCAAACTTGGATAGAGACGTCTTCCCTCCAGTTAAGCTGATTGTGTTCTGCACCACATAAGAATATAAAACTTGTTATGAATTGTGCCTTAAACTAAATTGATATTAAAAAAAATAAAAAATCGAAAAGAAAACAACCTTATACAATTCATTCCCACATCATGTAATAGAAATTCAAAGATTTTGCATGGAAAATGTAATAGAAATTCACAAGAACAAATCAAGAATAAGCTTGCATTTTTAAGCCCCACCCAGAAGGTCGACCGGTTGAAGCTCGGCTAAGAAATTATGACATTCATATTAATTTTCACGAGTTACAAAAAAATTTGCACGATAATTAGTGAGAAAACATCCGTACCTACAAGAAAATGTACAATAAAAAAGCGAGTAATCTTAAGATGACTTAAAGAATTATAATTAACTTTCTAAAAATAAAGATTATGATTGATGATGTTTTAAAAATTAAAGTTTGTCGTTTGATATTGGGTTTTTATCAAACCTTTTGGTTCATAAAGACAATGAGAGCTTTGACCAAGCTAATGTCGGTATCTGATGTTACGTAGCAGGAAAACTCCAAGCTGGTTTTGGCGAGCGGCTCAAGTAACGCGGGAAAGAAAAAACTGTAACAACGACTCCAACATTTGTTTTAGCAAGATATTAAAATAGATATTTATCAAAATGTACCTCCCATAATTCAAATTGTTAAAATATATATTTCGGTGGGTTAACTATCATCATTTTAAAAAAATTAAAAATAATTTCGTTATTTTACAAAATTAAGAGATATAAAAAGATTATTTTGAATTATAAAAATATTTTTAATAATTTTGGTAACCTTTTTGACAAATACTCCAAGTTAAAATTGGTCCAATAAAAAAGTAAATAGACGGATTAAGATACAAATTCGTAAAATCGATGAATTTAAGCATGGCTAGAAACAACCACATTCTGAATTTGATTACTCATACGATTAAAGAAGATTTTTTTTTTTCTTATAAACAGTTTTATTACTTTTTTTTTGGTAAGTTAAACAGTTTTATTACTTTCCCTTCAGCTGTTTGGATTTTTATATTCTTGATAATTTAAAATTGTAAAATATATCTTCTAATTTAAAATAATATTTTTATACACTTTTGACATATAAAATAAGAAAACTGTTCTCGTCAAGTTAACCGTCATCGTCTTTCAAAAAAAATAAAAATAATTTCGTCATTTTAATTTAAAGGGGCATAAAAATTACAATTTTAAATTATGGAGAGTTTAAAAACAGGCAAATGCTCCCTTTCTCTTTCATTTTCTCAAAGAGTTCGTGGTTACATCCGATTATTCTAGAGCAATACCAAGAACTTTTTATTAGCAAACAGCAAAGAAAGAGCATGGAAAATGGTTGAGCGCCAAAAAAACAGAGCATCGTGAAACAAAATGCTTCAGCGCAATTTCCAGAAAATTTTCCCGAAATACTGATCAGGAATTGAAATTGTGCTGCTACAAAAGTTAGCTAAGTAAGTGACTTGATTGCTTGAAGTGAGAAATTTTGGGAAATATTTTGAGAGATCTAGCAATTCGATGGTTATTGCAAAATACCTCGACGATGGAGCGTCCGACGTGAACACCCCGCGCTTCTGGACAATTTGATGTATTAGCATGATATCTTGTTCCTCAACTGCAGGATTCCACCATGGATCCTATGTTTGAGGGAAAAATGACAGATAATATACGTGAGAACCCTGTGTGATTGGATTCATATACGTCGGGCACTGCCCTCGGCGCCAACATCCGATAAGGCACTTACACAACACGTAAGATTAGTACATGCAAAACAAATTGGCATTCACGAAGCTCACCATGCTTCATTTGCTCCGCCACTTGTAAAATGAAAGCAGCAGAAGGCCTGGACTTTATGGAATTTTTTAAAGATCCTTCGGTGAAGCAGCACGCTAGTTGATCTAATATCAGGGTACTCGGTAGAATAGAGAACTGCTATTCATCAGGGGCCCCTGACGCCTCTGATGCGATCTGGGCCGTACAGAGCACCTCGGGATATATGCAAACACATCACGAGATGCTCTGGACGGCCCAGATTACATCAAGGGCGTTAGGGGCTCCTGGTGAATGGCATTTTCCGTAGAATATTGCTCGTCTGCATAATAAAGTTGGTAAAACTAGTCGAGGTTATGCAGATTTGCACGAGAGAGAGAGAGAGAGAGAGAGAGAGAGAGAGAGAGAGAGAGAGTATAAGTATAACTATACATGAAAAATCTTGTGAATATGCAAATTAATATGCGGGTACTCAATCCTGTGCAACAAACTCATCGAACACCAGGACTTCAAGCTTAACTAACAAAAATTGCTAAAAGATGGCATCATGTTCACATACCTTTGATCTTCTCAAAAAAGTATCATAAATGTCACACTCGGCTTCAGAACTTCAGATTGTTTACACTCCACGACTTCAGTATCAACAGGAGGAAGGACAAGAATTGGACTCGACGGGAATTCAAAAAACAATATTACCTTCCACTTGAAACCAAAGGACATGTACTCATGCTAAATAGTCACTAGCTATTTGGGCATCATTTTGTTGAATATTATACAGTTCAGCAACACTTTTTGATGTTTATAAGGGCTTTGAATCAACTTATGCAACCTAAATAAGAGAGATAAATCGGGCTCAGCCGAGTATTCACGAAACAAGATAATAGCTTGTGCATGTATGAACGATTTCGCTTGAAGTGGATAAAACTAACTTAATGATATGACTTCAAGTCACCATTTGGACCTCCAACATGTATTCAAATACTTCTTATAACAGGAACATAGAGTAGATACTTCTTCAGAAGAAATTTGGCGTTGAGAATAAAAAACATAAAATTATAACATATGAGGTGTAATCATGCCATGGCTCCACATGAAAGCACATGACGCTGTAAAGTTCTTCAAAACTGTTCTGCAACCAAGCAAAACCAAATTTCTCCTTAGCATCGTAGCAGCTTTCGGGAATTTATCGAAGTTTTCAAGGACTTCTTGTTAACAGAAACATTTTCTTAATGAATGTAAATGAGAACTTATTTCTTAATACTGCAAAACTACCTACATGAACCCGAAGAGGTGATTTAATTGTGTGCTCTTCCTCTAGAACCAATCTGTACCAATCTATTTTTATGAAGAAATTCTCTTTCGTCGAGCTCTGGATTTTGCAAAAGCAGGTTTGCCACAGAATGTTTGTTTATGAGGGAAGTTGTTACTGGATCAAAGGAAAGAAAGCTAGTTCTTACAGTTTTATAAGCTTGTGCTAAGACACCATAAGTTGTTAAGACCACATCATTATTCACAATTACTGTGGCATCACCAGATCTTGCACCAGCATAATGGACCTGAAATAAATAGACCCCGGTTCCAACTGATTGTTAAATTCATCCTGTAGAAATCAGGAACGTTTGATGCAACCAAGATTTTTACGAAAGAAGCAAACCAATCATCAACAAGTCTTTGCAACATCTTAAATATAAAATTAAAGAGCATGAAAAGCATTACGTACAAATTATGAACAGGAGTTAATTATTGTTTCCTATAGAGATATAAAAGTCACTGGCAAATAGCGAGATGCCGATTATACAAAGCAGGCAAATACTAGTTGGTAAATCTTCTTGTTGCTACAAAGGTTTTTTGTGCCGCTCCGAGCCGAGTTTCGGTAAACTCAGATCACGGTACGTGCCGACCGTGCCGATGGTGCCGTGCCGATATATATTTATTTGTTATTTTTTAAAAATAAATAAAAATTAAAAGATTCAAATATAAGATTTTATGACACGTGCCATGCCAGTTCGTGCCGTGCCGACAACTGCCGGAACAGGCACGGGCTGTGCCGACCGGCACCGAAAACCATGTTGCTACACAAGCTAATCAATTCAGAAATAATGCAAACTAGACAAAGGCAGAAACTATGCAAAAGTAGAGCAAAAGAGAAGGATCACATAGAGATGAGCAAACCTTCCATTGTCCCAATAATGCCCTTGGACATTCGATAAGAGTCCCTGCTTTCATAGTGGAGCTGTTCTTAATCATTTCATAAGCTGCAAAACATCTGCCAGAATCTGGGTGACGAGAGGTCAAAATAACAGGTCCCAGTTACAATTAACCAAAGATAGCTAAAGAAAGCCGCACAGGAAGAATAATATCTGAACATATAATCAAGGATGCCATTTAACAAATAAACACTCAGCTCAGAAATATAGACAGTTGATATCATCTTGCACAGCTATTTCATTAAGCGAATAAGGTGATTTTTCTTTAATCTCAAAAGTACACTCTTTACCATGAAGTCAAGATTAAAAAAAAACAGAGCATAAAATATTTATGTATCAGGCACTGGTAACTTCTACGATGGATGTCATTAACTATATGCAGTTTTTAATCTTTAGATTAATTGTTCAGCGTTGGATATTTACCATAATTCTGAATTGCACATGCGATCTACAGAAACTGTACGTAGATAATGTTGAGCATTTCATACTATGCATGAACCAAAGATCCTCAAACTAGATGATGGATAACCTAATGCAGTTTTTCTTTTAAATTCCTTAGACAGATTAAAAGTAGATTACGTATATCCATATTTTCATGGCCTAGTAGATCACTTTTATAATAATCAATTGAAATTTCGACCAAAATCGTATAATTGATGCTTATTAAAATCATAAAAGTATCAGCATTGCAAAAAATCCAATGTACTTACTCCTGTTTGTAGTTTGACTCATACTAGGCCCAAATAAAACATTGATTATTTTTACCAACTTTTGTTATTACAAAAATCAGAATCTTGGCTAAACTATTCGATAGAAAAACAACACATACTTTTTTGGATGGCCTAATCTTCAAGAAGTTGAAGAGGGTGAGAAACAGATGAGTCATAAGATCAATTCGGTGACAACCAACAATATTCCAAGATGCTTCGTCCAATGTAAAAAATCGAACTATGAATGTAAAAACTGAAAAAGATAATAAAATTTTTATTGCATCAGTGCAAATATTATCAAAATTGACCAAACTGAAGTGTTCATGGCCTACCTCACATACAACTAAACATCCTGCAGAATACTAAGTTGTTGAGAAGAAATTTGGATGCATTCACAAGCGGAAACAAACATATCGACCATTCTGGAGGAAGCCAACCGAGCTAACAAAAAACGATTATTTATTCCATCAAATTCCACTAATAACAAAAGCAAAAACATCTCCAATCTCTCTCCTACAAACATCATAATCCTGAGTTATTCAAGTAGTAACTCTATGACATCGTGATGCTTACCTCGCCAAAGCGCTTAGTCCAGCCTCCAACTTTTCGCTTCCATTAGCCGTTGACTGCGCGGTAACGCAAGTCTGCTCGAGCAAAACCAATCGTCTTCCATCGAAAAATCTTCGAGCTCCGCCTCTACAAGCTGACGTGGAGGCGGCGCGTGCGGCGATGCTCTTCTGACGTCTGCCGGCACAAGCGCGCGTTTCGGCTTTGGATTCTGGTTCTGCCAACATGAAATTTAGCTCACTAGCTCAGTAAAATCTGGTATTATTATTATTCATTTATAAATTTCTGAATCTTCTGATATTATACTTATAAACTTAATGTTTTGACAAAAGAAAATGCATCTCTTGCAATTAAAAAGAAATCTCTAATATATCACATGACGTTAAAAAGAAAACTTTAAACTTATATCTGCAAATACCACATAATATTATATAAAATTGATTGTGGCATTTGCTTTTTTTATACTCGGACAATTCAAAATTGTAAAGGTGAGCCCCTAACTCCATGGCGTTTTTTGTCCCTTGAACTTGTCAAATGGGGACACTGTTTTCATCTGTTTATCTACCCTTACCTTTTATGAAAAAATATAAGGTTAATTTCATTATTTTACAGAGTTAAATAAATTATTGAGCATAAAAACGTAAATATTCCAAATAGATTCTTAGTACTATATAAAATTTTTGAATAATGCTGGCCACAATAATAGATTCACTAAAAAATCCACCAAGTCATATAATTAAATAAAAAGAAAAATTTTGGGAACATTTTTTGTAGAAATTTGCAATATTAAACTTTTAGATTTTTATTATATCTATATAAAGTTTTTTTTAAAAATATTTTTAAATTGATAATTTATGGCTCAAAATTTAATGGATTTGAAACGGATTTCAAAAATAGTTTGAAACTCGCTTCAAACCTTTTAAACTTTAAAATTTCAAAATATTTATTTAGAAATATTTTTGAAAAATATTTAACAAAAAAATTTTATATATCATCAAATGTATAACTTTCATATTATGAATTTTCTCAACAAATATTTTAGTTTTTTCTAACCATACCGGTTGATAGATTTTTGGTGAATCAGTTGGAAACAAGCATTATTCAAACTTTTTAGCCAAATATTAACTGTATGTCCTATAGTATTAAAAAAATAAATATTATACGGGCTTAGATGGGCTGGGCCTTTGACAGCACTACATTTGACAAGCTCATTGCCATGAGGCCCATGACATCTCATATCTTGGCAGGCGAAAGAATGGAGTCGTTACTTTGTCTATGAGACGGTAGGTAGGGTATGATGTTGCCGGCAGCATCTCATCTCATGTCATCACTCATAGGGCCGTTTACTTCCCGCGATTGAAAAAATTCATCGAAGTAAGAAGTGGGGATTTCTCCCCTTTCTAAGCCTTCATAATAAAGCCCTTAACGAAATCCACTTCGCAGTCGGTAAGATACGTTTACTTTGCGCGAGAAAATTCAGCAATATCGAAAGTGGGTACTTACACCCCTTTATAAGCCCCGAATGAAACCCACTCCGCGGCCATTGACTACGAAATCGGCGAACTGAGATAGGTGAGATCTCTGACTCCATTCGCGCCATCTCTGTTCCTCGGCGCGTGATTCAATCCGGCCGCCAGCGGCCAAGGGCAGGGAGCTCCTCAGCGTGTTTCTTCTTTTAAACCATGCATTTAAATCCTTTTTCAAAATCATCTGATATTCATAAAAAATACCATAAAGAGTTTTAATTTGCCTTCCTCTGCTCGAGCAAAGTATCCTGCTATTCGGGTAAAGCAAATTTTAGAAACCTGTACAGATCAAAATCTGGGAACAGAAAACACTTAAGAATTGAACAAAACACAATCTACCGACAACAAACAATGAAGAATTACAACAGGGACTTGAGGGAACGAGCCTTGATCCTCCTCCTCCTTCCCTTCCTATGGTGTTGTTTTCTCATGTCCTCCTCGCTATCATCATGTTCTTCAAACAAGTGCTCTTCCTCCTCTCCGTGGCAGCCGCCGCCGTCTATGCCGGAACCTTCTACTGCTACTTCTTGCTTGTCCTCCGTAAAATCGTCTTTCGCATCCTGCATTGCTGCTCTCCTTCTAGAGCACGGGCCAAACCCCGCATAATAATAAAATTTCGAGTCGTCTCCATCGGCGGGCTGTAATGCATCTTTTCTACTGGTCTTGGTTTTGGGCACCGATTTAACCTTGTTAATGGTGGTTTGATTATATGATCTAAGCTGGTTTAGATGATAATCACAGAAGGAATGGTAGTTCAGAGCCACCCTTTTACAGTGCCACTTCTTCCCGTCGCTCTTTTTGCAGAGTGTTGGAGTTCTAGCAGTGATCTCTCCACTGCTTGTTGCAGCATTACTCTTCTTCTTCTTCTTCGGCAGGCTTTTCCGGCGACTATCATCATCAATCGCATTCTCTTCACTGTTCATATTACACAAATCAAATTGACTATTGCAGTTTTTGAAAAAAAAAAAGTTAAATTGTGCTGCAATGATTCATTAGTTATACTAGGAAGAAGTATATTTACATTTCTGTAATCGGAGCATTGCATCCCTCTTCCTCATTTTTGACCTCATATTCGATTACAGCTCCCTTTTCTTCCATCGAGGATTCGAAGGCCTGTACATTTATCAACGAGATATGAACCTTTTAGATACTAGATCAGAGCATTATGAAGAGCACTGACAAGTCGAATTTAAGTATCTCCAGCAACTTAATCTGTCAGAAAATAAGGTAATAGATCATATTCAGACCAAGCTAGGGTTTCCATGATTAACCGAACCGATGCTTAAAGAACCCAAGAAGTTGTTAGATATCAGAGTAATCTTTCAATCATAGATTGGGCAGCACCATGGCGAATCCCCTAACTGATATTTACACCCAGATTGAAGTAGAAACCCTAACACGAAATGCCAATAAAAAGAAAAGTCTAAAATAATTCCAAGCAACAGAAAACAGAAACTCAAATGACAAAGCCAAAAGAAAGAAGAGGAGTTGAGAGCTCTGAATGATCCAAGTAACGAGCGCAGACCTGTTGCTCGCAATGGAGGAAAAGATTGTCAGCAGAGTTAGCGTAAGGCAGCACGTCCCAAGGCGAGCGGTTGAGCTGGCACACCTGCCAAGCGGCGGAAGAGGCCACGGCGGCGCACGAAGGCGGCGCCGCACAGATCTGAGCATGGTGAGTTTGTGGAGGTGAGTAAGAAGTTGTGGGAGCAACGACGCCGAGGAGCTTCGACGCGTGCTTCCTAATCCTCATGGCCAACACATGTAAAATATAGTAGTTACTAAGAAGAGATAGCTGGCTTGAAGTCGTCTGTAATGGTGGATTTCTAGGGTTTGTTTTTGCTCTCTGTTGCAGACAGAGAAGAGGAAGGAGAGAGAGAGAGAGTGTGTGAGAGAAATTAGGTTTAGGTTTCGAGGTGCAGAGATGTTCATTGCTCTCTCGGGAACGTTTGTTGTTAGTTGTGAAGGAAAGTGGCCCCGAAGTTGGAAAAATTTACGAAATAAGCTCGACGTTTGAGAGACCGATGGGGATGGTTTCCTGTTTCGCGTTCAGTGACGACGAACTAATTATATCTCTGATTTTGTGCTGTGCTGGACCTTCTGGTTTCGGATTCAGGTTGTAGAATCCGTAGAAAGTAGTCGGCCCAAGTCCGAATTTTGGAAGGTCAAATTTGGTCCATCCTTGAGCAATATTACAACGGTCAAATCCTCCTATCCTCTCTCTTCTCTAGTTGCTTCATCAAAAATATTGAAACGAGCCGAACTACTCGGTGATCAAATTCGTTTAAATTTAGTTTGAGCTCAAATAACATCAAGTTTGAGTCAAAATCGACTATGAATTTAAGTTCGAGTAATTAAGCGAGCTTGAACAGACATATTTTTCAATTTTACTTAGATCGTTAGGCTCGCGAGCACAAATATGCTTTTTTATTTTATTTAAGTATTTCTTATAATAAAATCACTTACGCAAACTCAAGCTCGAACTCAACTCGAGTTTGATTTAATTCATGTAATCGAACCAAATTCGATTTAAGCACTTCTTAATTTGGCTCAAGCTTGGTTTAGTTAATACATTCGAGCCAAACTCGAATCGAGTTCAAACATAAAATTTTTCGAGCTCAGCCTTTAAAACTCGTCGAGCTAAACCAATCCAGTCATGCTTGAGCTTACTGGTACTCACCTCGAACTCGGTTTCACCCCTAAAATATATGTACTATAATTCTTATGAGTAGTACTCCATTCCTAACTAATTTATCCAAAAATTCATTATATTTTAACATAAGAGGAGTTATTTTTTTTATATATATTTGGTGCTGAATTTTAGCAATAGAATTGTTTTTTCTTGGAGATTATGTTATATAGAGATTTGATGGTGAATTAGTTGGAAATATAGCATTTTGTTTAATTTTTATTTTTTTGCAATTACATCTCCCTAAAGAACATGGCATATGCCATTTATCAATACATGAAAATAGAGAATGAACTATCATATGAACAGACAAGATGAATCAACAATTAGCCGGGCTCCTAAGGCAGACTAATTCTTCTTGATTCAAGCCATTACAATCAAACACATTTCTTTAACGATAGTTCTTTGAAATATAGTCAACTACTAAAATTATAGAAATGCATCGTCCCTTGCACTCTTATGAATATTTTTCTAAAAGCTCGAAAAAATATCTTTTCCATAAAGATACGGATTCGAATTCGTGAATAATAATTTACTAATCATGTAGCCATTAGAAATTTAGAATTCAGGTTTACCATGTCAATAAAGCGAGTCAGATCTGAAACACAAACCATGTTGTGGGTCTGTACGGATGAGGTCTAGGTCATTGAAGCCGAGGACCTGATTTGTAGCTATAATTTGTAATCTATATATTTGTAGTTCAAAATTTTAAAAAAAATAAAAAAGTTTATCTAATAGACAACCCAAGTTGTAGTTCAAACAACCTCAGTAAAAAATCCCACACTTTTCCAAGTTTCTTTCTAACAAAAAAATAATAATAAATAATAAATAAATGTGTTTTAGAACATGGTGTGGAGATGAGAGTCCATACAAAGAACTTAAGTTCCTAAGTTGACCAAATAAAACAACAATCTCACTCATGAAATATGTGACAGTCCCACAATTGCTTACCTCTATATAATTACAGGCAGTTCTAATTTTAAGAGGAAAAATCATCGGGAGACGGAAAATTAGATATTTAAAGCAGCTTCCTTCAGACTACAACAATAATACACAAAACTTCTTTAATTCTAATAATATTCCATGACACAATTATAAAATGATCTTCAAAAGAAATTCTCACCTTGTCAGTTTGGCCCTCTTCAATTCTTGTCGGTGATCTCACCGCTATCCTCAATTGAAACAGTCGAATTGGTTGTTCCGCTGCTCGATCCCTCCCTCTCCATGGCCTCCACAACATTGTATCCATCAACCACCTTTCCAAACACGACGTGCTTTCCATCAAGCCATCCGGTCTTTGCAGTAGTAATGAAGAACTGGGAGCCGTTAGTGTTTGCTCCCGCATTTGCCATGGATAGAATACCGGGGCCAGTATGCTTCTTTATGAAATTCTCATCTTCGAATTTCAGGCCGTAGATGGATTCTCCACCTGTGCCATTTCCACGAGTAAAATCACCACCCTGGCACATGAAACCCGGGATTATGCGGTGGAAGATGGAGCCCTTGTAATGTAGGGGCTTTCCCGAACGGCCTATACCCTTCTCGCCAGTGCACAGTGCGCGGAAGTTTTCAGCCGTCTTTGGGGTCACATCTGCGAATAGTTCCATAACGATCCGCCCAGCCTTTGCTTTCCCAATTAGTATGTCGAAGAAGACTCTTGGATTCGCCATGATAACTGGAATTCGGAAATTTGTGTTAAGAACATATGATTTCCTTATTAAAACTTAATTTTATTTGGACATTGAAGACTGGTGATCAATCAATTAAAAAGTAAAAATTTCAGGGTGATCTTCAACAAAATCAAAACCCCTATCACATGATATTTCGGACTTGGTGAGGGTATTAATATTTGAAATTGGATATTGGACAAATATAATATCAAAACCTGGTCTCTAAACAGATCATCTGGACAGTTCGGACAAGGATAAAAGACAGCCTGGGAGAGCCCTGAGCTAGACAGTGCTGTTTAGATTTGTCAATCAAAATGTATAAAAATAACTTTCAATCGAACACAAAAAATATTTCACAATTTGTGCGATATGAGAAATCTGGATAAGTGCGACGTATCAATAATAACGATTACCCCAAATGATGAAAATATTCGTCTCCGTCTAACTGATTCCACCAAGGATAACAACTTGGAAAAATGACATAATTAACGAAGACGAAATCTATATGGCACAGTTTTTGAGCTCAACAGGCAATCTAAGACTCATCTCTGCCTGAAAGCCTTCGATCTGTGCAAATCTTTCTAACAAACAGAAAATTACAAGTTCTACAGAATCCGAACAGTTTCTATCGAGGATTTGTTCGCTATTTCAAAATTCAAAGTATACAGATTAGGAAGCTGAGAAGGAGCTTACCTTCGCTAAACAAGAACTGTGCAAATCTTTCTTACAAACAGAAAATTACAAGTTCTAACAGAATCCAAAAAAACAGAAAAAGAAAAAAGAAAAGAGTTTCTATCGAGGATTTGTTAGCTAATTCAAAGTATAAAGATTAGGAAGCTGAGAAGGAGCGTACCTTCGACTAAACAAGAGGCGGCGGAGAACAGGCGAGGAAGAGATTGTCGAGAGTTGGGTTTAGGGTTTTACGAATATGATTTCATTTTTTTATACTACTACCAGGATCAAAAAATTGCTCCGATTTACTTAAGTACCCTTATAGCCATGGTAAATACCAAAATTTTTCTTAAAAGGGAGAAAACTATCAGGAAAAAACAAAATTGATACTTAATTATCATCAAAATCATACATAGATATTAGATTAAAACATTACAGTGCTGTTTGATTAAAAATAACCATCATGAATAAAAATTATTACAGTTAATTGTATTTATTCATATTACAACTGTCAGAATTGAAAATTATTTTTATTTTATCAGAAATTTTGATTCCGTTAATTATAGGGGTTTTTTTTTTTTTACTTCTGAGTACTCCAATGATAATAAGTAGAGAAATCGAATACATTCATATTATTTATTGAACCAAATATGATAATAATATCATGAATTCTTATTTCTATCCAATACATTTCCATCCTGATTATGATTTATAATCGAATTAATAGCCAAATATTACGTAATTGTAGAAAATTAATTATTGAAAGCAGGTATCTATAGTTGGACTAATAATAACATTACGAAGTCAATCCATTATTAGATGATGTGTTTCTTATAAATTAGAAGAATCATAATGAATTTTCTTTAAATGCTTTTGTCAAACTAACAAAAAAAAAAACATGTAGTTGTTTTAATTATTACATGTAGATATTAATTCACTTATGATATTGTGCTATATATTTCTAAGTGGCAAAAATATAGTCTCTATTCTCTTCTTACTCTGGATGTTCATAGCCTCTAGATTTTCTTCAGAGATTACTTTTTCAACTGCTTTTATTTTTTGTCTGTCGACGTGATTTTTACTTATGTGACGAGATATCGTAGTGGGTGGATGGAAAAGAACTCGGAATCTCTCCCACCCAACTTCGACTTCTCTTACTACTAAAAAAGGTGCGGCGACAGAAATATACACGTACTTTTTTCTTACATGCGACGTACGTGTGATCATCAATTTCTGGTTAAAAATAACTTCATGAGCATGATTGGAGCAATTATGAATATAGCCTTAGCATAGATCATGACACCCATATCTTACAAAAGAAAATACTAATGTGGTGTTTTACTAAAACTTTGTACAATCAAAGGTTGAATACTACACAAAATTTATATGCTATATTCCACAAAGCCTTGAGCAGTTGAACCTATGGTTTTGTACATTTACATAATATCTAGTTGAACTAAAGTTAGCGCAAATAATATTTCACTTCAACCTGAACATATATAGCCTCAAGCAAGGCTTAGACATCTCCGATACCCAAAAAAAAAAAAAGAAAAAAAAAAAAGAGGAATCCAGAACGCAGAGACCAGTCCCAACGCCATTATTTAAGCGGTATTTATTCAAACACTAGGGATAGTCACGTGTACAGACAAATGCCCGTTAACTCTCTGAATGTATTTTTTCTCCTATCTTTGGCATGATGTAAATTCTCCTATCTCTGGCATGATGTAAATCCACAGTATGACATTAGATGAAGTAAACACCAACCAGTGCGCACCTCTCTCTCTCTCTCTCTCTCTCTCTCTCTCTCTGTGCGTAAGTTGTGACTTGGCTCTACATGATTATAATCATTCAGCACACTTGCAACAGTAAATTCTTATTGGCGCGCAATTTTTTTTAAGTTGCGCAACTCTTGGGCATACAGCTTTAAATAGAAGGATCGTGCCACCAACAAAATGTACAACCACCACTCATATGACAAAATTATAAACTCCGACACCAACTTACAAAGACCCAAGAATACCACTCGGTAAGTTAGAATTTGTACTCGCGCACAAACATGATACGCAGTTGGTACAAGATTATTATTTTTTATTTAATAAATTAGAAATCTTAAAATTAGAAAGTTATTATTTAATAAACAAGCGTTTATGATAGCTAGGGCTGAGCATTCAGGTCAACCCGAACAGAACCGACCCAACCCGAAATTCTTAAGGCCGACCCGAACCGAATACCTTCAGACCCGAATTTCGTTTCAACCCGAACCGACTAAAATTCGAGTCAGTTCGGGTTGACCCAAATAATAGAAAAAATTATTTTTATTTAATACCAATTTGGATTCGGGTCGGTTCGGGTCAACCCGAATAGTTGTAATATGAATGTTTTGTTTAAAAAGAAAAAAAATTAGCATATAAAAACCAACGAAATTAACCAAAATGTACTTTAAAAGGTTTAAAGACTCATGAATAAATATGTTAATAGTTTTATTTGTAGGATTATTAGTGCCCATTTAAAGAACATAAGGGTTAAAAAATAAGTAATCTTAAATAAGGGGTTTATTATTGAATTTAAAAAACGGATGGATTAAAAAATAATTTTTTAAAAAAATTAAAAGTTATTCATAATTTTCCGTTAATGAAATTAAACTTGCAAGAAGTTTTGCTCTTTTCCATCTCCTCTGCTGCTGCGTCTTCGGTGGAGGCCCTGATCCTTCATTGCGGTCGCCACCATGATTCCATCTATGATCTATCCCTTTTCTTCAAAGCTCTGGCACATATTGCTCCGTCAATCTCTCTAATGGACGTTGTTTGTGGAGAAGTTGTTCGTCGAGATGGAGGAGGATTGTTGTCTGCTTAAACGTGGTTCATTCTCAACCTTTTCTTCCTCCTCTCCGGTGATCGCCGTGCATTCATCATAAATACGATTTTGACGGTTGATCGGAGCTACTGTTGGACTTGCTCGGTCGGTCATAGATAATAGATAACCTGAGCACGAAGCCGAGTTTCTCGGTAGCTTATGGATGATTTTTTATTTACAGACGTAAGAAAAGAATATATCGTTACACAATCTATCAAATATCTGATAAGGACACGTGGCAATATTTTCAAAGATTTTCTACTGACTATAAGCAACGTCCTGTATGAAATTAGAGAGATATTCGGTTGATTCTGAGCTGTCACCGATATTGAGCCCGCCTTCATATATTACGACCTAAACCAGATAAAGCAAGTCCCTCCCTTCTTCTCTCAACATAGAGCAACAATGTATCCTGCTGGTGGTTGGAGGAGGATTCGACCTCTGGGTCATGGCGCTACAGCAGAGGTATGGCTTGCGACGTCATTGACGTCATACACTCCGTTCGCCGCCAAGTCTGCTGTCCGCTCCGCACTGGGTGCACTCCAGCGAGAGAAGCAAATTCTCTCGTCTCTTTGTAGCCCATACGTGGTCTCCTACGTCGGCCACGACATTATTGCCGTCGGCGAGTACCATCTGTTCATGGAGTACGCAACCGGAGGATCACTTCTCGACGAGATCACGGCGCATGACGGGTGCTTGGACGAGACTTTGATCAAATCACGCACAAGAGATATTCTACGAGGACTCTCATACTTGCACAACGTCGGCATTGCGCACTGTGATGTGAAGTCCGACAACGTGCTCATCGCTGCCGATGGACATGCGATGCTCGGGGACCTTGGTTACGCAAGATATTTGGATCAGCGTTTCGATGGTAGAATCCGCGGGACGGTAATGTTCATGGCACCTGAGGTTTTGCGGAGGGAGATGCAAGGCAGCGAAGCAGATATCTGGGCCCTTGGATGCACTGTCATGGAGATGGCCACTGGAGGACTACCTTGGTCCTACACAAATTATGATCTCGACTCTATTCTTTACCACCTCGCAGTTGGCGGCGGCGGCTTGCCGGAATTACCTAAGTGGCTCTCCGAGGAAGCGAAGGATTTCATGGGCAGGTGCTTGGAGCGAGATCCGAAGGAGCGGTGGAGCGCAGACGAGCTGCTGAAGCACCCGTTCATTTTCATTTCAGACGACGACGTTAACAAATTCAGCTGTCTTACTATTAACAATAACTTGATCCCTCCCGAACGTGTTTCATGCAACAACATTAACAAAAAAAGCAGCGGAATTGATGATAATTGTAAATCTTATCCGAAAGGAGTTATGGATCAGGAAATATCTGATTATGTGACTCCGGCATTAGAGGAGATAAAGCGAATCATGGACGAGTTTAGCTTCTGGATCGACAACGCAGATTTCGAACCGAGGAAGTCTCATAGGGGAAGAAGGAAGGAGAAAGCGAAGAAGAGCGGAAAGGAAAAAAAAAGAAATACAAAGAAATATGCTGCAAAACTCCACCGCACAGGCGCCCGCGAGCGTTTCGAATCGGCGAACGTCATCTGATCCAGGACTTTGGTGAAACTTCATTATTTTCCTAGACACGCTTAGTATTCTGATCAGTAATAGTCTAACGATGTAGTAGTAGTAGCATTGTGCATGTGTCGTTGTAGTTTTTGATGTTCTGTTGGATGTCTAAGATAGCATTATCAGTGTCTTTTGAACTTTAATTTTGATTTTAATTCAGCAGAAGTGGTTATTTCTTCTCATAATCTAGAGAATTGTATCTCTTAATTTTGATATGCTATGCTGCTGCAACTATATAGCAAAGAAACATGCAATATGATAACTGATTATATGTTTCGCTATTTAGTTTTTTTTTAATACAACTTCTACGATCTATTATTAGTACTTTTTTATATATTTTTTAAATACATCGCAACTTGAGCAATCCATCGGAACATAGATAATCGGGGAGAAATGCTATCAAATCACTATAGTGATATTTCTTGTTCATGTCGTGCTTCCGGCATACGTGGAGGGTCGTATATGTGCGTACGGGTAAGAATATACAAAAACATAACCAGTGAGCCAATGCATTGCAATGATTCGAGTGCAGAATCTAACACTCATGTTAACTGAACTATGAGATTCCAAGCAGGATCATCTCATTCTAGCATCCAGAGATCATATAAAACTCATGAAATTTTCGGCCCAAGAACACCACCACAATATCACCCACTAATAAATTTATGAGCATTTTTCATCCCTTCTGCACTGCATTTCAGTGAGAAGACACTCAGATACCTCAATTATGAATGCAGAGCAAGACTATCTGAACCAAAGGGACCATAAACCCCACAGTCTTGATCCTAATAATTTTCTGGGTTTTATATACCTTGCTTAGTTAATTCCACTTATAACAGCTGTGATAAAGGCCCAACCATAGATCCATTCAAAACGAAACTCCAGATAAAGGCCCAATGCGTACACTACTACCAAATTTGTAGTTTGCTAGCCAGCAAAAAATGACTTCAAGACTTAACAAACACAACTCATCCAAATCTAAGGCCTTAGGCTGATAAAATACTTTAGCACTGTTACATTTATAGATGGATGATGTTAACCTTCTTCAACATCACGCTCGCAAAGTCGCTGAAGAATTTTACAGAGTTGGGCTGTGCAGGTGTTAATTTGCGAGTTAACGTAGCCACAGTGTAAGAGTTCTTGGTTACTGGTCAGAGTGCAGGAGACTAAATATACATATATGAGATCTTATATAAATATAATCATTTTTTAACTTATATATATATATATATATATGTTAAGACATATATAAGATTTGACAAGAAATATCACCACCATTATATAATATATAATTGAGTTAACTTTCCACCAATGTTCGTGTATAACATATCAGCCTCTGTTTTTCTTTTTTCGCCCAAATCAGCTTCGCTTTGTTAGGGACTGATTTGGGCGAAACGCGAAATAGGAGGCCGATACGTAGATATCCGCTATAATATTCCTCTCCCTCCCTTTCATTTGGTACCATAGTCAAAAAGGTTTTTTTTTAATATATATTTTTTAAAGAAAAAACTTTCCCTGAATTCATCCAGAAAATCCGAGGTATAGAAATTATTTTCTACAAAAGTAAGATATGGTGGTATAAATTAGACAAGAAATTATCCGTCTTTTTTCGATTATGTCCTTATACGTGCGGGAGTTCTTGTGGTACGGATAGTTGGACCTCTTAGACCTTTAATGATTAGAAAAAAAAAAAGGCATTGCTGAGAATTTATTTAAGGATTTGCTTTTGAAGTGTCTACTATACTATACTTTTGTCTTTTTTCTTTTTCATAGAAAAGCTAATAACTTGGCATACAATGTTACCTTCATAGCTTTTCCTTTTCTTTTTTCTTTTTTTCCTTTTTATTTTTTCTTTATTTTTTTAAAATTTTTTTTTGCATTTCACATTTCTGTAAGTCTCTGTATCTTTTACATATTGATGCTGTTGGCATCGGATCCATACGTTTACATATTGATGCTATAGTGCATTTTTTAGACCTCCTTTTTAGGGGGAAAAGAAAAAAGAATTATCAAACAACATTATAATACAATCCCCATCCTACCCTGTGAAGAACCTCGTCGTTGTTCAATCTAGGGTCTCTCACTGATCTTCATCAATTTAGGAGATCTTCTTCGATGATCAAGTTCATGGCAGACGGGATTTCTATTTGCATTTAACTATATAATCTAGGATTTCGCTGATCTGAACCATTTTACTGAGGTCTAGATCCATAATTTGATATTGAGGGTTTTGTTTGAATCTGAAAGTGGGGAGATGAGCACGAGAGGGAGGTACCCTCCTGGAAATGGTACTGGGCGAGGGGACAATGGAGGTATGAACCCTAATTCGAGTTACAATGGATCGCAGATACAGCCGCAACAGCAGTATGTTCAAAGAAACTTAGTTAATCAGCAGATTCAACCGCAACACCAGTGGCTGCAGAAGAACGTGACGGCGCATGCGCAGAAATCAGTGAACAGAGTGCAGAATGGAGTTGACTCTAGGTAGGGATGCTTATAGATTTGTGTGCTTTGAAAGATGCTTTCTGTTTTCAATATGCTGTTAGCGTAGTGTATTGTTTCATGTGCATTCAAAGGTGGTGGTCTTTTGGCTGATTAAAATGCTAATTATGCAAAATAGTAGAATCTTGAATTTAAGAGGATTTCGAGGAGAGAAGAGCCTTATTTGTTAATGAAGTCGGTTAGTGAGGTCATCTTTTGAATAGCCCCACACTGGTTGGCTCGTTGTGGGAGTGCGTGCTTGCAGACGCTCCCACCCTTGAATCGAACGAGGGGAGTTAATTGTAGATTATCTCGCCGTATTCCATGATATTGCGCCAACACACATAATGTTTGTAAGGGAGTAAGTTGGATGTTGGAGCTACGGCCAGGGCCAGTGGAGGGTTAACATGTACGCATGACCTTCCTATTCGAATTGCCTGTGGACCCTAGTCAAGCTAAGGAGAAAAGATCATCTTTTGAATGTGCTAAAGATTGTTCAGATTTCAACTTGCATCGATTAATTTGATGTTGCAACCTTAGTTCCTATTTCAGATTTTGGATTTTGTGAAATTTTGCGCTACTTGACAAATAGACATGCTAGGTTAGTTTAGCAGCTATATTCTCCCACCAATACGGGTTTTAGTAATCATTAAATCTACATAACACCATAGCAACTCTTTGAACTCTCAGAGTACGAGTACTATGGAGCAATATATGTTACAAGTTGCAAGAATTTAGCAGTCACTTGGCTATTAGAGATTCAAAGAATTCTACCATAATGGAATGGTGAACTCCTGTGTAATAGGTTGTGCGAAGTTCTTGGACTTGAAGCCTAATTTAGCCATGGCTTGTAGAGAAATTTCAAAGATGTCACACTTTATATATTTAACAAACCTTGGTTGGAAGTCTGCAGTTTCAACTTTTAAGACGAGGATTTTCAAATTCAGTTCTTTGTATGATTATTAGTCCCTGTCAACCTGGCTCAGGAGAATTTCCCACCTGGTTGAGAAAAGAGCTTCAGGAGAATTTCCCACTGGTTTAGATGCAATAACCTGGTTCTGTATTATGAATTTATACGCCTATTTTTCCCAACATCTCCTAATAAGGCTAAGGTGCATAAGTATTTTGGGAGTGATTGCTATTCTGAATTACTTCAAATAAAATGACCTTTGCTTGAATCTAGGTTTCATATGTGCTTTGTGCTAGCATTGGCATATCGTTTTGAAATTTCAAGGTGGTTTTCTTCTTCTAACTTGCTAAGGAGTGAAACAAATGGCCAGCTATGGTACAAGCTGTACAAGATGATCCGGCTGTCTATCCTTCTTTTCTGTTCTTCCTCTATCTATCATGCTTCGATACATACTATTTGATGCCTCTAATTAAAAGCAGGTTGTGTTATTAGTACCTACCAAAAGAAACATCAGTTCTATTTGTTGTTACTTGAATTTTTGTAAACCTAATTTTTCTTCTTCGTTAATTGTGGACATTATAGCCTTTTTGTTTTCTCATCATGTTATCTATGCTTATATCTGATGTTCCAGCTCTAACGATTGGAAAGCTAAGTTGAAATTACCACCATCTGACACACGCTATAAGACGGAGGTAAACATGATTCTTCTGATTTTAATATGAAAGCTTATCATGATCTCTACCTTGTCTTTATAAAGATGCTGTGAAGTCTTATTGTGTGACTTTGAATAATGCTTTAGTTTAAATTACCGCCACTGATGAAAATTGATCCTTGTTGTCACGACTCGACCTGGTTCCTTGCCTGGGTGTCTATGACTAGGACTAGACTATTTCAAATGTTGGAAATGAGGCTAGACAGATCTGTTTCAGCAGTAGAAGCAGAACAAAAGTGATTAATAAGTCTAATTTTATTTGGGGCGTTACACCTCTAATTCATGGGAGGAAAATCCTCCGCCCTAGGCGTGGTGTCATAATGATGAACGTGCTGCTGATAGTTCACATAATATGGCTTTGGGAGTTGCTATATATTTTCTCCTCACATAAATATTTTGAGTACGTATGTGGTAAAAGTGGTGATTCTATTCTTACTATTACCACCTTTTGAAATGATTTTATATTACATTATGTCTTTGTTGGACCACATCTTCTTTAAACATATTTCTAGAAATGTTAATTTATGTGCTTATAAACCACGTAGTTTCATCGAACTTTAAGGGCAAGGTCGTCATTGTATTCCATCGTCATGTGATCCTAGGTTTACTGCGGTGACCACACCAATTGCTCTCATTTCCTTGAATAAAAACAAAAAAAAAGGTGAGAATCATTAAACTGAGTATGGGTTGGAATCACGCATAAATGGCAGATTGTAAGACATAAACCATGCCAGCCTCACTTAATCCATAACTTAAACTTATTATCTAGTTTACAAGTAAAAGTGAAACATTCACAGCGTCATACAATTAGCCCTGAAATTGTTCATTCAAAAGAACAGTCTTTACTGGTTTTCTTGGTTTCAATGTTATAAATAATTAAGCTTGTCTTGACGTTAGAGGGATATAGACTAAGTAGTTGAAAAGGTGAAACAATCACTTTTGCTTTATTTGGTTCTCTCTCCCAACTAATTCATTGGGAAGCATACATGTCAACAACATGAAATTTCTCTCTCATTTCCTTTTCTTGAGCCTCATCAGTAATTTCCATGAGAAGATTTTTATTAACTTTTAACTATATTTTCCTTTCATATTAACTTTCATGTTCGTATTGTTGTATGCTTAATCTTCTTTCATATTGGGGCAGCTATTTTTCTAGATTCCTGTATGAAATCTAGAGCGCCACGTATAAAAAGGCTTTCATGCCATTGTTGTTGCAATGTGAGACATTTACCATATATTTTTTGCTTTTAATGTTCAGGATGTTACTGCAACTAAGGGAAATGAATTTGAAGACTACTTCTTGAAGAGAGAATTGCTTATGGGAATCTATGAGAAAGGGTTTGAGAGACCATCCCCCATTCAAGAAGAAAGCATACCTATTGCACTTACTGGAAGTGACATTCTTGCTAGAGCTAAAAATGGAACTGGGAAAACAGCTGCTTTCTGTATTCCTGCCTTGGAAAAAATTGATCAAGATATGGATGCGATCCAAGGTTTGTTATATAACTCATTATTTTCTCCCCAACTTTCTAGCTTGTCTGTGCAGTTGTCGGATCATGACATAAAGTTCTTTGTTTGTTTCTCTTTATTTTTTTTTATTTTTTTTTTAGTTACTAGTAGTCAGCTATATTATCCCCTGTGTTTTTCGGGTATGTCAAACTACATTTTAAGAAGTAGGGAACTTTTGTTATTTTTTGAGTGAGAACTTAGCCCGTAGCTTGCCCGCTTTGTGAGCATGTAGAGCTAGTAATCCCTAGAGTGTCACTACTCAAGTTCCACCAACCGAGGAAGCCTAACTTTATGGGCAGGCCCAAAGGCCCAGTTTCACCCTACCATGAGATAAAGAGGGGATAAATTCTCCCACTCCCTTGCAGGAGGCAGGTATCGTAGGTGGAACCTCACTCTTTTCTTAGAAGAAACCACTCTGACCTCACTGCCTATTATTATGGTTTTCATTAGTTATGATTCAGCTACTTGTCAATTGTTAATTTGTGCATAGATTCAGTATGGGGGAATTCTTAATTCTGGTTTGTACTTTTTATTGGAATAGTTATTTGTTTCGCATATATTCTTGTTGGACGTGTCGACTATATGCCACCCCTTTTCATGATTAGTTGTCATATTGGTTCCTACACGAGAGTTGGCTCTGCAAACATCACAAGTTTGTAAAGAACTGGGAAAACATCTGAAGATTCAAGTTATGGTCACAACTGGAGGAACAAGCTTGAAGGATGACATTATGAGATTGCATCAGTCTGTCCATTTGCTTGTTGCAACACCTGGCCGTGTACTTGATCTTACAAACAAGGGTATATGCAACTTGAGGAATTGTACCATGCTTGTAATGGATGAGGTAATATATTACAACCCTTAACCTAATTTTCAAATGTAAACTTCTTCCACAGGAACTTTTAGTTGGTAAAATTTCTTCATGATGTAGGCATTTTTAAATATCAAGATGGAGTACTCAATAACAGTTTTTTTTATACATTTCTTGATTGTTGGATGAGGACATGAGGAGCATGTGTTTTTAAGTTGGACTAAAAACATAGGACTGTCTTGTTATCAGTCTGTTTTTATCGAGCTATTAGTAGTACATAGTAATTGCAGTTAAATAGATTGTAAAGGCCCAATAAGATCTATATGTTAAAATCTTTTGATAGCAAGTATATTTTTTAACCGTTTTCTTGGTGTGTTTTGTATAGTTTGCTCTAGAATTATTATGCTCAACAAGCTTGCGGTGCTTGGTCATTGAGGTTATGTGATGGGGAGTTGTAATCCGATGTTCATGCAGTATTCTTCTCTAGTATTAGGCAAGCTTGTGGTTTATTGTGTACTGGATATGGTTTTGGATTTGTTTCTTAAACTCAAAAATGAACAAAGGGTTTTCATTTGGGTTGCTCCAGTTTGTGATTTCAGTTTCTGCATGATGCCTCTAATGTTGCTTCAATCGAGTCAATTGATTATTTTTCTTTTAAAGATAATGCTGAACTATTTAATTCACGTATGAAATACACTTGAAGGTGATAGCTTGAATTTCAAGTCCAGGTTAGTGAAATTGAAAAAGCGTTTGTATCAACTACATAGATGGGGATTCATCATGTCATTTGATATTCTACCATTTGTGTAACGGATCAGAGCTATCTGCCCAAAGACAACGTGAAGATTAATGAATACCGAGTCAGATAGAATAAAAAAAAGGTGTCAAACCAACAGCAACATAGATACTTGAAGCTAAATGCTGCAATCAAGCAAGTGAAAACTTGGTGAAGAAAGTAATAGAAGCTATTGATACTCTAATATGTGTATGTGCATGCTCCTGTCTAGGGCTGAGCATACGGGTCTACCCGACCCGACCCGACCCGAATAGAGAATAATAGACCCGACCCGACCCGACCCGAAATCACCAATACCCGAACCCGACCCGAACTAATATCTAACCCGAACCGAACCGACCCGAAAAAAAAGGGGTCGGTTCGGGTTAGTTTGGTTCGACCCGAACAAAATAAAATAGTTGCACAGTCAAATTCAAATGAAAATAATACAACTAATTAAAATCAAATATAAAAATAGAAATGTCAGAACATTCAAAATTTGCACAAGCAGCATATACATTAACATAAATAACAAGTAACAACATTCAAAAGAAAAAAAAGAAAGAAAGAAAAACCAATGCTGCTGCTAAGTGCTAACTCATCCAATCCAACAACAATACAAAGAAAATAAATTAGCTGCTAAGTTCTAACTCATCAAATCCAACAACAATACAAAGAAAATAAATTAGAGGATCATTGACGATTGACCAGCAGGCTGCTCCTATTGTGCTAGGGTTCCACAAAAAAAAATACATTAATCGAAAATACAAAGAAACTATATTAATCGAAATACAAAGAAAATACATTAATCGAATGATTGATTTATGGATATATTTATGAATACACACAACACAAACAGATTAACCAAAAGAAGAAGAAATCAGAAACAACAAGAGGGATTTTAGGGTTAGGGCTCGGGGTTGGTGAGCCGCGAGATGCCAGAAGATGAGTACATGAAGTCTGGAGAACAGGACAGGAGAGGTTGGAGCCTGGAGGTCAAGGAGGATCGGCCACCCGGCGAGGCTCGATTGCTTGGTGTCGGCGTCGGCGCGTTGCGGCAAGAAGAGGAGTGAATCGAGTGATTTAGATTTTAGGGTTCGGACTTAGGGGATGACTGGATATGGATGAGCATATGACTTAATAACTGGATGGCTTGCAGGCTTGGGCCCTTGACTCGGCCTGTTAATTCGGCTCTATAACGACCCGACCCGAGAATTCAGCTTCGAACCTGATCCGAACCAGTTTGACCCGGAACTATACAAACACAGACATGAACCGAACCCGACCCGACCCGAACCCGAAAATTTGGCTTTTTTCGGGTTGGGTCGGTTCGGATTCAGGGTCTAAAATCGGGTAATGCTCAGCCCTACTCCTGTCTTTATATGGCTAACTCTGGTCCTGGGTCATAGCTCTCTGTTTTGGTTTCTTGTGGTCGGAACTGGTGATGGGAGTTTGACGAACATGCATTCTACTTTTAACCTGTTTTTGCGGTAGTACTATACTACTATCATTCGCATTTTCAGTTTGGAGTTCTTGTCTTTCTAAATCGTCCTTGCGGGATTGAGTAGATTGTTATTATTTTAAAGGCTATCAGCCTGGTTGTGTGGCAGCTTGAAAGTTTGATGGTGTACTGGCAGGTCGGTAATCCTTTGATGCGGTTGATTTTTTATTTTGGGTGCGAATCTCAACAATCATCTATGCTTTGACATATTTTAATATTATGCTAATGTAATGAGCTATTAGATGATTATCAGTTCTTAAATGCTTCTTAGCTTTAAGATGTAGAGTTGCTCAGACATGTCCATGGAGGCTACCACTTTTTCTAACGATTCTTTATAAGGTTAGAACAGATATATGTGATGGAGATGATCCCTTGTGTCAATAGTCTCCAGATATATGTGGCGTTTTTAATTTTACTTAGGTGTAATGACCTGCTTATATGCAGGCTGACAAGATGCTCTCACCGGAATTTCGGCCTTCAGTTGAGCAATTAATTGGATATCTTCCAGCTAACAGACAGATTTTGATGTTCTCAGCAACATTTCCTGTGACTGTCAAGGATTTTAAGCAACAATATCTACGAAAGCCTTATGTTATTAATCTCATGGACGAGCTTACTCTTAAAGGAATAACACAATACTATGCCTTTGTAGAAGAGAGACAGAAGGTGCACTGCCTCAACACACTGTTTTCGAAGGTTCGTGCTAATCCTTTTTTTTTGGTGAGCCCTGATTTTGTGGTTTCTATGTTTCTTATTGTGGCTTGTTTTCTTTTATGCAGCTTCAAATTAACCAGTCCATTATATTTTGTAACTCTGTCAATCGGGTTGAACTGCTTGCAAAGAAAATCACAGAACTTGGTTACTCTTGCTTCTATATTCATGCAAGAATGTTGCAAGACCATAGGAATCGCGTGTTCCATGACTTCCGAAATGGTGCATGCAGGAATCTTGTCTGCACAGGTACTTTTAACTTTACTACTAGTATTCGTGGGTCCCAAGTTGATTATTGTAAGCAGTAGTGTTTCTAAACCATAGTACTCTCGGATCAGATTGAGTACCTATATTTCCTTGTCAAAGTCCTTGTTTATTTTCTTGCCTAACAATCTTGTGGGGAACAACTTGTTCTGCATTTGTACCTCCCCAACAGTTACAAGATATAATTGTCATGGGATAGTGGTTGTGTTGTATGCGGTAGATTCCCATTTGACATGGATATGATTATAGTGTTTTATGTCTAGTTGCCTAGAAATATGTTAGTTTGATCAAATCTAGAGTACCTCATAGAATTGCACTCAGGCACTCCCCCTGTCTTAGTTTACTAGCCTCTGGGTGCTGGTGTAATGTCGTCAATCTTGTTTGTAAACCTGAAACATATTTACTTGGGGACTTGGAACAGTTACTCCAATCATGCGTAATGTCTTTCTTATATGCCAGCACGAGGTTTGTGAGCTGTAAAAGGTGACCGTCATTTACTTAATTGATATTCTTTCTCATTCGCCAAAGTGACGTCCAAAAGTATCACTACCAACTAAAAATAAGAAAGAACTTATTTTACGAAAGTTCGTAAAGCAGCAGTAGTGGAGCAGCAATCGTATGGGTAGGTGAATGAGTAGGATAAATGATATGCTCTAAAGCATTATTCAACATTATAATAGCTGATCAGTAAAACATGGTTTAGATAATCAAAATATTATCAGTCAAAAAATGAAGTTCAAATGTTGATTACAATGGACGTATATTTGGTACCATGATAATATAGGAGAATCTACTAAGGTAAAAAGATCTTTTCTTAAATTAAAACATTGGACTAAGCATTTATTAGGTATATCTCTTGATACAGCGAATAGTTATTTTTTAGTATATAGATAAACCATATTAATATTATAAGTAGATCACTTTTCAATAACTTCATTGTTGTCAACTATAATATTATGAATTAGTCTGGCATCTCATTTTTCTTTGCTTTCAGTGTAAGCTTATTTGGTGATGCTATCTAGATGCCTATTTTTCCATAGGATGCCCCATGATTGTTAACTAAATCATCAATAAAAAGGCAATAGTGCTTGTAGGTTAGACCTCCTATACTTTTAATGAGAAGCTGACAATGGCAAAGAAGTTCACATGACCAATGTTGAAGCCAGATTGTGGGGTCGGATTTACGTGAGTATGTGGTGCCAGTGGTGGTGGTTAATGGTTACACATTTAAATTATGTCTTTCAAGTTTATACGGCTAACACTATGTATCTGTAGGCTGTGTTTATTTTCGTAATTGCGCCTAGGTTTCTTTTTTTTTTGTGGCGACTTGTTCTTAATTTGTGCTTTTCAGATCTGTTCACGAGGGGAATTGACATTCAGGCAGTCAATGTGGTAATCAACTTCGACTTTCCGAAGAATTCAGAGACCTATTTGCACAGGGTAAGCTTTTTGAATCTTTTGATGATCCATCTATTGGCTAAGCACTTGTTTTCTGTTGGTTTTCCCCAAACGTAACGCATGCATTTTCACCTGACTTAATATTTGATTATCACTTTTAGGTTGGTCGATCTGGTAGATTTGGACACCTTGGTTTAGCGGTAAACCTAATCACCTATGAGGATCGATTCAACTTGTAAGTCTTGCTCTAGCACAATATTCTAAAACTTCTAGAATGTGATACATGCTTATTTTATTCTAATTTTTAAATACAACAGGTATAGGATGGAACAAGAACTTGGCACTGAGATAAAGCAAATTCCTCCCCAGATAGATCAGGCGATATACTGCAGGTGATGATCGTGGTGGTCCAGTGCTTTGGTTAATCAAGGGAAGATTCTTCTGCCTATACATACCGACTTTTTTTTGTAAGAATCATATTCTTAGTCCCCTTAACTTTGAAGTTCAATGCATATTCACTTTTCAGTTGCTTCTACTTCCATAAAATGATCGTTGTTTTCCGTTATCTTGTGTTGTATTTATGTTTTTTATGCAACAATCTTCGATATCTAGTGTTAGTCTTGCATGCAAGGATTTGGATTCATTGAGATTGATCCTGCATTCCAGGTTATAGGCTGCATCAGAAGGTGTAGAGTAAGAGGAAGCTTTGGCGGGAACCTCTTGGACTTTGCACACGACTCCATTTCTTGATGTTTGTGAGTCAGATATAACTGTTGTCTCTGCTTGACTCTAGGAATAACAAATATTAAAAAATTGCCTACCATTTATTAGGTTTAGTACTCCACAGATGTATAATCTCTAGAATGAAAATGTTTTCTGCCACGTAGTTGAAGCTGACTGACCATGGTTCAGTTTAGAAATTAAATATAGCCCTAAAAATCAAACTCTAGCTGAAAAATGACCTTTGAAGATAATTTCGTATATGTAGAATTTTTTTTTGGTTTTGTTGTTATTGGGCATGTTTTGTAACTCGTCATTTAACAAAGAGATAAACAAAAAAAAGGTTAGTAACAAGAGAAATACTTATTTTAAGACTATTTTGATCATAAAAAGTAATGGCTCCAGCACGAGTGGCCCGGGCGCTCGCCTCACGAAGCAAGCGTCCCGGATTCGACTCCAGGAGGCGTCCCGCAAGAGTGTGGAGGTCGAAGACCCTCTTGTACCTCATGGAGAGTAAAATGGGCCTTCTGGGTCTGTCCTACCTATAAGGATGAGACCCTTCGATCGATAGAACAGGGATCGGTGTCATCCGTAGGTTTATCTGTTATAACGGTCGCTCGAATGAGGGCCGGTTACGGACAGAAGTTTTTCACGATAATCTCCAAAAAAAAAAAAAGTAATGGCTAATATAGATAATATCATAAGCCTAAACATTAAATAAAATAATTTGGTATGGATTATCCTCACTTTCTGGCTTTTGCTAAGGATCAGGAAGCCGCGCCCATCTTCGCCGTCCATCTCTATTTGTACGGATCTCGAAAAATCGTATAAATTTTTTTTCCCGCTTATTTGATCTATTTATAAGTGTTTTTTTAAAAAATTTTAACTACAAAATTTTAGATTTGATGCAATATATAATTTTATAGTTGAAATTTTTTTTAAAAAATACAAAACAATGGGCCAAAAATATGATCTTTTGATCAATTTTTTGACACATTATTTGATTTTTTTACGAAAAATTTTTAACTATAAAGTTATAAATTTTGAGGAGATTTATAATTTTATAGCTAATTTTTTTTTTTACAAAAATATCAAATAATATGCCAAAAAGATTATCTAAAATTTTGATAATTTTTTTGGCACATCGTTTTGTATTTTATGAAAAAAATTTCAATTACAAAATTTTAGATTGCATTAAAATTTATAACTTTGTAATTGAAATTTTTTTTAAAAAAATACTTACAAATAAATTAAATAAACTAACAAGAATTTTATATAATTTTTTAAATTTCGTGCAACATGGACGGCGGAGATGGCCGCGACTTTCTGCGCCCAAGCCCACGTTACTCAGTATCGCTTGCTTGAGGTTGAGGAATAGCAAGAAAACCAAGCTGGGGAAAGGTCGGTGCCGTGAATTGAAGGAGGGTCGCAGTCGAGAGAGGGAGGGCGGGTCCACACCCACGACCAGGTGGGACCAGCCGGCGCGTTAAATGCAGCAAGACGCGTACGTCATCTCACTTCACACACCAAACTCTGCATTTATTTCGGTGCATTAAATGTACTCTTTTTTAACATTTATTTCAGAAAAAAAAATGTCTCTTCTCAAAAACTTAAAACTTAGCCAAAGAAAAAAGCGTTATAGTAAAAAAAAAATAAAATTTGAATATGTTTTAACTCTATTCACATTTTTCTGAATTTCATTATTTAGATAGAAAATTATCTGTACAAAAAATTATCTGTTATTCAACAGAGATTAAAAACTATAATTTTTCATACTACATAAACAGGATCGGCAGAATTTGTTGCAAAAGTGAGCTCCAAAAACATGATACGCGGTATCTCAATAGACTTTGGACGAAAAAAAAGTAAATTATGATATAAAAATAAATCTGAGTGCTAAAATTAGGACTAACATTATATGCAATAGTATAGCAGCAGTAAAAGTTTTTGTTTTGATTCAGAAGCATTTTTTTTTTATCTGTATGAGATCAGAAAATGCATTTATTTCGGTGCATTAAATGTATTCTACTGAAACAAATATTGGGTCGCAGGGACAGATAAACAGACATCACGAGCACGGCGGATCATCGGGAAAGATAAAATGGACGCGAAATGACAAGTAATTTCTATAAATTTTTATTACGAATTTGAATTTCTTTGAAATTTTTGAAATTTTTTAAAAATTTATGACAGATATGAATTCATACTTTATAATTATCGGAAAAATTGGAAGGACCAGTTGTAAGGTTTTGATTCGGACCTGGTACACAGTCCTATTTTCAATCCATGAATTTTTTTTATTTTTAAAATGGATAGTGGATAATTGTATAGCATACAATCAATTAACAATATAATAGCCCATGGAGATTCATATTCGAACAACAAAATGAGGGGAAGGTGTTGTGATAATTTTAGTGGTCCATATCCCTAAAGCTTGAGCTTATCATATGGTATAATATTACAAGTTTTATTTTTATGATCCAAGAAAGTTAAAGAGAGGACTCGAAAATCATGTGCAAAATTTTATGTTGCGACAAGAACATATATAGTCTAGCCCGCATCACTACTGTGCCGTATATAGGCACGCATCCAACTGACGTAATAAATGAGTGTACTTTTTGCTACCCAACTATAGAAAACGATTAGAATCTTTTTAATATTAAGAGAGAAATAGGGGTAGCATTTTCGATTATTAATCGAAAGATGTAGTGTAAAAAGTTTTTAATGAGAGTGCCACGTGGTAAATAACAATGACGTCCATATGGCAAATAATCGTGAATTTTAATTCCTATATGGTGATGAATTGATGAATTGCCTAGGAAGCTAAGGTTATTTCGAATTGCCCGTCGCTTAGATGCTAAATAAGTGCCATTTTACCATCCGAAGGCAACAATTTGTACAAATATACATGACTGTCACATTCATTTTGATACAAATTAAAATCATTTTGACCTTAATAAATATCATTATTAAATAGTGTAACTCTAAGATCATACCTAAACACCAGTTTTCAAGAATTCAAGGATTTATCATTTTAATTCAAATTGCAAATTTGGTAAATTGTGAGAAAGAACAAATTGTAGAAAAAAAAAAAAAAAAAGAGTAGAATATATCGACAAGAAATGAAATGCTTCAATGTACAAGCAACTCATAGTTGTAAATTTACGTGCAAGAAAACAGTGCATGCGGATTCATCATCATTGAACTCTCTTCCACTCCGTGCTTACATGCGTACATATTTTCCTTTCTTGTGTCACCACAATTTAGTCAAACTCAAAACCCTAGCTTGATCAATCCGTTCATATCATACAAAACGCTGCTAAATATCCAAAAAAAACAAGCAGCATTACATCCGCCATGATCTTGTCATCCCTAGATCCTAATTTTACAGTAATATAACATATTTTCGTAGTTATAATGTTATATGATCATTTGAAACGCAGTGTCAAGAGAAGCATCGTTGATGTCACTGAAGAGCGAGAATCCGCCGAGATGGCTGCTGAACAGCCCCATTTCGTCGCCGGCGAAGTCGAGGTACAGTCTGTACGTCTCCTCTGCCAGGTCATCAGCTTGTTCGTCCGAGCTCGGCGTCGTCGACGTCTCCCCGGCGCCGTGGCTTTTTCTGTCCTCAGCTAGTGCAGCTACTGCGACAGAACTCAGCTTCGTCGACGACGAGTCCAGCGATGAGTCTGCTGCCTCGCCGCGACCGGCGCTCCGTCGGAAAGCGTCACCGACTTCTGAGTTCCACATGCGCAGGAAGAAGTCGGAGGGGAGTTGGGAGGAAGGGGACGATGATGCTGCAGCGCCGGCGGAGGAGATGGACGCGGAGTTGGTGGAATTATTGGCGGCTGAAGAAGCAGAAGATGTGGAAGAGAATAAAAGTGACTCGCGGGAGAGGCGGGCCTCGGCCTCGAGGCGAGCGCTCTCCCACTGGGCTAAGTGCCGGGTGGCGGCGGCAGCCGGAGTGGCGGCGGAGGGAGAGCTGGCGGCAGTGTAGGTGTCAGGATTGAGGCCCATTCTTAGAAGTTGCTTCTTAAGATGGGTATTCCAGTAGTTCTTGATCTCGTTGTCAGTCCGACCAGGGAGCTGCGCTGCTATAGTCGACCACCTACAACGAAATCACCACGATTAGCTAAACATCTTCAGTTTGACTAAGCTCCTCAAACTCCATTGAATTGTAAAACAAATTATTTTTAAAAAAAAAATCAAGACAAATACATATATGACATTGTATATCTTGTCAGCAATATTACACGGTTTTTTCAATAACGTACTTGTTGCCGACGATGCCGTGGAGCTGGATGATGGACTTCTGCTCATCGACGGTGAAGGGGCCACGTTTGATGTCTGGCCGGAGATAATTGGTCCACCGTAATCGACAGCTCTTCCCGCAGCGCAGCAGACCTAAAAAAGGAATTCCAAAACATGATCATGGCTGTTTTAATAATTTATGTTTTTAGAGAAAATAAAATGTTCATGATCAGTTGATTGATTCGTTCTAGAATATACAGAAGATCTTGAATACATGGAAAAGTTGTTGATAATTAATCGGTTCATTTCATTTCGCATAAAAAGACATCCAAATATTTTATCAGCATTCCCATTGTTCTAGCATCTAAGTAAACTAGCTAAGAGTTTTTTTTTTTTTTTATGACAAAGATAAATAAGCAAAAATCATTTATTATGTTAAATATTACTATATAGTACACTGTTTCTTTTAGTAAAAAAGAAAAAAGAAAAATAAATGATAAATAAGTAAGGGCTGATGATCAGTTACAACATAAATGCAGCATGAGAATGAATAGGGTTCTTGCTGGAATGAATGCTCTGGATGCACTTCATTACTACGACTTGGAATATATGCATAGCATGAGACTGCAATTTATTCCATACTAATAAATGAGCAGTTTATTTCGCAATAAATTCAAATAACATTAATACACGCATTAAGTTGAACTGACAGAACAGAAATTGCTGGCTCATCTCCTAAAATCAGAGAAACCATGCATGAAACAGACCTAGCTGACCGTTTGGTCAAACTTCTGAGAATATATAAACCCTAATTTAAGACGCAAAACAAATTAGAAAGACAAGAAAGATCTGTTAAATAGTAACAAAATTGAGGAAATTCTTTTAAAAATGAGAGAAGAACAAGGAGAAGGATGAAACAAAATCGAATACCACTATTTTCTAAATAAAATTTTCGAATTCTTCCCCATAAGAGCTAGGTTTATAAAGATCAGCCATGGAAGTTTAAGAGACGTTACCTGCGAGCTTAGGAAGAGATCGCCAGCTGCCATGGCCATGAGCCTGAATATAGTCGATGAGGATCTTGTCTTCTTCGGGTGTCCATGGTCCTTTCTTCAACCCTTGCTTCTCACAACAAGGAGTTCTTCCCATCTTTAAAACAGCTGTCGAAGAAAATAATATAAATAATGGAAGCTTTAAAGAGAGAAAAGAAAGCGATATATATCTATTATATATCCAAGAGGCTTTGAATTAACTTGCGGGAATTGAAGTTGTTTATATCCGAGGCGGATCGCAGAGCATTCAATTCCCTCGATCTCACCTGTGACTTCACAGGCCAGACCTCTCTCTCTCTCTCTCTCTCTCTCTCTCTCTCTCTCTCTCTCAGTCTCTCGCTCGCTCGCTTGCTATGTATCTCTATCTTCCATAAATGAAGATGGACAAGTACGAACACAATAAACAACGACAAAACAATCAGTCTCAAAGTTTTACGATATACTCACACGTAAAGGAAGCTGCAGAGAACGAGGGAGAAAAGGAGTGTGAGAGAGATGATTAATGTCGCTATAGATAGGGTTAATGCACTGCAAGCAAGTGTCTCTGCGGCTGCGTCGCCATTCATGAACTCTCTCTCTCTCTCTCTCTTCTCTCTCTCTCTTTCTGAGAGAGCTGATCATGTAATAACAGGGCTTTAAATAGACCACATTCTGAACTCTGGAAGGTGATCAATGGGCTCTCTCTTTCTCTCTCTCTCTCTCGACTTCTCAATCTTCTGGGAGGGCTTTATGAGCTCGTAAATCCCCGGGAGGGTTTGACTGACAAGTATAATGGGGTTGACTATATCTGTCACAACATGTTTCGATAGGTTGAAATGTCAAATTAAATTGCGACTTCAAAGTTCAGACTAGTTTCGTAGCAAGCTGTTTAGATCAGATTTTGCAATCCACTGAAGATTCGCAGGTGCCATGAAATCGGACGTTCTCGTTGGTCTTTCTTTTTTTTTTTTTTTTTTTTTTTTTTTTTGTAAATGATATTTGTAGAACTCTTATAAAAGATATTTTCATATGAACAATATTATTGCATAGGAAAGAGTGTACATACGCGGCGTTACAATATTTCTAAATATATAACTGTATGAATTAAGTATAAGTTTGACTAATTTGACTGTTTTGTATGATTTATTTTACTGTAATTTTTAACACTACCTCTGTTTGAATTTCATTTGCTAATAAAGAACTTGCTGATTCTAGAAAAACAGTGCATCTCTGATGTAGAAATTAAATTGGTTTGAATGTACACCATATTACAATGCTACTAGTGATAAAAGTAAAAGGATCGAAATTGAAGAAATATTACTTCGTAATTTATAGTGGTTCAGCAAAATTTTAATTTAGGTCCACTTTTCTTACTCCTCACTAGGACTTCTCTCTCTATTACACTGAAGAGCATATTCTACTCTTATGGACAATGACAATCATCATTACAATTATTTATCTCAGCCCCAATCTCACAAATCTCATTTCAAATATGAGATATAGCCTTGGATTTGATGATTTGTAAGTGGTAATCATTCAAAGTTTTACAAGAATTTACTTTTATATATATATATATATATATATATATATATATATATATAATATATATATATACAGAGAGAGAGAGAGAGAGAGATATATGCTAATCTCCACTCGACAGGAGCACGGCTCGCTCCTGTCGACTCAGCAGCCGTCGGATCGCGACGATCCGATGGCTGAGATCACGCGCGTGTTTTGTAAAAGCTCGGATCGGTTTCAGCCGTCGGATCACCTCGGCGATCCGACGGCTGACATCACGCGCGTGTTTTTGAAGAGCTCGGGTCGGATTTCAGCCGTCGGATCACCGCGATCCAACGGCTACGGACTCGACAGGAGCGGGCCGAGCTCCTGTCGAGTGAAGATTAGTCTATTTATATATATATATTTTTGAAGCCTTTAGGCAAGCGAGAATTATTTGTGGAACTCGTTGGAGGGTAACACATATCTTTAGCTTAGAGCAAAAGACTTTGATTCCTCGATTTGCATAATATGGGTAAACATAATTTGTAAATTATCTGTTATTATGATTGCATAAAAACGGACCGGTTCTTTGAAGATTTCTCAACTATAATCTTAAAAATAATAATAAGTATTAGGTTGTAGCAAACCCATAATACTTCATCTCTATCTCTTTCAAGGACACGAAACAGAATAAAGGCATCGAATCCAAACATCCCAAGCAGGATTTACTCTAAAATTTGTCAATAATGAAAACATCCTTGTGTGTGGCCACAGACCAAGCACAAAACATAAAAATTTAAAATAACAATTTTTTAAAATAAAAAAAAAATTTAAAAAGAAAAAAAAAAAGAAGAAAGGTGGCTTGTGCATAAGGGAACATATCTAACAGTTACATGTTAAGAAACCAAGACATAGTATGTCAAAATAAGAACAAGGCTTGATAAAGGAAACAGAGAATGTATTATCAAGATACAATAGAATTAAGAACCAAAGAATACATATACATTGTACACCTGTACTAAGGAGTATATGTACATAAACAATACACACTTTACAGAATAACACGAAGAACTTCACCTACATGTGTTCATCTAAAAGCCAACACCACACCACACCGGCACAATGAAGTAAAACAACGGAAATGACGTACGAATCCGAATCTACAGAGACAAAGACATCTGTTTCAGGACCTCAGGAAACTGAAGATTTTCTTGGGAGCTTGCCCTGTTGCACGATATTTCGCTGCCAGTTCCTCGACCTTGATCATTTCTTCCCCTCGCCTGGCCTCGGTCATTGCCCTCTTCTCCTCTGCTGCCTTGTGAACCATAGCTATTTTGTTCTTCATTTTTTCTGCATATTCCGCTTTCTTCTTCTCTAGTTCTTCCTGCTCATCCAGCCACGATTGATACAAGATACATTAAAGTGTGTATATGTTTGCAATGGAACTTTCAGGTTCTTTTGATAAAATAAGATATGCGCAACAAGTAGCTCGCAAAATATTTCTTACTTTCGGAGGTGGTTAAGGGAAGCTTCAAACTTTATTGTATTTCTTTGTTATCATAAATTGGGCAGATTGTCATTTAATGATCATTTTTGCTAGGATAGTTAAAGTACACATGGGTGCAGATAATTTAGCAAGCTTGAGCATTTGATCGAGTTAAAAATCTTGCTCAAACTTGGGTCAGCTGCTAAATTCAGCTTAAAAAAAGCTCGCAAGATGCTTGTCGAGCTTGCAGAACATGATAAGATTGAGCCTAAGCTTGCTAGTTTGAGAAGCTAATCAAACACAAGCTATTTGAAATTTGATTGTATTAAAAAAATAATTAAAGAAAAACATACTAAATTTTAATATCATCATAAAAATTAAATATATGATTGAAACTCATGGACAAGAAATTTATTTGCTACTTTTCAAAAGTAAAATAAAAGTTCAAATTAATTTAAAACTTAAACATAAAGTGACAATTTATGCCGTGCTGATAAGTGCCGGAACAGGCATGTCTCGCACGGCACAGATCATAACGACCAGCACATAAAACCAAGAGTTGCACTAATCGAAGTATACCTTTTCTTTTTTCTGGTATCCGACTCTGTTCTGAGTGGCAGTCCAGACCGAGACGATATAGTGCTAATTTAAGATAATTCACCCTCTCCGAAGTGAAAGTTTACCTTTTTATATACATGGTTATATCATGAGAAACTAATATGATCCAATATTATAAACTAGTGGGGTATTGTAGATATAACTTACGACATTCGATCTTTGAGAGTTCTTATTGAAATGTTACTTGGTAAATGCTTGGGTATAGTTAAATACATGATAGTGGGTGGGTGTGAAAAGTCACATTTTTTGGAATGGGTCATGCAGGATTTTTACTTCGAAGCATGTCAAAATCGCAATCGTGCAGAAGCAAGTCTAGTTTCTCGCTATCCAAAGCGTTCTCGAATACTTCGGTTTTGCTAACAGCAGTGTCCAAAGACTCTTGTATCCTAAAGATGATTTGCCAGAAACCTGATAGCCAAATCAACCCGAGTGAAGGCAAATGTCGCCTCAAACATATCGATTATGCACCTCAAAGCCTTGATCCCATTATCCGATTTCTTGATTCAACTCCAGTATCCCCAAAAGTTTATAGATTTTTTTAGTCTAAGTTAGAATGATGTAACAGCCATCTTCTGGTCCCAGACCTTTCCTATCCAAGAGATATTGATTAGTTCATGCACTATTTCATTTGCATGAACTAATTCTCACAGAAATGCTCATCGAATTTGCTTCTAATTAGGTGAATATTTACATACAAACTTAGAGAGAAACGGATAATCCCTGGATGCGTTAGTGATCGGAGGAACTTTCATTACGAAAATAAATGCAGAAATATGCATGGTCAAGAGCTGCAAAGAGAAATTGCTAACCTCAATTTTCTTAAGCTCAAGTTCCACAGATGCCTTCTTTGAATTCTCCCATGCAGTAATCGAAGACATCTTCTTATATGCTCTGTTTAACACACACAACCAGGAAATGTTATAAATTGTTTAACCAACAACTATGTCAAAAAAATTTATACCAAATACTAAAAGCTCATTAACAGATAATTTATCTTTCTGTACTAGCTTATAAAGACCACTCTTCGGACAAATTGATCGCTTACACATGTCTAAGGTTATAAAAAATGACTTGCGGAAGCAACCATATCCCGTTTGACATGATAAGTAGCGGCAAATATCCATCAATATCTGAAGGTACGGGACTTGCGATCAAAATTTCAAATCCAAAAGCAAACTTGATGTATATGTTCACAACAACTGAACAGGAATAAAAAAAAACCTGGCCTTCGACCATAAATTTTGAGAACCTTACATCGGCATACTGCTCAATCTATAAATTGCATAATACACTAAAAGGTAAAAAAAAACATTTTTAAATAGATTTTGTTACAAAGATGAGAATTTACGAAAATTCATCGAAGATGGTCATAAATCATCTTACAAAAAGGTACGGCAAAGAGAGAGAGAATGTAACACTTACTTATTCTCAGCTCGAGTCTTTTCACTTTCCTCCCAAGCTTTAATCAAAGACATCCTCTTCTCAGTTTCAACACGCGAAAGAATAGCATCTGAATGTTTTTTTATTCACAAGTTCTTGTTAGAAACAGACAATGACAGTGAAAATAAGAGCTTTCGACGATATCTACCTCTATCAAGTGAGCCCTCGGATTTTTTTTCATCCGGAACAGGTTCTGTTGATTGACATAAACAAAAAAGAATTAGCTAACTGTGTAGCAATCAAAGGATAAATGTGTAATGCTTGGTTGTAAGTGTGTAAACCAGGTGTCTTACACTTGGAGAAAACTAGATTACAACAAGCCCTAATATCCCCTAGTCACATTAGAAAGACCCTAATTGCGCATATTAGCTCACTGAAATATCTCAACAGTAGCCCTCCGCCCGCGGGACGAGCGGCTGGGGCGTGGTGGCCACAACCATCACGTCCCGTGTTCGAGCCCCGCGGGTGCCCTGAAATAGGAATGTGCATGGGGCCGCAGGTTTACAGCAATCACGGGAAAGTTAGTGGCTGGGTAACTCTCAATATTCCATGTCTGGTCCGAGAGCAGACGCCAGGCCGTGGTTTTACTCATCTGCGCGCACCTGGGTCCAAAATGGTCCTATAGGTGTGCGTAGAAAACTGTAGTCCGCGAGTTAACAGAGACCTAGGGAGGGGTTTTGCCTCGTTATCTCAAAAAAAAAAAAAAATATCTCAACAGCATTATAGATAAAATAGACATGAAAACACGAAAAGATAGATGATTAGAAGTGAAATTACTATATTTGGCAGGAATGTTAATATGATTATAGCAAGCGAAATATCCTCTTATTTAAAATATAATGCATTGCATGCAACTATCCACAACCATAAAATTCTAGAAATCCAGGACATGTATTACTTTTGAACCCAAAAAATTCATCAAAGGGAAAGAAGACATGACTGCTCTCTACATGGTAGAAAAAGTCAAAGCTTGACTCGCATCTCAAGATAAAGGAAAAGGGCCAAAAGAAAAATAGAAGGTGGTCCTCTACCTATAAAGATATACAGAGGTATCTTTAAAAGTTAGATCATGAGAAAATAAAATATAATACGCAAATATCATATGGTTTTGTGCACTCAAACTGAAAAGACAATAATAACTTAAAAACTAGAATTAAAGATCCACAGAGAGAGTTGGTTGGGTTAATTGGCGAGCATGTTGGGTCAAGAACCAGGCGTCCGGATTTCAAATCAGTAATTGAATTTCGCTACGTATGCACTCACCTCCCACCATTCTATGTTTCGGCATGCTCCTCCAAGTTGAGCCTAGTTTTCGCATGTATACTTCAAACAGAAAAAAAAAAAAAAAGAGATCCAAAGCAAAATTGAGAATTTTACAACAATAGAAGAATAGTCTTCATTCTTAAATCCCATGACATGGCTATTATTCAAAATATAGGAAAAAATCTTGGGGCAGGTTTATTCAATGATGGAGTGTTCTATATTTAAAACCATATACCTTATGTATTAGCACTTCTTCACTTCCCTATTAAATGAACTTTCGTGGATGAGTCCCACCTCAGATTAAAAAAATAATAAATATTTATCTTTTTAAATAAAAATATACATATAATAAACTTATGCTTTTAAAAAGTCTATGTATTAACTTACCAAAACCAAATTCCGAATTGTAATCTGATTATCCTCATCCACTAAAAAGCCAACGTTTGGCCATGCATCAAACCAAAAATAAAATAACCAAAACAAAAACTTATTTATGAAGGGTGTTCGGATATATAAATATATATCTCTTTTTAAGCTTAAATTTTCAGATGTTGGTTAGTTCACACAAGATGCTGTGTATTCATATGCAGCATGTTATTTAAACCATCGCTTAATTTCCCTTTCACCAATTATTTTCAACCCGCATCTTCCACCAAGATATATAACGGGCCAGGATCATTTATAATAAGAAAGAAAAATAAAGATGGTTGCTAGCAACAAGCTATGATAAAAGCCTTTGAAGGAAGCAAATAAAAGATATTCTCTCACCAAAAAAAAAAAAAAAGAGCCATAGAGATCCTTTAACAATTCTGTACTACATATTCAATGAAAACATCACCAATTTTCCAAATGCAGAATTCACACCAACTTCGCTTGCTATTTCCCGACATTAGGAGGATAAAAAAAGGTCGGTACACGTTGGATTTGTCTGCTATACCACGGTCACACAAAAACGAACTGGTTCCAAGAGAGTTTCACTATAATAATCTTACAAAAAAGAATAAATATTTTCTCTAAACTGATTATTAGACGCTTCGGGCAAGATAAATCTTGGTTGTGGGAGGCCCAACACACGAGTCTTATGTACGGGGGATATTCGCAACCACAACCAACAACAACATTCAAGTCAAGTCCCCACAAAGGGAATTAAAATCCGGATGCCTGGTGGGGTAATTTTTTTTCTTGCAATTGTTACAAAACAATAACAAAATAAAATAATATAAAATAGAATGAAAAACGAAGCTGAAAGCAGAATAAAAGGCAGCAGCAACATAGTAGCAACGCAGAAAATATGCACAAAAAAAAAAAAAAAAAAACTTAGAAATTCCTAACAACAACACTAACCTCCTCTCCTAGTTGAATTTATGCTCATAATTCTTCATAACAACCAACAGAAATAATAAAAATAAATTAAAATGAAAAAAAAAAAGCAGAATAAAAGGCCGTAGCAACGCAGAAAATATGCACAAAAAAGAAACACCTACAAATCCCTAACAATATCGCTAACCTGCTCTTCTTGTTGAATTTATGTTCATAATTCTTCAAACAAAAAGTCTAAAAACACAATAAAATAAATAAGGTCACTACAAATTGGCGAATAAAGCATAAATTTTCGGTATGAGACGTTAGACACAAAATTGTGCCCGAACTTAAAATTTAATCGAACTTCGCACAAAATTTTATAAAAAAAAAAACTCTAATTTTTACTTCGCAGTACTTCTTAAACGAAAGCTAGGGCTTTGGAGTCGCCGTGTTTCTCTTCGGCGGCCGGCGGCGGGATGACAGACTTCTCCTCCGCCACGTCCTTCGACGTCTCCGACTCCACCGCCGGAGCTGCTGGCGGCGGCACTGCCTCAGGAGCCAATTCCCCCTCCGCCTTCTTCACTTCCTCTACCCCCATACTCTTCTTTAACTTAGTCTCTGCAGAGAATTATGCTCAGAGAATTCAACAAAAACAAGAGAAGCACTGAATGAAAGAGAGAAAGAAAGAGTAGTAGAGAGCTCAGAGCTTGGGTATAAATAATAAGAGAACTGAAGAAGATGGCAGCTCAAAGTCAGTTGGAGGGAAGGTTTCACATTCCGAATCTACGATAGCGAACGCTGTCCGACACAATCTCTATTTGTAAATGTGTATCAAAAATATTTTCTACCCAAAAATAGTCACGAAAGGGTTTTCCAAATTACAAATTTGAACTTTAACCAAACATAAATCGACAAATTTTAAAAAATTATTTAAAATATTCTATCTATAATTGATTTATTTTTTGTGCTACAAATATGAATAGATAAATTTACAGATAGTATCAACTTATATTTTATTAACTGATAAATTATAATTTTTTAATCTGAATAAATCTAATGTTTCATATAACATTTATGTATATTAAATTAATTATCGTGCCTTTGGAATTATTTCACCATATATAGAGTAAAACGATGAGGCATTTTGCAAGTTCTAGCCTGCAATAGATGAGTCAATAAGCATTTTGTAAGTTCTAACCTGCAAAAAATCATTTCAATATAATTGTGCTCTAAATATTTTTTTGACAAAATTGACCCTCACACTCAAAAAGACTCATTTGTTCCTTAACTCCTACATGGGTGTACAAAGTAAAATAATACAGTATTTAACAATCAAAGTGTCCAATCATTATTAAAATAAATAGCAATATATCCAATTATTCAACCATAAAAACAAGTTTTTCTTTTTTATCTAAATAAATTAGCTCTTTGTTAAATGAGATACCCCGTACTCCAAACATCATAATGTAAGATTACATGAACTTTTAGAAAAAGTTATATAAGCATATAAAAACCTAAAGATAAAGAAAAAAAATATAGTAGCTAACAGAACTGCTAGTTGATTGGCTTCAAATTAATATGCTAAATTTTTACTTCCCATACACAATGGAGGAGTAATGCTTATCAAAGAAAGCTATCTACAACTTTATCTATTATGACTAGTGAATGTTGCTAATATGGTGGCTGGATAGGACGCCAGTAATTTACGTCTGGTTCGAAGCACGTATCAGGTCGAAATTTTACTTTTTGACCGTAATTTCAGTCTAATACAAACTAAAGAATCGTAGTTAAAAAATGATATCTCAAGTAATATCGAAAAAATTTTAACTCTTAATCTAAAAACAATAATAATGAATGTTGACTTTTAACTTACTGCCAGCCGCAAATGTAAATTTGGATTTTTAATTTCTAGTTTTCAAAACCTCATCTGCTTGGAAGAATTTTTTTTTATTATTATTATTTTAATATTTATTTATTAAAATATTTTAATATTTTACGTGGCTCCGTGGATTTTAGTTTGACAAATAACTTTATAATAACTATATTTTAATAAATAAATATTAAAATAATAATAATTAAAAAAATTTCTGCTTTGAACGGAGTCATGAAACTAAAATAGGCTCAGTAGACACCCAACTCTCGTCAACTTTGAATTAAAATAAAATAATAGTAAAATTATGTATCGGAACGTATATCGGAATGAAGAATTCGGACTGGGGAAGTCAATTTTGCAGCTGCTGGTGGGCCTGGTGGCGCACGGTACAGTGGCCCATAGCAACAGCTAATCCGGCTCCGGTTGGTGAGCGGCTGCCGGCTGAGCTGTATATAGCAGGCCGGCCCCACCATGGTCCTATTTACGGATAAACAGAAAAGTAGATAAACATTATTCTTTTACTTATTTATAAATTAAAGCCAAATTGATTTCACTGTGACTGATATTAATTTGGCTTTGCAAGATAAAGCTTCAATTGAGTAAATGATAACTCTAGACCTGCACTACTTTAGTAGAAAATAGAAACTAAGCAGTAATTTTTTGATCTTGACCACCGAGTTCAGTTTATATCATATATCTCGATCGGATACTGAACGGTAAACGATAGATCATCCCAACTAGATGTTGCTGGGATTCAAACTCTCGGCTTATCCTTTATTAGGGATAGACCTTTGGTCTCCTTCTAACATCCAGCTCCGCTAACCAACTAGATCAGCGCTGGTTAGTAATTAAATTAGTAATTTTACTTTCATAAAAGGGTAATGATACAAACCAGTATTAAGTCAGTTAGCTAGTGAAATTGACTACTGAGAGATGACCATAATCTGTTCCTCGTGAAGAGTAAGTAAGACGTTTAAATTTTAGCAAATGTTGGTTGAGATAATACCGTTCCGTTCAATTTACGGTTAAGAAATATGATAGAATCGAACTCAACGGGTCACATGCTTTTTTTTTTAAAAATTGAAATCAAATTTTAGCTAATTATAATTTGAGGCTTTTTATATATTGATCATCACAAATAATAGTAATTTTATTTTATTTCCAAAAAAAAAAAAAAGAAATACAAAATCCCTGTCTGAAAAGGCAAGGAGTTTGATGGTTCACCACCACCAAGTAGTTGATTAAATTGGTTAAGCATCTTTATCTTACAATTAGGCCTGTCACCTTTTGATCCTTTAATCAGAAAATAAAAACATTACAAAAAAAAAAGAAAAATTCTAACTATAATCACTAGGAACAATAATTATATTGAGCAATTCAGCAATTGCTGGTAGTATCACTACTTGGTGTACTTTATTTTTACATGACCCAATAAAACTCAATATTATCCACAACATATTGCATCCAGAATTAGTTCAACTTTGATAAATGATTATTTTTCTTTTTATAGAGTAATCAATCAACCCTAAGTCAGGTTATGTATACCAATAAATAAACTTAAAACCAAATAAAAACTATAGACACTATAACCATGATAGTAGATTTCTGGTCTGCAAACGGTTGTGATTGTATGTTCATATGTCTCGAATTTTACTTATTCAGACAGAAAATTCTATGAAAATAATTCCTTCGGGATCATGGCTTGCCCATCTAATACTAAAATTAATGAACTTAAAGATTGTATAGAGAAGCAAATTAATAAGTTTTCGGATTATTCAAACATTAGAACTTTGAATTATTTTGTTTTCGAATAATGTCAACAGAGCTCGTGATTTTCAAATCTCATACAAATCAGCCACTATTTTTTCAATTTTTTCAAAAAGAAATCAAAGTTGGAAATTCAAAAATATTTAAAACGGCTAATGCATAGCTTTTCTAGCAATATATTATATTGTTCTGAATAAAATATTTTTGACAAACTATTATATTGTTACTATGAGCCAGAAAAGTATATGTGAAAGAGTTTTTTTTTTTTTTTTTGAGATAACGATACGAAACTTCTCCCCGGATCTCCGCTAACTCGCGGATCACGGTTTTCTACGAGCACCTATAGAACCATTTTGGATTTAGGTGCCCGCAGGAAAGTAAAACTCCGGCCTGGCGTCCGCCCATGGACAAGACATGGAGTACTGTGAGTTATCCAGCCACCAGCTTTTCCGCAGCCGCTGCAAACACGCGATCGCAGGCACATCCCCATTACAGACATCCAGGGTTCGAATCCGGACACTCGCTTTCTGGGGCGAGCGCCCCGGCCGAGTTATCTACATGCGGGAGGCAAGTAAATGTGAAAGGTAACTAGTGTTTTAAATTGAGGGTTGGTGTCTTCAAATTTTGAAAAAAGGAACGTTTTATTGACAAAATCCAACGGTCAGATTCAACGGAGAATAATTAATGATTGATGGCTATGTAATTCGTGATCTGATCTGATTAGGTGGGATCTTTCGTCGTCACAACAAGATCACACGCAACAGTAATAATAATAAAAACATAAAATAAAATAATCTTATCTACGAACAAGAACATAAAATAAAATTATCGATTCTATTTTAGATTTAGATTAGAATCGCATGAACATAAAATAAAATAATAATAATAATTCAATAATTATCTATTTTGTAATCCAATTTATCTTTGCATTGTATATTCTTTTTTTTTTTTATCTTGGCCATAAAATATAATTATATTCCATCTTTTAATCGAATATCTAACTGTAAATAATAACTTTTCCAATAAAAATTTATTGCAATTCAAATCTCCAATCTTTTGGAACTATTCTTGTGAAGGGGATTAGAAGGTCTTCATCATGGATGAGAAGCTAAGATTAATGATTTGAGGTCTTCGATGAGAAGCTCAGATTTAGGCAAGAAAAAGGTGAATTTAAAAGGTCTTCATCATGGAGAAATTTTGTGATAGAACTAGCATTACTCAAAATTTTACAAATCCAACAGATATATTTATAAAATAGTTAAGCTCACATCATCGTCGCTCTTCCAAGAGTTAATCATGTCGCCGGGCGCAGCACCACAGGGACTAGAGCATTTTTATACTCCGTCGTCGAGACCTTCTGAGAGTTTGTGATAAAGCGCGCGATCGGCCATACATGGACATGAAGAATACATGCCGAGAAATTGCAGGCCGGACTTAAAATCACGAAACTGTAGGTTGATTTCATCGCAAGAATCCTTCAAGAGTGGTCATAAGACGACAGAGTGAGATTTTTCAATTCGTAATTTTATCTCTGCTTTAGTTAAAAAATTTTATATAAATATCTGTATTTTTTGTGAGATTACTTGCATTACTTTTTTCGGATAATTCTATATCAGCTCTCTATTTTAAAATCGATTCCATATCAACCCCTGAAAACGTATTTTCAGGGGCTGATATGACAATTTCAAACAAACAGGGGCTGATATGGAATTATCCCTACTTTTTTTGCGAGTTCTATCTTCGAATTTTAATAGCATAATATGTCGAATATGAGCTCAATCAGTTTGATATGCTCGAAGTTAACTATCCCATCGGCAATTTGGTCGCAGTGTGCCAGCATGCAGAGTCAGACGTGATGAACCCGTCGTGGCAGCGATGAGCCTATCTAGAGCATTTGGCAATTTCGAAAGATAAATAATTTTTAAAGATTAGAGATTTGTATAAAGATATTTTTATTTTTAACATATTCAGAAATTTGATATTGTCAAAATTAATTAAGAGTGAAAAGTCCACTGCCTGATAAAAAGCAATAAATGTTTGTTAATATGATGCTCATCAAATGACGCTCTTTGAGTTTATTGGTGCAAAAAGTCGTACTTATCGACAAAATATATTATTTATATTAAATCGCTAATTAAGATTTTTTTTTTTAATTTATATTTGAGAGGATCAATTTGTGTGCTGCCGTCATTTACTTTCGCAACCATACAACTTTTATTCTCTTATGAGTTTTTAAATTTTATTGTTATTATATTATAATTGAGTATGATTTTGATATTGTATTACAGTTCGAAGACGGAAATAACTAAAAACAGCACACAAACTATGTACGAATAAACGTTGTTTTTACGTAAAAATTTTTGAAAAATTCTGAAATAAAATTATAAATCGTTACGCGATCGGCAAGAGAATTGTCACTAAAAATATAAAAAAAAATCAATTACAATAAACAATCAGTAGACTTGAGAATCAAATTTTACGGAGTTTCGGTATCTATTAACACATATTGTGCCCCGGTGCTATTGTGATCCGTTTATTAATACATGATTATCTTTTGATTTTTTTTTTTTAATTTACTATTATTTAAATTTATTGTTCGCACACAAGTTGGAGTAGGCAATGTTGGAATAATAATTGATTATAGATTTATTTGAGAAGAGAATTAGTTTAGTTTGATAAGATTTTCTTTTATATAATTTTATTTTGTTAAACATGTCAGAATTTTTTTTTTTTTTTTTTTTTTTTGGGCTCAGTAAGTTAAATATGGGATTAAACCTCTATATTATATATAATTTTTTATCAATAAAAATATTTTCTTTGGACTGCCCATATTTTCCACTTATCTAGTTGCAAACAAGACGTAGCTTTCCAAACCAAATAAAGTTAGTGGAGAATTGCGTTTCAGCCCCCCTAATTTTGGGGTCGCGCGTTTCAGCCCCCCGAAACGCCACGTGGCGGCACGCGCGCGCCGCCACGTCGGCGGGAAAACGCGTTTCGGGGGGCTGAAACGTCAATTTTGGAAAACGGGGGGCTGAAACGCAATTCTCCCTAAAGTTAGAATAGACAGCTACTAGACAATTATATAAACATAAACTAATGGAAAAATTACATATCAGCCCATGTTTCCAAACCTTCTATAAATCAGTCTCTGAAAACGAAAAAATATCTGACGTGACAGCGCGCGCTGTCAAGTTAAATATTTTTTCTATTTTCAGGAGTTGATTTATATCGGTCCCTAATAATAGAGAGTTGATATGCAATTTTTCTTAAATTAATAGCTCTCACTATTTAATAAATATTAATATTTTTTATGAGTATCTTTGAAATGATAGGTTCCATATGACACCAACTCTCAGTAGCTCAACTTAAATCATTTACGGACAATTATACTGCAGTCTTCATATATTATTTTAACATAACTTAAATCCTATTAAAATTATTTATTGTATTTTAATTTTTTTATATGTTTTAATATATTATAGTATATTTTAATAAATTTATGACATTTTGGTATAAACTTTTAATACTTTTGTGTTAAAAAATAATAGTATAAACTTTTAATATTTTTGTGTTAAAAAATAATACTACAATATATTTTTTGTAGTTTACGACACTCTTTTGATATTTTTAACACCTTCTTACAAAAAATTTAAGTACAAAAATTTTGAACATAAATGTAAAAAAATTTTTTAAGTGAAACTAAGTGCAATATGTTTAGATTTTTTGGATCTCGATGCAAGTCTTCCTACCATTTAATAGTAAAATTATTATTATTATATTTTAAAATTATAATTACTTTTTATTAGTTTTAGCAATTCCATGTCAGTGGGTCCCAGAACAGCCCACAGTTTGGAGAACCAACTAACTTTAGGCGCTGGATTTGGAATATCAAGGCATGGAAAGTGTGGAAAGTGAGGTCTAAGCCTCTCTTTCAATTCTTTCCCTTTCTCCTTTTTAATCTTAAATTGTTTTATTTTTTCTTTTTAATTTTGATTTCTAAGTTTTTGACATCGGATTCGCATGCTATGATTTTATACTATTTTAGTATCTAACGTCTAATCAATTTATTCGGACATAAAGCAAAAGAGATGAACAAATTTAATTTCGTAGGGATAAATTTCGGTCATCTTGATATTTCTCTGTCTTTATTAGAAATTTACCAAATAACTAATGCTATTTTAACCAGGAAAATAAAATTTTAAAGGCAACGTCGAACTCTCCAAAAATTTGGACTACCTGATGCTAAATAATATACTTTGCCAAAAAAAAAAAAAAAAAAAGAAAAAGATAAGCAAAGAGGTTCATAATTTCATACAAAACCAAACCAAATTTTCAGTTGGATTTTGAATCACTCATAGAATAAAAATTTATATCAGGATAACCTTAAAAAATATGAACATTTAAAAAAGCACTTATCAAAATAATATTGTGCTTATATATACCATAGTGAACAAAATCAAAGTTTTAAGAGTATAGGCTTAAAATTTAAAGCATTAAACTGTTTCGCGAGTTAAATTGACGTGTTAACACCTCGTAGCAGAGTTGCAAATTTGCAAAAAATTTCACATAATGCACCTATTATGAAGCGGTATTAAGAATAAAATACAAGGCGTTGCATGATTATATTCATATATATATATATATATGGAAAAAATTACTCACCTCCAATAAATCACACATTAAACGATACATAATTAATTTCCACCATACATTCGTCTCGTGATATACACATTTATCTCGTGATCCGTATAAATTATCAAAATTACAACTATACACATTGTGATATGTGGTCCTGATATTGCCACGTTTGCTATGTGGTTTATTGTGTAATTTCTTAGATAAGTATAGCAAAACCTATATATATATATATATATAATATATATATATATATATATATATATATATATATATAAAACTAAGTCAAGTTGGTTGGAGTAGTAGCTAATATTAGTTGTTAGTCGAGTAGATTCAAGCTGGAACGTGGCCCAAGAATCAAACTTGGGTCCATTTCATTTAGGTTTGAGTTGTTTATGCCCATTCTTGTTGTAGTTCTAAGGATTATTTGTGTCCATGATCCTGATCATGACAGTTGGAAAGTACACCAAGGGCATTTGTAACGGTAGGACCCGGTGGACCATGCAATTTATAACCCCAATTTCGTAACCAAAAACTGATCCGGCTGAGCCTAATAGGAGTGATATAACTGAGTTCATTATGACGTCTATACTATTCTGATCCGCTTCTATCGTATGCATGCGTAAACCATGACTTAAATCCATCCAAACATAGAGCTAATGTTGAATAATTTGTACATATTGGCTAATAAATATTGCGAATGTTATGACAACTTACAAATCCTACACTGAGTAAATTTCAATTATTTACTTGGATATGTATGTAAATAATTTGAGGGTAAAATAGAAATACCCATCTTGTTTCTATTTTCGGCCCAAAACTCAAAGAGGGTAGAAAAGATACGCACCATATAATGCTTCTATTTTAGGCCCATAAAGCCTGATTTCTTAAGGCCCATTAGTGTTGTCATTTTTCCACCCATAATGCCACCATATAATGCACACAGCTGGTGTATATTCTGTTGGAAATGGTAGCATTTGTTTTTAGTCTCGACCATCGAATTCGATCATATATTCGATCAATTACTGAGTAGTATACGGAAGATCCTCCCAACCAGATATTGAAATTCAAACTTTTGTCTTACCCTTATGAATAGTAGATTGAATGTTCGAATCTCAACACTTTATCGAAAAAATTTACCATTTACCGTCAATATCTGGTCGAGATATATGATAGAAACCGAACTTGACGGTTGGTAAAGACCAAAAAGTTGCTGCCATTTGCAACAACATATACACCCTACTTTGTAACCGTCCCATGCAAAAAATTCAAGAAAAAATGAATTTCTGAGCACAAATTTTGAACTTCAGACTTAATTTACAACTAATTTACTGTAATAATGCTCAAAAGGTATTTATTCCGCTAAATTACTATAAATTCTTAAGGGAAATTTCTCTAACTTTAGAACAATGGTTATTTCAAATTATAATTTTCTCTAAAATAATGGTTATGCTATCAAACTTTTAAATTAATTTTTTCTGTTGATACCAATTGGGGAAGCATATGCACTTCCCCAAATGGATCAACTGCGGAGTGGTAAATAAAACCCATCATATTTTGTATTTTATATTTCCATAATTCAAAATTGTAAAAAATATATCATTTTAATTCATTTTTTTGAGATGATAAAGCGCTACGTCCTATGAATAATTCCCATGGAATCAGCATTAATGAACCATCAGTTTGTTTGTGATATCATTATTTGTATCAGCACTTTCATGGAAGATTAATAAAAAATAAAATAAATAAATAAGATGAGAAAAGAACAACAAAATAAGTAGGGATGTCAATTTCTCCGGACACGACGGAAAATCCGATTCCCATCCTAAAAAAATCGGGTTGGAGTCGGGATTCTCCGTCGGGTTTGGGGATAAAGAATAAAATAAATTCCTGTTTGTTTCGGGATCGGGGATGGGGACTATTCCCCTGTCCTGCCCCTACCCGCTTTAAAATCTGATATGACATATGTTGTAACTATACTGATTTTTAAGCCTAAATATTAGATGATATAATTTGTAAATGTTTTAAATTTAATGTTCCAAGTATCGATAGTAGGCGGCTTTATATCTAATTTCTAGATCTAAACCTAAGATGCCGACCAATTCCTTTGAGTTTAATGATCTTCTATGTTCTCTCATCTCATCCGGCCGCCGACTGCTTTAGCTCCGACTTCTGATCTCGTCGCCAAGCAAGAGATATGACCGCCAACTGCTCTACGCCTCTGCCTCTGGCTTCTTATCCCCCCGCAAACTGATCTGCCTTCGGCTTCTAACCCCGCCGCCCGCACACTGCTTTGTCTTCAGCTTCTAATCCCGGCAACTGATATGCCTCCGGTTCTGATCCCGTTGTTGGGTTTGGGGATTCCCCGTCCCCGTTGGATCCCCGCGGACGGGGATGGGGAAGAAATTCCCCTCTCCGACAGGGATGGGGTTGGACATAGGAAATGAGAATCAAATTCGGGAACAGGGATGGAGAATAATCCTCCGTCTATTTTCTGTCCCATTGACATCCCTAAGAATAAGCATTTCAGATAAATGTAGATGATGTTAGGTTGACGTACTAATAGTTCAATCACTTCTAATCTTCGCGAAGTGCAATATCACTATAAACTCATATATATGCGCCTGAATACCCGAATCATGTGCGAGAAATGATGCAATGCTCCATAATCTGAAAGTGTTACAGTCAATTTTATTATTCTAATATAACTTTTATATCATAAATATAAAATCTATATTATTCTAATCCAATTTTATTTATTTCGTTCTACGAAATTATACTATTATACTTATGCAATTTCTTGTAACAAATAGCAGAGTGGATCTCTAATTGTATTAATTTTAAGATAATTGTACGCCAGTTCCTCTAAAGCCAACAGTTGCGCATTTCAACCCTTGAAAATGCAGAAACGTGCGACGTGACAGCGCGCGAAAACACGTTTATGAGGAAACACGCAAGTGCTGTCACGTCAGCGCGAAAACACGTTTCGAGGACTGAAACGTAAAGATTAAATTTTGGAAGGCTGATATGCAATTATTTCTTAATTTTAAGACCTGAAGTCAAAGTCAATTTAATTATTCTAATAAGAGTCTCGTCATTCCTAAGATTCCTTGCTGTTTTGACGGTTGAGATTCCACCATCTCGAGTGAGGTGGTAATAGTTAAATGTAGTATTTGTTTATGGGTATATTAGTTGGAAAGCACTGTGAGCCCAGTAAAGAATGCTATATCTTTTAATTAATTCACGTACCTAATCTAGATGCTATATTATCGGCGTGTTGGCTTTATTTTTTAATATAAACATACTACGTTTCTTTGAACTTACTATTATATATATATATATATTATAATATATATATATGAATAAGTACTTATTTTTTTAGAAAAGTTATTTTTTGCCTTTTCGATTTTTATACTTAAATAATAACCCCTTCAATTTCAAATTACTTATATTTAGCCCCTTTACATATAAAATTGAACTCTAATCCCTTACTGCTACTAATTTTTTTCTTAATTTTAGAAATGTACTTGTATGACCGAGACGCGACCGATAAAAGAGAATTAGATAACAAAATAAGAACAAAATATAAAATAGGAAAAATTTACATTGACTATGGATGGACGGTGCGCCGGCACGACGACTAAACAAACAAATAAAAACAAAAAATATATTAAAAAATTATGTTTGCCATGGCAATGCGGGTAGAAGACGGCGCGGCGAAAAAGACGTAGAGAAGAAGACTCAAAATAATAAAATTTCATTAGGAAGAGAATCGAAATGATATTTTCGCCAAAAAATTAAATTGAGTGAGTTATTAAGGTTAAAAAAATAAAAAAGCTTTAAAAATAAAAATAGTTATCAAAAATTAAATCTGGAGGGGTTAAAAAATTACTTTTACCAAGTCAGGCCAATCCATAATTTTTCCATATATATATATAATATAGTATATATATATATATATACACACACACACCGTAAACCATTGTATACGTATTTAAGGCAGAATATAGTAAAATTATATTTTGGGTATGGGATAGTTCACGTGGCAAAAAATTTGCCAACATAATTTATACCGTCAAGTCAGTAAATAATTGATTTGGAGCTTAAAAGTACTGTTTAATCCAAATAGGCAAATATTTCTGAATAACGTCTTCCTCTCTCTCACAGAGTTTGTGTTTATATATTATTATATATTAATATATATTATTAGGTACAGAGATTAATATTGGAGCATTAATATGTCTATAGTTCACATGGCCAACTTTGTTATTCTGAATACTATAAGCTGTCTCTAATATTAAAATATTTATTTTTTTGAGAAAAATAGTATATTTTTTTTTTTGAAGAGCACTATAATCTAGCTTTAAAACGTTGCTGGATCTAACGTTGTTAGCTTGCTTATTTCTGCTTCTTCTTCCTCCAGCCCCCAATCTTTTGACTACATTCATCTTGGAAGGGTACGTTGATATCAATCTTTTCCTATTTCGGTTTTCACAGAAGGTTTAATTTGTTGCATCACATTCTTCTGCAGATCGACGAAGATGAGCACCGCGAGCAAGAAACCAGCTTCAGGAACGACGACGACGGTGAACACGAATGCATTAGACGGTCTGACTAGCGTGAACGCTTCGTTCACTTTCGCGGTGTTCGTCGGACTCGTGCTGACGGCGCCGGGGCAGAAGAGCCTCGCCGGAGAATCATGCGACGTCGGTCCCACCGTTCTCCGCAACTTACTCATCTTCGAGGTGGTGTGCTTCACCTGCTTCCTCTTCTCTACCCTCATTGCCAAAGGCCTCATGGTCGCAATCAACCAGCTCAGCTGCAACGATAACACCAGGACGGCGAACATCGACTCTCGGTTTCTCTGCTACAGTATCTCCACCTGCGCTGGTTTTTCGTTCTTGGGATGTGTGTTCCTCACGCTTTCGATTATCCACATCGTTCTGATCCGACTCGGCATGCCATCGTGCGCCGGAACGCCCGTCGTGATCACGGTCGCCGTTGTCAGCGCCTTCTCGTTCGTGGCTCTCGTGTTCTTCTTTGTTGTTGCTGTGTTCAACCCAGTCTACCAGCGAATTAAGTTAGATATGGCGAAAAGAGCCGATGTCTGAGCTTGTACCATCTACTGTTGTTGATTTTTATTCAGAATTACTATGTATTTGTTTTTGAGATATTATGTATTTGTTTTTAAGATTTCAAGTAATACTCCTATCAATTGCCGTAGTCTACAGGACGTAACTTTATCCTATCATAGTTTGAGGAAAATTTTAGAATGAAACGTTTACGTCATGTTAGTATATATCTTCCTCATATTTAAATTAAAAAAATAATTTTTATGATTATTTTTTTGCTAAATAAAATTTATAGTTCTTGATGAGATTTACAATTTGTATGTTCAAATATTTTCTAAAAATACTTTCAAATAAATATTTTATGACTCGCAAGTTTAACGGATTTAACGTGTTTTAAACCAGTTTTTAAATTCGCTTCAAACCCGTTAAATTTTGGAGTTTCAAAATACATTTTTAGAAAAAAAAATTTTAGAAAAATTTTGAATATTAAAGCTGTAGATTTTGTCAAAATCTATAATTTTGATGTTAAATTTTTTTTCAAAAAATATTTCTAAATATATTTATTTGAGGCTGTTACACAGAGTAATACAGTGTAAGACACACGCGTGACAGCTTACCACCTCTACAGGCATTTATATGGGGAAAACCGGATGGGGAAAACCGGATGGCCTTGGCCCCCAATTCCACCGCTCCCACGCTCATGCTTAAGACACACGCGTGACAGCTTACCACCTCTACAGGCACAGGACCACTAGTCTCCCACACTCCCCATCACCACGGTTAAGAAATTGCACCACATAATAGGGCGAGACCGTAAATGCATGACCTCGCGCACGCAGGCGCGCAGCTGCGGGGGTATAAGGTTAATGTATCTTGAAATATTATTTATTTTCTTTCTTGTGATGGGTACTTCTTTAACCATTGTTACAGGAAATATGTTGGATCTTGTTAATTTTTCTCAGAGAAATTAAGTTGATTTTTTATTTTCTAGGATATGATTTGAAACTATAACATTTTTATCGGAAGAAGGGTGTTTTACCCGCTGTCCTAAGGTTTGGTGGCAAATGTGACATAATTTTCTCCCAAAATGAATCCTCCTAGTTGATATACAAGAAAAGAATGGTAAAGAATCACCATGTTTTTACGAAGTCAAGACTTTATCCATAACTATTTATTTATATTTACCTCCGTCATGAAAATTCTTCCATCTTAGAAATATTTCGCACACGTAAGAGTACGTATATGGCTTGTTAAAGTAGCAATCACCGACTGAATTATTCTTGATAAATTATGAAAAGAATAAATAATAAATATTTTCATAATGGCATTTAATTTTATCAACCATCTGAAAAAGAATTAAGAGGTTGTTGACTTTATCAACTATCTGAAAAAGAAATATTCCGTCTTTGTCAACCATCTGAAAAAGAACCAAGAGGTCCTTCACTTTATGAACATGCAGGGAAGTGATGAACAGTGAGGATGCTTATTACATGACCAAGCATTATTATTAGTTGTTTGGCTGCGGTTGACTTTACACTCTCTACAAGAATTTCTCCAAAAAAAAATTTAAATAAAATTCTTTTTTTTTTGTTGTGTTCACGGGCATTAATAGGACATTCCCAAATGTTATATTAAGTAATGTGAGATCCTAAAAGAGGAATGCTAACAATAACTAAAATCAATTTTTTCGACATAAAACCATTTTTTGTCGAGATAATTTAGTGCTACGTCCCGAGATAATCCCATGGAATCGGCAACTAATTAGCCATCAGTTTGTGATATCATTATTTGTATCAGCACTTTCATGGAAGAATAAAAAAAAACAAAAAAAAGAGTTGAGAAAAGAACAACTATAAATGTAGATAATATAATGTTCACATACTAATACTTGAAACGTTTCTAATGTTCAAGAAGTGCAGTATCATTATAAATTCACATATATGCGCCTGAAATACCAAATCATGCTCGACAAATGATGCAATGCTCCAGAACCAGGAAATCTTACAGCGCGAAATCAATTTGTTTCAGTGCACCAAGCTCGAGACATCTAAGATGCGGAAACTAATAACATCTATTCTACAGGGATCGGCGCATAACTGCCAGGGTCGTCGATTTTAGCAGGAGCAAGGGCAGAGATGACGACAAAGGCTCCCAGCAATATAACGATTATAGCAGTGAAGTTCACCAACAAAGCCTCGGGACCATACTTGGCTAATCCACTGCTCTGGAGGAAAGTGATCTTCTCTAGAAATCCAAGCTCTGCAGTGGCGAGGGCTAAGATGTAGACCACGAGCCCGAAGAGTATATGCCAAGGAAGAGCTTTGCGTCTAAATCCGGTAGGAGCTCCGGGGTAGAAGAATGTCACTAATCCAAAAATCCACTAGAAAACAGTACGACAAGAATTAGCAGAGCGAGGCATATATCGACCATTATGTGCGAAAAATTTATTTCCAAAACTATAAAATTATTTTAACGCAATATTATTTTACCTCCCATAACAGTGCAATTGTCTACTATAGCTAAATTAGGCTAGTAGGTTACAAATCTACCAATGATTACATGTATTTTCGGGTTTTTCTCCCTCACTCAAGATCTTGAACCAAATTCAAGGTCTATCGAATTGGCAATGTTTTCCTAGAACTGTTAAGCAACAACCAGAGTCCCCAACATTTACCAACATAACTGTACCTCGTGGAAACCCTGCCCGTAACCAGCCATCTTTGAGCGACCGTCGTAACAGGTAAACCCACGGATGGCACCGATCCATATTCCACCAATCGAGGGGTCTCATCCTTATGGATAAGACAGACCCTGGTGCACGCCCCCGAATGGACCTAAAACGAGGACCCATTCTACTCCCCACGAGGTACAGGGGCAGGCCCTGTGCAGCGAAGCTTTTTCTTTATTCACGGTTAAGCTCTTTCTCGGAACAGAATAAGAACAAAGATAATATTTCAAAATCTAAATGAAACATAATAGTTTACCTGAATGCCGTATAAGATTATTGTGCCAAGACCCACCCAGGAGTGCAAACTATATAGATTGGCGATCGCACTTTCATTGTGATACTTAAAAGCAGTATAAATTCCAATAATCGCAAGAACAATTGCCAATGCATGAAGAGTCAAATGGATTATCTTTTTTGTTTCCTTGCGTCCAGGAAAAGCTTTGTACGTCATTATAGCTGCAAATATATAAGAAGATAATAAGAAGATCAACGAAACTGCTGAAAAAAATACCAAAACCATAAACAAAGTTTAGCGTGGGCACCTTCACCACCGAGGATGATAAAACCAATCAGCATCAGAACTGGATGAATCTGCAAGTTAAAAGGAGTATTATTTTAAGTAAGAGAGTATTTGGAAGGAACTGCACTATCGCTATGCTATAGTGCATTTTTTCAAAGATCAAAGGCAAGGTGCCAAAGAAGCGCTAAGCGCGAGGAAAGGCATGTCTTTGCTCTATACCAACCTCCTTTTTCGTATGGGATATGTCTGGTGTTTCTTCCATCAATCATCCGGATTTACGCCGTATATCAACGGCCCTATCCCTACTAATTCGAATCATGAATGGAATCGGTGCTATATAGTAGGCAATATTTGCATTAGGAAAGAGTTTTATACTTTTATTTTAACATTGTATTTAGAGTAGGATAAAATAATATGGTGCGACTACAGAGGAGTAGCCTCTATAAATATGCGATAAATACGTAATTTCAACTACGGAAGAAAAATAGTTTCATTCGGATAAATTAGTTTATAGAAATAGGGTGATCGCAGAGCTGCCACCGGATCTCCGGTGTTTATTCGCCGCCGATGGGAACCGCCGCGTCCAGGCAGCCAAGGATATTGTATAGCTCTGCCTAATTGAAACTTTGCCCTCTAGCATATTAAAACAACAAGATGCTATAACAGTTATTTGACAAAATACAGTAAGGTGTTAAAGACTTCAAAGTTAGAACTCACGAGTTAGTAACTTCACAACCACCACAATCAGTAACTACTGGATTTTAATGATAAATATTTCAAGAGAAAGCAGGGTAATTTTTCTCCAATAAGTACTGTAAATCTGAGCAACAATGTCGCTCGCGTTGAATTGCTAAGTTATAAACAACTTTTAACTTTCAGGGCATTCAATACAGCGAGCTTCAAACGATGATTTTACCACTTCAGATGAAAGATAATCCTATTGTCTGAGAGCTAGCATCATTCCAATACGGTTCTGAAGAAAGCCACTGATCTCTTGAGAAAAATAAAAAGAAAGTTGACTTCTTTGTGAAATCATCAGTAAACAGTATATAGACATAGCAAACGAGATCACCAGTTTACAAATCTATAATTCTATTATGCGTCAAGGTCCTAACTTTGATATGTACATATTTGGATATTTCATTGACTGAGAAAGAAATATTAGGAGATAAAACACCTAACTCGAGTTCTAATTTCATGAAGTACATGACCAGAAGCATTGTAATCCATAAGTGAGAATCAGTAGAACAGTTACTCCCAACCAAAGAAATCATCAAAAATATCTAATTTTCCTATATATCGACATTACAAAGCAAGGCATAACTTTAAGAGGCAGATTAAATAGTCGTAATACAAACTAAGCTAGTCTAAATCAAATCTAACTGCTATAGAACCCAAATAAAATGCTTGGAAATACCTAAGAACTAGATAAGTGTTCTGCTAGACAAAAGGTTTTCATTTTGTTTTGTTAAAACTTTTTTTTTTTTTTTTTGAGATTACAAGGAAGACCCGCGCCGACCATTTGGACAGTTCTGGTATGGATAAACCCGTCTATCAAACCAGAACAAGATTGATTTTCCTTACTAAATCACCAAAACTCTCCCAATAATTTTCTTGGGAAGTACAAAAATATGTGTTAGCTGAACAGAACAAGAGGTAATTGTAAAACCATCGATCTTTTTTAGGGCAAAATTAGCATTTGTTTTGAGGGAAAAGAAAGGAGTAGAGCGATTAAACGCACGCACGTTGAAGATGAGAGCTTTATTGGAGGATTCCCAAGCAAGGCCACCGCGGAAGTGGATGCACCAGACGAGCACCATAATCGCCGCCACCAACGCCAGCACGTGCGCCACGTACGTGAACGGCGCCGCCGTCACTCCTACCAACCCCATCTCTCTCTCTCTCTCTCTCTCTCTCTCTCTCTCTCTCTCTCTCTTCTTACTTCGTACTGTAGTATGTGCAAAGGTAGCTGGTGAAGATGAGAAGATAAAGTACTAGCGAGAGTCAAGGAGCGATCTTTGTCATGAGATCTGGAAGAAAGGAGACGTGGATAGAGCGGCCGGGCTGTCCATCAATGCTGGATATGGACTGATTGTCCGGGTATTTTAGGGGGCGTCTGGTGAGCACGTGGTGGATGGACGGCCATGAACGTCGATCCCGGCTGAGATGATGGATATACAGAGCAGACAACGGGTGAAGCCGCTAGACACTGGAGAGAGTCAGCCGTGACGTCTGCAGATTAACCGTGGTTAAGGTTGGAGATGTTTAAGTAACGATCCGGACCAAAAAAGAGGGGCGCGGATTCCCTGCTCCGCGCTCCTGTGCCCATCCCTATTCCTTCCATCCTCACCGTCCATCATATATATAGCACATATTTCAAAATACTATTTAAAATTTTCATCGATTCATTTGACTTATTTTTAAGTATTTTTACTAGAAATTTTAAACTATAAAGTTGTAGATTTTAATATGATCTACAACTTTATAGTTGAGCAATTTTTAAAAAAGTATCGATTATTATGTCAAAATAATAATTAAAATTTTAATTGTTATTTTGATATAATATTTGATGTTTTTTGAAATTTGTTCAACTACAAAGTTGTAGAGCATATTAAAATCTACAATTTTGTAGTTTAAAACTTCTCGTAAAATTGCTTAAAATTAGGTCAAATGAACCGACGAAAATTTTAAATAGTGTCTCGAGATAAATACTATACGTGATGGATGGTTGGAATTATAGTTGCAGCGAAGGGCGCAGGTAGCACGGAGCAGGGAATCCGTGCCCAAAAAAGAGTGATGATCCTATAAGCCCTTGTTTACGTGTGTATATATATACATATATAAAATTGGATATTAACACAGCTCAACTATGTGGTATTTTTGATAATTTAAATATACTATATGGTATTTCTATTATTTCAACATATCATATGTGTCAAGTTTAATAAATCACTATATTAATAATCTCACATTAAATATATTTATGAACAAATAAAAATATATATGTTTTTGTAAGAAGTAATAATTTTAAATTTTAAATTATTTATAGGATTTTTTTTAAAAAAATATTAATAAACTTAAAAAATTATTATTAAAATTATATCAATATTTTACATATAAATAAATATATAAATATATAAAAATGGATAATTAAAGCCGTTGCTCCACGTTATATTTTAAATAACTTTCGATTTATCATTTATCATTTATTTTGATTTTATTAATAATAATTTTAATTTATTTTGATAAGAATTTATATAATTTAAGTTTAGAAAGATGAAATGTCGAAATTATATTAATAAAATATAATAAATTTTTAAAATAATAATTATTTAAAAAAACTATATATATATATGAAGCAAATGTCAATTGAAGCTAGTTTGCAGTAAAAGTCTAACTTACTGGAATAAAAGTTGACGATACCTTTATGGGCTTCTGGGCTTATGTTGTGAAGCTATTTTCGGCTTTAATATTGACCTCTAAAAGTTTTTTAAGAGGAGAGAAGTGAATAATTAAAGAAAAATACGAATCGACTCAAGCTTTATAACTCTAGACCTAGGACTCTAATCAAGAGTTGCGGTCCCCATGGGGGGAGGAGCGTAGCGACAGAAGGTCACATCCAATTAATATCAAGTGAATGAGCCAACTCCAGTTGACCCATAAACGATAAAATATAGTCTTGAAATTAGTGAATGAGCCAACCTCAGTTGGAACATAAACGACCTCGCAAGCGAGGTAGACCAAGGAACGACCGAGTGAAACGAGTAGTATAAACGAACGATAGAGAGGGATGCCTCGCACAGAGTTAGTGAAATAGCCAATACGAGTTGACACTTAAACGATAAAGATGTAAATAGAGAATAAGACAACTCCAGTTGGTACATGAATTATCATAGGCCCTAGCGCTCAGTAAATATCTCAAGATTTGTTGTCTACTAAACCCACTCCTATTGTAGGCTGTTAGTAGTTTACAAAACACATGGGTGAGATCCGATCATTCTACTTCACCTCCCGGATATAAAACATAGCTTACAGAAGCCCATAAGGCCATTAATCATAAGACTGTAAAGCCTGTCAGTGTCACTAAAGGCCCCAAAGCCTGCCAGAGTCTCACTAAGGTTACTTGTGTCTGAAAATTAACATGAAGTAAATTGACAACTGAGTTTTTTAGCAGCTCCTGATGATTTAATATAATTTTAAGATTTAATGTTATGTATTAACATATGTATCATAATTACATAATGCTGCTTTTATCGAAAAATAAAAAAGGCTAGTTCTTAACCAAATCATCAAAAAAATCTACCTAACCAAATCCAATAATTCGTAGGATTAAAAAAAATAAAAATAAACTTAGGAATAATTTGGGATGAATTTTTGACATAAAAGCTTAAATTGTGATAAGATTTACGATTTTTATATTAATTTTCTTTTTATAAAATATTTTAAACAGATATTTTAGATTTTAAATTTTAACAGATATAAAGTAAATTATTAAAATTTTAAAATTTATTACAAATCCGTTAAATTTAAACTCCCAAAATATCTTTTTAGAATGTCCAACATAAAAATTATATACTTTTTATGTTAATTGTTTTTTAAAAACTTACTCTTATTTTTTTGATAATAATATAAATTAGCTAGTTTGATCAATTTGTTTAGTGCCATGTTGATGGCACCGGTATTATTCCAAAACCTTTGGTAATGCCCTTTTCAATATGATTTTTCAAAAAAATAATGCTGTAAAGTTCGTTCCATTAATCTGATTTATCGACCGTGTGAAAAATATAATTTTTCGCACAGAAAAATACATTTTATTACATAAAAAAATATTTTTTTCAAATGTTCGTGCGATAAATCAAATAAATAGATCGAATTTTACAGCATTTTTCTTTAAAAAAAATTTATTTTGTTCTGTATTCGTTTTTTTGCATGTTAAATTGAATTCAAAGGGAAAATATGATGTTTTTTCGAAATTTCCATCTGTCGTAGAAGAAAGACTATCGTTCGCTCGAAATGATTATACGTAATTAATGTCGAGCTTTACAAAGAGGGGCGTTCTTGCCAGAACAGCCCCCCGTTTTTCTTTTTAGGACAAATCAGCCCCCGAAAACGCGTTTCCGGGGGCTGATTGCTTTTTTTTTTTAGCAGATCAGCCCCCCGCGAAACGCATTCGGGGGGCTGATCTGCGCACCCCGAAAACTAGGGGGGGCTGTTCTGCAATTATCCCTTACAAGAGCCTACACGCTATTATCATAATTAACTCAATTAAAAACATTTTTAAAAAATTTTATAAAATTTTATATAAATTATAGTCAGCCAACATTTACCAGTTACATTAATCCACGTAGAAAATCGTAGCCGAAGCATAAAGATTCATCGCGATGTCTCCAAAATCATATATCGCAAACTCGTTACGTGTCCCTTCATGATGCGCTACGTGGCAATTTTAAAATACAAGATCGGTTCAGAGCTTCCACGTGTGACAAAAGCTGGCATCATGGGCCATTCTTCTTCTCTTATAACCTGTTCGCTCAGCTTCGTTTCTTCGTCGTCGAAGGAGAAGAAATTCGAATCTTGTGAAGCTTTTGTGATCGTGTTCTTAGAAGTTTGGATCGGTTTCAAGAGTGTTTTTAACTTTTGTTATCGTAATAAAATGGATGCGGAGTACGGACAAGGTCAGCTTCAGCGCCCGGTTTATGACGAAGAGACCCAGCAGGGCGTTGGCACAGGTGAGCAGCTCTGATAATTTCTGTTTTTGTGTTCCGAGAATTATTTATATTTCAGGTGATTTGATCAGTGTGCGGTTTCGTTTTTTTAGATATTTAATAAAGATTTTCATGAATTAGATGGAAAATAAATACTGTTTCGAAATAAAATATAATAAAACATTAGCAGAACTAAAATTTGTACCGATATATCGGTGTTCTGCATACGCAGTAACTGGACAAGGGGGAGAGGAAAAGACTAAGATGCCAATGCTGAGGAAGGTGAAGGACAAGGTGAAAGCGCCGGTGAAGAAAATCAAACATACCATTGGAAAGAAATCAAAGAACCATGATGATAAGCAGGGTGATGATAAACTGGCATCGCCAGATAACGTTGAATATCCAGATCCCGAAGAGGAAGGGGGATACGAGGAAGATGATGAGGAGCAGGAGGTTGATCCCGAGCTTCATGGTAACAGTTGAAGCATGATTGCAATTTAGTTTTGTTAAGCGCGGTAACAATTCATGGTGGTTCTTATAAAGCTAGAAGAACCAAAAATTGATTCACGAGTTTTCTAATAATAGTTTCAGAATATATGGTAAATGGTTGGCTCGTATTTTGTCGCTGTGGTAGATGTTTGAGCGGATGTAGTGGGTTTTTGTTCTTTCTCATAATCTGTTAAAGGAGAAAAATTGGATATTTTCGTGGAAAATGACGTATTTTAAAGAAAATTTCGTTTTTTATGTAGGTCTCGCAGGAGAGAGGGATGAGAAGGTCGACGCTGATCCGTCACTGACCCAGTCGTTCCAGCGCATGGCCGTGTCCGACCAGCCCGAGAATGTTAAACAAACAGAGCAAGATGAAAAGCATCGGTCCTCCACTGAACCAATGCAAGAGGATCAACATAACCCTGGTGAGGCTTCGCCAAACCAGGACCAAAAGAACCAGAGCTACACTACGAAGATCAGTGCTGCGGCGGCGGGGCTTGCCTCGACTGTTTATGGGAAAGCCGCCAACGCCGGAACGCTGTTGAAGGAGAAGGTGGCGAAGCCCAGCGGCAGCCCAACAGACGGTCAGCATCTGTCGGACCAATCTGCTACGGACCAGGCTCAGCAGCAGCCAGGCTACGCGCAGAAAGTTTATGCTGCCATTCAACCGGCGAAGGATCGTGCTGCAGCCTTGGCCGCAGTTGCAAAGGAGAAGGCTGCCGGAGCCGGTGCAGTTGCGAAGGAGAAGGCTGCAGGAGCCACTGAAGCAGCAAAGGGGAAGGCTGCCGGAGCAAGTGATGTAGCGAAGGAGAAGGCTGCCCTAGCTCAGGCACGCGCAGGACAGACGGCTGCCGGGGCAAAGAGCACTATATCAGAGAAGCTGAAACCCGGGGAAGAGGAGAAGGCGCTGTCTCAGGTCATCGCCGATATGATATCAACTAGAAAGGATACTGCGAAAGAGAAGGCAGGCGAAGCTAGGAATATAGGAGCTGAGAAGGCAGCGCATGCCAGGGATATAGGAGCAGAGAAGGCGAAGGAACAGACTGCTGTAGCAAAAGAGAAGGCTAATGAACTGAAGGGTAAAACTGTTGAAGCCAAGGATGTTGGAACGGAGAAGACGAAGGAGAAGGCTGCGGAAGCCAGAGAAGGGACAGAGAACAGTGGGACTCCAATGGTGGAGAAGATCAAGGGTGCTGTGACTTCCTTGTTCGGTACACGTGCTTCAGCTGATGATCAGGCTCAAGGTTAGTGCTGATTTCAATTATTCTATGCGAACTCATAAAACATAGAAACGTAAGCATGGATTTTCTGTGCAGCTGCTACTGAAAAAGAAGCAACCCGAGAGGCCACAGAGTAGAAGCAGATGCATGAAGATTTACTGCTAGAATTTAAAAAAAGCAACTTTCTTTTTTTTAAAAAATTTCGTTTTCCTCCACTGTTATACATATATGGTTGTGTGTGTGTGTGCGTATTTTACCTGGTTTGGAATATTATGTATAAAATCGAAACATATATGAATGGTACGACGACTTTGTACATTTGAGGTGCTTCGACTTATATCAGTATCGTATGGACGAACCGATCGGCATGGACATGCTTGGCATGCACATCGCCGTTGGCTAGAAAATAAAGCAATTAGCAAATGTTGCATCTTTGTTTCGAAGATGTCTCTAATTTAATATATATTGCTGTATCATGAAATTTTATATTTTATTTTAGTATACTATTAGGTATTTTAGATTTTTAAAGAATAATTGTATATTTGTCTTCTTAAAAATAACAGTCGAGAAAATGTGAAAGTACGTGAAGACGTGGTTGGTGAAAACGTATTTTCGAAGGTTGATATATAATTATACTTATTTTTAATTTTTAAGTAATTAATGTAAATATTAGAATTCATTTAAAATAAAATAAACTGTATATTGCATTTTAAAATTTATTTAAAATGATAAGCTTGGTGGAATCGCTCACTTAATTAAATCCAATCCTTTTGTAACTTTTCTAATCTCTGCTATGGAACTAGCTTCGTTTTAGCTTGTATTATTTCTTAATGAAGCTTTGTGGTTGAACCTCCCACTCCAGTTTGTCAGTTTCTCAAATAAACAAAGAAAAATGATTGATTTCGGTGGAAAGACTGAGAAATTTCAGGTGGTCTCTAATATTACTCATTGATCGATCAGCACTAAGCACATTGATGGTTGTAAAATATGTCAAAAGGCACAAATCTTATTTCTAGGGAAGCAAGCAAGCAACTTCATCAAGAAGCTAAAGATGGACTATTTTGCTACAATGTCCCATTCCGTGCCTACCTGCCCGCATCACTCCTTCGTCATGCAGACGAGGCTGTGTCCTGTAGCTCGCAGACGAAGCAGAAACCGACGGTCCAGATCGGATGATTGGGTCGTGCGGTATCCGATCTGGGCCGTCCGGTTCTCGAGATTATATATAATTTTTATCGATTTATTTGACATATTTTAGAGTATTTTTAAAAAAATATTTGAACTATAATTTTGTAGTTGAAAGTTTTTGAAAAAATACCGAATACTATGTCAAAATGATAGCCTGATAGATGGAGGCCAAGTTTGTCGGTTTTGGCGTGATTTTTTTGCCGCGATGGTGGAGAGAAGTGGGGGCGCGGCTAGGAGAGAAGTGGGGCGCGCGGCGCGACTAAGTAGCCTCCGTCTGTGAAGTGGGTGAAGGCCTGTCTGCCTGGGCTAGAACTGAAGATAGACGATGTCGGTGCCTACATGTTCTATGTGTTGGATGAACATTCAAAGCTTCTAAAATAAGCAAATCCAAAATTTTATCTTTTGGATTGTCAAAGAGAATATAAAATTTTTATTTTTAGAGATGGTGGTTACAGACTTTAAGCCTGAAATTTGGGAGCAAAGAGCTTCGGAGAGCAAATTTTGAGGATGGAGATCTGGTAAGTTCTTATATGGATAGGAATATAAAGACACGACATGAATGGAATATAATTTTTTTTTTTTTTTAAAATAAGACAAGTGCGGCTTGAAAACGATAAAAAAAATAACAAAGAATTGAAAATAATTTATATTAAATATTTGAATGTTTGAAACTATAATAAGCTATATTATCTAACAGTACAGTATTTATAGTGAAGCAAATAAGATTGCAGATTGTCTAGCCAAATTGGACCGTCCGACTCAGCACGGATGTATTTTTTATTCTCTGAACTATTTGGATAACAGAAAGACATCAAATATTTTTTTTGGTAATTCAGATGGCATTATACAATGAGTAATGTTATTTAATGTTATTGAGCACGAACATTTAATCTAAAAATAGTCTGATTTATATTTTTTCGCAACCGGGAGTTGATAAATTTATAATTTACTGATCTTGATGTATAAAATAATACCGTTCGAACTATTTTATCAGACTCAATAGCATTTTTGTTATAAAATATCACTACAAAGAATAGATTTATTGATCAAGAGGCACGAAAAATACTGTTCAGACTATTTTATCGGATCTAGTAGTATTTCTGTTATAAAATATCACTATAAAGAATAATTAAGATTAAAAAAAAAGGAATAATTGTATATCAGTCTCCAAAATTTACGTCTTATATTAATCCCTAGAAACGCGTTTTCGCATTAACGCGCGCCATCACGTCACGCGTTTTCGCATTTTCGGATGTTGAAACACGCGACTGTTGCGTTAGGAGCCTGATATGTGGTTATCCTAAAAAAAAATGTATAGCATCATACCTTCATGCACATATTTGATGTCCAATCTTACCTAAAAATTGTTAATCCTTACAAGAAACAAGAGTTGGCTTCAAAATCCACTCAATATTCTTTCAATAATATAACAATTGATAATCCGTTCTCAAACTTTTTCATCCAAGCTTCCGGAAATCCGAATCTAGATTTAAAATGGTTGCCGGCTGCCTGTATCTGTGCACTGTATCACCCACTCAAATCGTTCGTCGTACATCAACTGTAGAAAACGACCGTTTCTAGTGAATACCTCTGATCCAATGTAAGGCGAATCCAGCTATCCCTCCAACTCTAGTAACGCATTCTCACTCATGTCAACGATGCCGAACCCCAGCTGTCATTTGCCACCACAAAACGGGGACTAAGAGGAGTCTTCAATCAAAACCGTACTTGTGGTAACATATAAACGTTGAATATCATAATATTTTCAAAAGCCACAATGATGACAACTCATACGTTTGATCTTTTCCTTTTTTTGACCCCAAAATGTTGAATCCTCAATCATAAAAGAACAACAACCTACTCTTTTCTTTAAGAAAAAATAAATATAATTTGTGTTTTAGGTTGAATTTTAACTTTATGGAGTGCTCGGCTAATATAAAGGTCTTTTTTTGCTTAAACTATGCACCTCTAAATTTAACTTTATTTCCTTCCTTTTTTTTCTTTTTTTTTTTTTAAAAAAAAAACTATAAATACTTTAAAATTCCCCTTTTTTTTGAGGAAAAAAGGGTTTTTGTATGCCAAACATGCAATATCCAAACTAAGTTTTGTGGATGGCCTGTATATAACCTTTTGTGTTTGGAAGCACTTGAATGACTTCCCCTTTTGAACCATTCTAAAAAGCTTTATTTTTTATTTATTTTTATTTATTTTTTTTTCACTTTCTTTCTGATTAAGAAGAGTTGGCTAGAATTTCCGAAAAATAATTTTATTTCATTTCATTTTAATGATGAGATCATGACTTTATGTATAGCATAATAGCATTCAAGAATCCGTATAGCCGATATGGAGGGTCATATTGAAATAACAATTTTCCAATAATGCATAATGGTATATTTCTTTGTTTTGGTCTCATTCAACTTTATTTACTATTATTATTTTGGATAGATTAACTCCACTTTAATTATGCTAACTTAAAAATAATTTCTATTTTATCTTAAGTTGTTACGTTAAAGTTGATCAAAGCTTGCTAATATTTAATTTACATTTTTTTTTTTTCCAGTTGCCATCATGTTTCAACGCAATATCAAAGCTGGGCTACTTCACGACAGAAGCTGGGTTATCTGTACATCATATTTTAATGCTTTAAAAAAATTTTAAGTAGTAAAAATTTTAGAATTTTGGAATAACTATTTGAAGTATTTTGTTAAAAAAATAAATATAAAAATTATAAAGTATATAAAAAGTATTCATATTTTAAAATATTTTTTTATATAATTTTATTATTATTATAAAAATAATTTATTTAGTAGTAAGGTATAAAAGTAAGAGTTGCTTTGTAATTATTTAAAATAATAATTTGAACATAGGTTATTTTTCCTTTATTTTCTTTTTTTAGGTGATTTGTGATGTGACTCAAATTACTTAAATTCCAAATATATATTTTGGTGATGCACTTTTGTAATTTCCTGACCGGCTTCTTCTTTTAAGGGCAAAATGGTAAATTACTTTGGACGTAATGAATTCGTAAAAATTCAAAAATGTCAAAGAACAAACTTTTAGATTTCTCTTTCTTGAGAAGCAGAGAACAAACAGAAAGAGCTCCAAAACTACATTTTCGGGACTAAAAATATTCTATTCTGCTCTATTTGTTTCCATTCACTGTCTTCTTCTCTCCTTCAAATTTCGTTTTTCTATTTTTCACAAAATTGAGAATCTTATCCTTTTTTGGGACGATTAATTGAATATTTTCTTCGTATCTCAATATATCAGCAGTTTATCTTGCTGAATCTCAAGTCATACTAGTACATGTATATGTTCAAGGCATATCTTGGTGTCAATTTATGTAAAAAGGCGTTCATTTTTTGACAAATATGGATGCACATCTATGTTTTCTGAAGCTTTATTTGATTTGCTTCCTCGTGGGAGGAATCTTCGATTGTGAATGTGTATTCATCTCCTATTGAAGGTTTGTTTGATATCTCTAATTTCTAATCTTTATTTTTATTTTTTATGAGCACTTCTTAACCAACAAGTTGAACCCGAACTTCAATTTTCTTTTGGCCCTAGGTTTAGTTCAGAAAATGAACTTCAATCACTTGATAGTTAATTTCATGACCAACTTTTGTTTATATGGTATAAGTGTTAAAATTTATGATGGTTTTATTGAAATTGGGTGTGTTGTTTTACATTCATTGTAGTTGAGGCACTTGCAGCTTTCAAGAGAGAAGTGTTTGATGATCCTAAATCAGTTCTATCTGATTGGAATATTCTGGATGAAGATCCTTGCAACTGGTTTGGTATCACCTGCTCCATGCCCCAAAAAAGAGTGATCTCTCTGTAAGACTTCTTTTTTTATGCTAAACTCTCATTTTTTGCAAGATGAACTTCTTAAGAGATTGATTAGTTATAAAACAAACCTTCACGTCCTCCGCAAGTTAGCGGATATGGGCTTTGCGCACTGGATTCTCCTTTAGAAGCTAGGTTTATGTAATCACTTTGTTTGTGAGGTTATTCTAGATATATTCGTTAGCAAATTATATAATATTTTGTTAAAATTGCATGAAAGTCATTTTAAGGAGTAGCAAAACGTCCCGACTGTCTTTTTCTTTTTCTTTTTCTGTTTTTTTTTTAAAAAACCAGATATTCACATGTAGCAATGGATATGGCAAATTTTTACGATCGTCTCTTGCAATTTTAGAGCTGTTTCATTTACAGTGTTATAGTAACATGAATAATAGTTTGAAGTATGCAATAACATGCTTGGCAGAAAACTTACAAATTCGTCCCTCAAAGGATTTATTAGTCGGGAGATTGGCCAGCTGAGTTCCTTGCAAGTACTGTATGTGCATTGCCACGTAATTTACTCTTTCAGTACTTGAACTATTTGAGATGCATTTACCTTTTTCCTTACTGTGATCCAATTTTGTAGAAATTTGAAGGGCAATTTGCTTATTGGAGTTATACCGAAGGAAATCGGCAATTTGAAGAACCTCACTATATTGGACCTGAGCTCGAATCAACTTAACGGGACACTTCCTCATGAAATTGGAAACTTGACCGGTCTTATTAAATTGTATGAGTACGAGATGATTGCAGGGAGTGGTGATTTGTTCTTTTATTATCACTCATCATTTCTGACGTTTTTCTTACCTTTCTTTCTTTAGAAATTTGCAGTCTAATGAGATTTCTGGTATAATACCTAATGAGATTTGGAGACTTGTTAACCTTGCTGAAATTCGGTTAGATAGGAATAAATTCACTGGTCGAATCTCTGAAATCAACTTCAACTCTGCCAAGCCAAGAATGTAAGTAATAAACTTTGTTTGTCCTTGTGATAATGTTCCAAAGGTAAGGCTATGATTGTCCTCAACAAATGTAGCTTGTAGGATCAGATCGCAAAAAAAGAGAGCAGTGCATGGATATGATTACAAGTAGGTAAGAAAATAGAAGTGGAATCACAAAGTTACTGCCAATAGGATCTAAAGCTGTATGGCATGTGCCTCATAAAGCACACGTCGAGGTTCGAATCCCATGGGTGGCATGAAATAGGGAATAGGCAATTGCAGCTAATTTTTAACTAGGGTTGCTAATGTGGTGGCTAGGCAGGATGCTAATACTCCACGCCTGGCTTGGGGTGCACACCAGGCCGAGGTTTTACTTCCTTACCGTGGTGCCGGCCTAATGCGAGCTGATGGATCGTGGTTAGAAAACAGTGTCTCTAGTAAGGTTGGTGCACCGGGAAGGTTTCGCCTTGTTATCTCAAAAAAACAAAAAAAAAACATACTCAATTATCACTTCATAAATAAAGTTATTTAACAACATAATTACCTCACGATAATCTCAACAAGAAAAAAGAAAAAAAGTTATTTAACTTTTAGCTGGTTCATTTAATTTGTCTTGGCAGACTTTCACACTAGTCTTTTAAGTTATGAAGTGTCGGGAATAATTGTTTGTCTAAGTTTCTTCAGTATCTGTTGTTACATGTTGCTCCAAGAAAAGATGGTTGCTCTCTAAAATTACTGGTCATTGAGAAACTCATTTGCTATTTTTCTTTTTCAGTTCTGGCTACCTCAATAATAGTTCCGGCTTATGCGAGCTCCGTCGCCTAAGGGTCGCAAATTTCTCTTACAATTTTCTAGATGGAAAAATACCACCTTGTTTTAAAACTTTGCGTAGGTACTACAATTTAAATGTATCCTATGCACTCAACTTTCTCAACCTTCAGTTCTTACGTTCTTTTTCAACATTTTCTGCAGATCAATAATCCAACTTCAAGGAAATTGTCTCCAAGATAAGGATGCTACTCTACAACGTTCGGCAGAGCAATGTAGGTTGCATTGACAAAGATGTATTCCTGAATTTTGATCTCCAAACTCCAGTTTTAAATGGTCAACTTATATATTGTTTCTTTGTCACGGTTAGCAGAAATGGAAATAAAAAGTCAAAAGTAGCAAAAATTCCATATCATGTAGTGCAACTCAATCAGGAGTTTCATATGCAACAATTCTTTTACTCGCATGGATTTTTCATATTTGTCGATATTTATCCAATTGTCTCTTGAAATGACATTTTATGTTTGCTCTTCTCAGGTGTTTCTGCTGAAACAAAGCGTTATGAGAGTTCAAATGACGAACACGAATCCAGTGAACCAAAATGGCATATGATCCTGGAAATTGTTGCAGGAATCCTCCTTATGATCTTACTAGGAACTTGTATATTTTGTCTTGTTAATCGTTGCAAACCAAATTCCTCTCTCATATTCCCAAGGATTAGGACCTTAAATTTGGATAACCACATGTCTGCAATTATTGGTAGGTCGCTTGTTCACATAGTATCAGATTAGTGTATTTGCCTTTTTTTGCCCCTGATAATTTGAAGTTGCAAAAAAGTGCCCCCCTAATTCAAAACATTTTTATGCCCCCTTGACCGTGTGAAATGACGAAACTGCCATTTTATTATTTTGTTAAGGAAAAGAATAAGGGCAATTTTGTTATTTCACAAGGTCAGTTTGGCTATAAAAATGCCATTTTTAGTTAGGGGGAATAAAAAACGCAATTATCCCTATCAGATTCATATTTTGTTGTACTTATGGAAAGGTTTTAATTTGTATGCTCCAAGCAGAACATGGGCTAGACAAAGATGTACTCAAGGTAAGCCGGCAGGAGCTTGAAGTAGCATGCGAAGACTTCAGCAACATAATTGGATCATCTTCTTTCATAACAATATATAAAGGAACTCTGAAGGATGGGCCTGAAGTTGCTGTAATGTCATTGTGCATATCAAAAGAACAGTGGACGAGCGATCTAGATGCCTACTTTCAGAAAGAGGTGAGTTGAATGACAATTTTTATTTATTTTTTTATTTTATTTTATTTTTTGAGAAAACACATGACAATTTTTTTTTAAAGCTATTGGATTTACATTATAACATAATCTTAGGAATGCGTATTTCAGGTGGCAGATTTGGCTAGAATGAATCATGAAAACATTTCAAAACTGCTAGGATATTGTAAAGAAGCTGAACCATTTTCACGAATGCTTCTCTTTGAATATGCTTCAAATGGGACACTTCATGAACACCTCCACAGTAAGCTAACAAATTTATTGATTTTGCGTCGTATTTGCTTTCCTATGCACTTTTTAATTGAATTAAATTCATCTATAGCTGGCGATACTTGCCAGTTATCTTGGCTTAGACGCATGAGAATTGCTTTGGGAGTTGCTCGTGGCTTGAGATATCTGCACACCGAGCTGCAGCCTCCATTTACAATATCGGAATTCAATTCAACTTCAGTATATCTTACCGAAGATTTTTCTCCAAAGGTAACGAGGATTTTGTACTTTGCAATGATTTTTTCAATTTGTCATATGAGCGTTACTATTAATCCATCTAATATCGTATGTATTAATCTACTCATTTTGGATGAATTATTTAATGCCATTTTCAACATGGCCATTTGAGTTTTTCAAAGATGAGTTCTAAATACTATCAAAATTGGATGAAAGTTGATCCACAAGCTTCAATTTTTATTTTTATGTAATCAACATCATGCGTTCTTGGCAATTATATGTTCTATACGATTCACTTTTGTTACTCAGGGACCATCGATATAGAACCAAAATATTATAAAAACTATTGATTTTAGTATTGGAAGATTTTGTGGTGTAGATCAAGTTGAATGGTGCCAATTATCAATTTGGAATACCGTTGTCAGCAATGCCATTACCAGTTACAAGTAAAGAAAAATGTCGTCTTTCTTTGCAGTTAGTAGACTTTGAAAGGTGGAAAACATTATCTTCACCATTACAAAATCAAGATTGCTTCGTGAAAGGTGGTTCTGGTAATGGCTTTGCGGGTCCTCAAGAGAAAAGGCATATGGATGTACAAGCAAATACTCTTGCCTTCGGCATTCTTTTACTGGAATTAATCAGCGGAAGACCTACGTATTCTGAAGAAAGAGGTTGCTTAGTTGACTGGGTAAGATATTCTTTTTTTTAAAAAAAAAAAAAAAAAAAATTTGCTCATAATATTGGATTTAATTCAGCAAATCCTGCATATATGTTTTGGATTAATAATAAGAAATTAAAATTACTCTTGGAAGGTTGATAACTTTGTTCATGTCAGCAAATCCACTTCATACCTCAGAAAATTTTTCCCTTCATTTTTTTTTGCCAGTGACATTTCATAGTAATTTATCTATTTTCCATATTACCTTATTTGATGTAAGATTTATTTTTAATATTATTTCAGTTTTAGGGCTGACTATGCATTTCATTTTAATAATGAGAAATAATATTTTTCAGGATCGTTTCGATCCTGAAAAGTTTAAGGCTGATGTGGCATTATCTACGTCTGTCCAAAAATTTAATAAAAAGCTTTAAAATAGTTTTTTTTTTTTTTTTTTTTTAACTTTTGGTTGCATTGGGAAGACCATTTTTCACTTTTTAAAGTTATTATATGCAAAGTGGTGCTTCTTTTTCCCCAAATATTTAATAATAAAATGAATAAAAAGCATGAACTATTCAGCATCAAAATAACCATGAAAAATATCATTTCTCTTTAATAAGATATCTAGGAAAGAAAACTAGCTCCCAAGATTCTATCTTATATGAGATTTCTCAATATCCAATTTCTCGAAGCCAGTAAAAACATGTGTTCACCTGTGGATGAAAATTATGTACTTTCTTAATTCTTTTTCTTCTTTTTTTTTGTCGCTTTCATTCCAGTAATATATTTTTACCAACAATTCCTTGTTAAAATGTTCAGGCTAAGCAATATCTTCAGGATCCAGGAAATGCTGGTGAACTATTAGATCCTCATTTGAAGGATGTGAAGAATGATGAGATGTTGGTTATTTGCGGAGTTGCGAGCCTCTGCATGGATCCTCAGCCGTCAAAGAGACCTTCGATGCAAATAATATGCGCCATGTTGGAGGATGGGATCGATACATCTGCTTCTGCTCGGCTCAAGGAGCCATCTTTAGCTTGGGCACAATTAGCTTTATCAACACAGATGTAAACTTCTGGGCGAAATCCTTTGAGATCGTCTGCAAAAATGCCAAAATCTGATCCCTATGCTCAGTATCGCCCGAATCAGAACAGAATATCTTGTAGATCACCTACGAACATTCCATGACGATCAATACTCGAGATGGGTGCAATCTGAAGTAGGGGATTGTGTGGCATTTACCGATCATTATGGGGACTCGAACAGAAGATGAAGTTTTTGTCGAACTGGGGAGGATAACTCGAACACCATGGCAAATGATTACCTTGTCAAAAAGAGAAACAAAAAGGGGGGAAAAGAACTACTTAATTTCCAACACCTTTCGACGTTCTTGATTTTCCTTTTAATCTTGAGTATTTTTTTAAAATCAAGTCATAATTCGTCTGCAAGATGTTCATCTTCCGCCATCCCCACTTATGACTCTTTAAATTCTTAATATGTCTTTTTAACTGTTTTTTATGCATTTTTCCACGTTCATCTTCCTTGTAATTGGTACAAGAACACTCCTTGTACATTTAAAATGTCTATATTTCATTATTTCTTTTCTGGTGGAACCTGCTGGTGACTTCAGTGATGGCGGAATTCGAACTTTTCGGCTGAAGTTCAAATGATGTATTGTGCACCTGTTACACTACTAAATTGGATATAACAATAAAAGATCAAGGAAAAATGCTTCTTGAAAAACAAAAGTGACATTGAAAATACATATAATTATACCGGGTTATCAAAATCGTTGTTAGCAAATACGACACTTTCCGAGGATATGATGAAAAGTATTACCGCACAAAAGTAAATAGTGACTTCCTCAATATATACACAAACATAGCATGGGAATAAAATACAAGGAGGTCAAGGATCAAGCCGCGTAACAAAAGAAAGAAACCTAAGAATTAGACATACAAAAGAAGAAAAAAAAAACACAAATCACCATTCTTATATATATATATATATATATAAACCAAACTTTAAATTAAGATTTCCTGTTGAAGTAGGTGGGAAGTTAATAGCGCAGCACATACGACGAGGATCGACAAGAAGAAGAACTTTATTCCTATTTGCTTTGCTTCGATAGTTCTCACCGTATCGAGTCTGCTCTCTTCGCCTGTGGTATCTTCGGCAGATGTAGCGTCTCGGGTTGTTCGGCTTGTGTCGTCAACAGCCGGCGATTCTGAAGAAATTGCTTCTGGGGGCGTTTCATTAGCAGCCTGTGATTCTGAAGTCGACTCTAAGGCCGTCTCATGAACAGCTGGTGGTGCAGCTGATTTCTCTATCTGATACAAGTGAAAGGGTTAGAAAAACAAAGTACAGCAATAATGAAATCATTAGTTCATAGGCAGAGGCAGTTAAATCTCAGTACTATTAGTGTTAGCAATTTCAAATGTTACTTCAGGCTTTAAAAAACTCTGATAAATAATTGGCAATTCACTAATAGGTTATAAAATGCTTGCATCAAAACATTGCGGATACGACGAACTTGATAGAAGAGATGAAGCTGTTTGAATCAGCGACGAAGAAGATACGAACAACATTGCATTGAGAATCAAATATCTGGAAGAGCAATTGAATTGAGAATTAAGGTTGAAGCTGTAACTTTTGAGATGTTCATGGCTTTGTCACAATACAAAACTAAGAACCCTCCAAATAACAATAACAGGCCAAGGTCCTACTTGGACTGGACCCAAATTTTCTATAATTAAACAAAATTGATTCTCCCACTTTTTTTTGGCATTTCATGTCCACGAACTTTGAAACTAATTTATCCTCGTGATGAAAATGTGAGTGCTAGCAAAGATACTTGCCAAAAAAGTGAAAATCAAAATAAAGATACAAAAAAGATATGAATGAACTTTAGGAAGTTGGGGAACCAGACCAGGACTTCAATTTAAAGAAAAAAAAAAGTGAAGGAGACTAAACATGCAGACTAAATCTAATAAAACAGAGGGTATACCTATAAGATATGATCTCTAGCTGCTGTCATGCATGGTCATGGATGTGATAAAATGTAACATGCAGTGAAACCTGATCATATTGATACCAAATGTCTAGGAGCACGGCAAAAGATAACCATGCACTCCACCAACTATTTTATTTTCCTTGCTAACCTCCAAAACTACTAAGAGAGCCTATACAGACATAAGAGATTATCCTAGGTATCCCTGGAAAGTAATTCAACCTCAATTGTCCAGAGAGCCATGATAGTAATGCTAGAATATGTTTGTTTCAGCAGTCTTGATCACACAATGGTAAATAGAAAATGTAAAGAGAAATTAACGTAAACCTGGAAATTTGTTCCTGAGAACTCTGTTGATGCCTCAGTTGACATGGCTAAACTATGATTATCAAGATTACAAGTTACATTGTCAGTCATGTTAGGTAGAGCCTTATTAGTCACTCTCCGGCATTGCGATGATGTCAGAGCCTTGTTCTTCTTTCTCAATGCCAATATCTGGATACAAAAAGAATATGATTGGTAGGAACTAAGGATATAGTTCCAGGTTGTACTTTTCTAAACGTAAAGAAATCAACTAGAACAAGGAACAAATATAGCAACTTCTCATCCTTACACAGGAAACCGATATCAATATACCTTTCCACATAACTATGTCAAATGAATTATCATTACATTTCAGTGATTTCACAACCATGAAACGAGGAAACAAGGAGCTCCAAGCAGTCTAATAAGGAGTAAACTACAAACATTATCAGATTGCAATAATATAATTAATACAGGCAATTTGAGGAGTAATAATACTTCTTTACTAATTTATTCAACTAAGGTTAAATAGAATCTATTTTGATACATTAGCATCTGATCATGATATGCAGTAATCAAACTTGTTTTCTCTTTCGATATGTCCAATATTCAATCTAATAGCTGCTCTTGTTTTCTGTTTGCAAATTAATTTTTGTTTCGAACTTTCGAGTTGTTTCCAAAAAGGATGCAATTTTAGATCTTTACAGCTCATTTCTCCTAACATTCCTTAAGAGGGCAAATCCATCCCAAGTGGTTCACTACCCTCAATATATATATGAAATAGCAGTTATCTTGATCTTAAATACTCTACCAGCAGCAAGCATCTCTATGGTCCATCAGGCTATCTAATTTGTAACTACCAAATTTTCCCCAAAGACACTATCTAGCTTCCTTCCATATATCAAAATTACACTCAGATCCCTTAAATTCATAAAACTTAGCGTGTTCATGCACATGCACGTTGATATATAACCAAAATAATCGAAAAGAACGACCAAAAGCAATAATCGATCAATTGCATTTAATTTCCAATTGAATAAAACTAATACAATTTAATATAGAACAATAGCAGCATCACAAAGTCGGGCTCAATGATCTGAGGTGGGAGCGTTACACGACACTCGGAAAAAAAAAAAGGCAGAAATCAAACATGTCCTTAGTGTTTGTAATTTCAAGTTAATTGATCCTATCATCTGGTGTTGATCATAGAGAATAATTCGATCATCTTATCATCCTTTATGTGTACACTACCGGTTCCGTAATCTCCTATTGATGGTGGATCTTCCTCTTCCTTGCTGGTGGACCTAGGAGTATTATCTCTAAACCACGCTTAATCTTATGTTGTCTTTGTGCCTTTTTTTTGTCTTCTTACTTTTGTGTTTGTGATTGTCTAAGGTGTTCGATCTATTGCTTGTGTTATAACAAAAGTAATCATTGAAAAACATCTTCTAGGAACATGACTTACAAACTTCAAAGTTTTAAGTACACACACAAGTGAGCAGAAAAGTGAGATTGAAAAGCCATAATATCTATTATTGCATGTAACAAAAATAATGTCGGAAGTAACAACTATAAACTGCATAAATATCTTTCAAATATAATACTTCTGGTCAAGCAACGGTTAGAGCTTTTAACAGTGCATATTAATCCATTAAATGGTGTAATGTCAAAGCACATGGAAGTTTTTTTTTTTTTCTTCTTTTGATTTTATTAATAGAAAAGATAAAAAGGATCACAGTGCATATTAATCCATTAAATGGTGTAATGTCAAAGCACATGGAAGTTTTTTTTCCCCTTTTGATTTTATTAATAGAAGAGATAAAAAGGATCACACCTCTAACTGGAGATACTCTCTGCTCAAGGTCAATTTTGAAACGAGGTCAGCAATAAGCTTAGTTCTGATACCAATGTCCTTTGCAGCATCTCTTTTTGCATCATCAGCTTGATGTAAAGATGCTTCCAGTGATTCTATCCTTGTCCTCAGAAAACTAATTTCTTCGTTCAGCTCTAAATTCGTTTCAGTCAAAAGACTGCATCTAGATTCAGCATTCTCAGCTCTACTCTCAGCCTTTGAAACCTTCCCCTTAAGATCTTCAATTAAATTTCCCATGTCGTTAAGTGTAGAATATAACATATTCTTCTGCTCCTCCATTGCTTCATAAGATGCTTTAGCATGTTCCAACTGAGTATCTGATTCTTTGAGCTTCCTCTCCAAATCACTTGCCTTGTCTGTTCCGCTATTTTTCAAAAGATTTACTTCCTTGTTAAGTTCATTGTTAGTTTTTATTAACCGGTCACACTTAGCTTCTGCACTTTCAGCTCTATTTTCCGCTTGAAAGATAGCGTCTCTTAGATTCTGTATGAAATTATCTTTTTCAGTAATTTCAGAATGCAGCATACTCTGCTCACTCTCTCTAGCACCACCAGAGGCCCTCACGACCTGCAATTCAGTTTCAACGCATCTCAGTTTCTCCTCCAGAGAATTCACTTTTTCTCTCTCTTTTGCTGCCTCAGAACTAGCAAGCATACACTTATTCTTGGTCTCCGCAAGGTTAGCTTTAAAAATATCCACCTGATGAATAAGATACTCAGCAAGCTCCAAGCTGCTGTCCTTAAGCTTCTCTGGGAAGCTTCTTTCTTCTGATAACTTCAATATGCTCTCCTCCAACTTGGATTTTATCGCATATTCTCTTTTCATCGAACTATTTATGTTTAACTGAAGTACCTGGTGTTTTCCTAACAATTCTTTTGATAATCCCAAAAGTATTTCAGAAGCATTCTCACCTCTGAACAACCTCTCCATGATTATATCTACTTGCATGTTGTATGCTTGATGGCTTGAATATTCTAGTTTAACTCTTAGCTCGTCTTCTCCATCCCTTGAATCAGATAGCTTCTTTTCTAGATCAAGCTCCCTAGCCAAAGAGTTTTCAAGCAACTGCAGGATATTCCTCTTTTGCTCCACAGTCCGTAATTTCCCCATGGACTCCATTTCCGTAGGAAAGAAGTGACCATTTTCAATCTCTTTATCTACATTAGACACTGTCCATGAAAACCAACATAAAAAAGAACATTAAAATAGTACCAGAATTCGACGTCACATCCATAATGAACCAACTGAAAATTCTAATACTCACTATTTTTAGCAAGAAAGCTTTCAATTTTGGCCGACTGTTCTTTCATAACAGCAATGCAATCTTGTGACTGCTGCAAGGATACTTCAACATCCCTCAGCTTCTCTTTGATTTCAGAAGGACAAGGTGACAGTCCATGATGAACATCCATAACCTCTAGCTGGATGGAACCATTGAAGTGATCAAGTTCTTTGACCTCTAAGCTTAGTATGCCCGTCAAGATGTCAAACTGGAAGGCTTTTGTCACATACTCTTCTGGCAAGTCTCCATTGACTACTATTATCCTTTCATAGTCGGAACACATGTTCTCGATTTGCATAAAAAGTATCTCCAAGTTCAGTAATTTCTCAGACATGTATGCCAGCTTAAGTTCTATTGTTATTAAGAACTGACCAGTTGTTACATTTTCGCTCATCCTCTTCCAACTACGTGAAGTATCTTCATGTAGATAATTTCCATTAGTCTCTTTAGCAAGAGACATAACGTACTTGTCCTGCCAAAATGAAAAAGAAAGGAAAAAAGATATTCACAAGGTTAGTACCCAAAAAAAAATATAGTTATCCAACAAAAAGTGATAGAAAAGATTCGAAAAGCACTATTGCCAAAAATACACTCACAGATCTCCAATTCCAGGTGCAAATCCAAAAATAAATTTCTTATAACTTTTTTGAAAAGGAGTTAATAATTGTACGAGGTTTTTTTTTCTTTTAGATGGACTCGCTACCCCCTCGTAGTTATGGCTACCGACAGCTCCACGTACTAGGGCAAACTAGGCCTAAAGTCCAGAGACTTGTTGCATGAAGGGGTCGACATTGGCAATCTATTGAGTAAGAGCATATTTAATGAAATCAATCCCCCTCCCCCCCCTTAGTCCCACAAAAAAAAAAAAACAAAAACAAAAAGTCCGCCATGGAAATTTATTACTAAAATCTTACTAAGGAAAGACCTCTTATCCAAGGAACAATCAAAACGTTAGAAATATTAAAGAGATAAAAAAAGGAATAAGGACTGTTCTTGTATTCTATATCTAGTCAGCCAACATGATTAACAAAACTTTGTAACTATGGGTTATAAAATAGTGACAAATGGAGAATTCATTCCTAAAAGTTCATGAACTTCACTTGATCACAAGAGAAGGCCAATAAATTCCACAAATGAGGCTTCCTTTGGCTTAGCTAACACTATGAAAATGGATTCATACAGTTAGAGGGACACTGGATAATTTGGTTAAGACCAAAATACTGAATGACTAGTATTGGGGTGTTAGAATTGTATGGAAATATCATATTATGGATATATGAGTATTAGGAGTGTTGTGTTAGGAAAGTTTAGAATTCCCATGTCTGTCTCTAACTCTGTTTATTGAATCATCAATATAAGAGGCTCACTGTTCCTGTTATTATAGAAATACATCATGAGTAATAACGTATACTGCTAACTCATGAATTCTATCAATTAAATGTTATTGAGGGACAAGGAAGCTGCTGGAGGATTACCCTTGTTCTTCTTAAGTTCATTACTCAATTTATAAACAAAAAATAACAATTCTATGAACAGTTCACTGCTCAAGCTAAAGATTAACACAATCATTCACAACGATGTGTATTCGTTTTACTATAAAAGAACTACGAAAATCCTAGAGTCACATACTTTGGTTATTCAGCTCGTCACGCGTAATTGTGGCTAGCCGTAAATTCCCCTTCGCCGGCGGTAGCTCGTCGTATTTAGTGAGAGAGAGAGAGAGAGAGAGAGAGAGAGAGAGAGAGAAAGCGATACCAAGTAAGCGAGCAAGAATTAGAAGGCTCGAGAGGGTGAACGAACGTGGGGAAAGTGCCAAGTGTCCAATAAATAGGAAACATGCCCATAGCCGATTTGCAGGAATAAATATAAAAGAAAATATCCATTCTGCACCCCTCCAATATTTCTGACATTACAAATCAACCCCTCTCTATATTTTATTGCTCAACACTCTTTCCCAAAAAAAATATCCTTTTTTATATTTCTGTTCTGATAAAAATATTTTTATTTATATACTATTACTTTAGAATTTTAAAATATCTATTTAAAAATATTTTTTAAAAAAACTTAAATATGAAATATTTAGATTTCTATGATATCTATAACTTTTATGTTTTGAATTTTTTTAAAAAATACATCTAGATAGATATTTTAGGACTCCGAACTGTTAACGCATATAAAATTTTGTCGAAAAAATATTTGGTGGGAGGGGGGGGGGAGGCGCTGAACTGCAAAAAATCTTGTCAGGGAGGCTGATTGATAGTAAAATTTTTAATTGAGGGCTGATCAGTGGTTGCCCCTAAATATAACAACATTTTCTAAGATTAATTTTAAAAAAAATTAATATAAAATTTTTAAATTTTGATGATATTTACAACTTTTTTTTTCAAAAAATACATTTAAATAGATGTTTCGGGGCTCCGAACCATTAACACATATAACTTTATTTTTGTCGAAAAAATATTTGGTGGGGTGAGGGGAGAGAGGGGGGCCTGAACTGCAAGGAATCTTATCAAGAAGACTGATTAATAGTAAAATTTTTAATAGAGTGTTGATCGGTGGTTACCCCTAAATATAACAACATTTTCTAAAATATAATTATCATTATCCACTTATTATTCAAATTTTATTAAAAGGCTTAGTTATTGCACTTTTTTATAATTAGGAATACGATTTATAGTTTAAAATATATTTTAAAACTATGGTTGAAATAAAGCTTTATTAAAATAGCTGTAAAGCCAAATCAATTTTTAAATTTTAAAATATTAAATTATAAAATTTAAAACTATGATAGATGTTTTAAAAAATTTAATTTATAAAATTTAATTTAAATTTCTTAAATTTATGAGCTCTTAAATATCTATTTAAAAATATATTTAAAATTATTTCAACATAAAAATTATAAATTTATCAAAATTTATATAATATATTTCTAAATCTTTTTTAATTAAATAAATTAGTAGATTTTGTTTTTTTTTTTGGTGGGGGGAGGAGGGTTGTTAACAAGCATTTTTCAAAGCATTTATCTCATCATATTGTTTGCTGCCCCTTGCTCATGATCCAGTATCCACTGTTCCTTTGAAATAATTCTCTATTTTTCAACGTTTGATTCAGTTTAATTATTGCTTAAAAACAGAGGTTCTTAATCCAGTTAAAATGTAGGCTTGAGGTCGTTCCAAGGTCCATCAGGTTACTGTCCATTAGGTCTCCATTAAGGCACAAAGTATTTTGGGAAAATTATTGTTCAGCCTCTCCATTTTTCATTTCTTACTGTTCAGCCTTCCGAAACGCCACGTGGCGGCACGCGCGCGCCGCCACATCGGCAGAGAAATTGGTTTCGGGGGCTGATTCGAAACACCCCAAAAAAAGGAAAGCTGAACAGTAAATTTCTTAAGTATTTTCAATGAGGCATATTATTGCGCGTATTATGGATTACCCGTAAATCTATGGGTACCCACCTATTCTTTTTCTGTACTTTTACAAGTACAGACGGGTATATCCATATAAAAAAAAATCTATAGAATTGGACTCACATCCGTACCCACCCGTCATGGGTGGATATCCACATACCCGTGAATAGGGCTCCAAGTGCTAAGTTTACGTCTCAGAAATTCTACTTCAGGTTCATGTTCGCTGCTGTAATACCACATTCAACTACTCACGAATCTATATATATATATAGAAAACTCGGTATCAAAGTAGTTGAGTGCCATATGGCACTCTTTATAATCTACAATATATCACATGACATCTCTATTATCTCCCAATTTGACATATGACACACTTAATAATAAGTATGTAATTAATCACATATTTAATGAGAGTTTGAATTCAATGCATACTTAATGCATTAATAATAATTTATTAAATATCAAAAAATAAGTATATATTAAATAATTTTATCTTTTACTAAATATTAAATCATAATTATAATAATTTGAATAATTAAAAGGATATTATTAAATTCTCAAATAATCTATATATAGTTATTCAAGTATAATGGGTGTAAAGGTCGTATTTTTCGTATGTTTTGATATTTATTTTTTACTACTAATAACAGTAATAATTTTTTTTTTATAATAAATATTTTAAAGAATTTGAAAGATCATTATTAAATCTCTCAATAAAATATAGTTATATTCGTTATAAAGGGATGATCCAAAGTCGTAACTTTCGGTATGTCCATTTGATATTTATTTTTAACTCCTAATAATATTTAATAAATATAATATAATATTTTAATATATATATATATATATAGAATATAGTGAGAGCTAAAGGGCATGTACTCTTTTCTTTTCAGAAATTTTTAAATATTTTTTAGAGAAATTTTGAATATAAAAAAAAATCGATGTGATCTATAATATTTATTTTAAATATTTTAAAAAATATTTCTAAACAGATATTATGAGACTCCAAAATTTTAGGAGGTTTAAAAATTAATTTGCTAAAACTTTTAAGTCTCAAAAAATATTTTTAAATAAACTTTAAATACAATTTTGTTTTAATATAATCTATATTTCTATTAAATTTGTTTAAATTATATTTATAAATATATATTTTGAGGCGTGAAAAATAAAGGATAAAAAATATAAAAAGTTTGGTAACTCTAAAACAGTGCAAGGGTTGATATGCAACCCTCCCATAAATATATGAAAAAATTTTATTGGACCAATATGAATATATGAGTTGGTCCAACAACAAAAAAAAGCCAAAAATAGTGCATTCCAAATTCCAAGCCCCCTATTCTCGGACGTGGGAGGATGCAATTTTTTTGCGGGCCCTACAAAACCTCTCCCATTCTCCTGAGTCTCCTCTCCTCTTTTCCCTCTCTCGGCCCTTGCGAGTAATGCTCTGCTCCAAGAAGAAAACAGAATCCATTTCTTCATTCTTCACAAACCTCGATTGAATCTCATCTTCCATACTTGGTTTCTTCAACCTCAAAGTTCTTCACAGGATTCTTTCATTATTGTGTGTAAGCAAAGATGGTAAGTCCGTCTCCGCTCCCCTTTTTCTCACTGTCTCTCTCCCGCGATCGTTATTTTTGTCATTTTATAGATAGCTGCGCAGTGGCTGATTTCTTCTCCATTGAGCGATCAGATTAGCAGAATAGCATTTTCTCTTCAAATTTTCATTTGATTTTGCAATTGCTTGTAATTTTTGTTAGGTTAACAGTTCATTACGTTAGATTCATTCTTACCTAGTTCAGTTGCAAAATCATGACCTCCGATTTGAGTCTCACACAAAGTAGTTCGTCCTTACGGTGTTTGTGATAGTGTTTGAGAGATTGCTTTGTTGCTTTGTTGTCCAATTGAAGGCGCGAGGATTGTGGCATGATCCGGAAAAAAAAAAGATATCAAAATCCTTAAATAAATGTATATACAAACACGCTAGCACATGCGCACACATCTGGCATGAGAAAGGTTGGTTAATGATTATATCTTAACACATAGTCACTTGACATGAATTTGTTTCCTGCAAAGGCGAACTCTGCCTCAGGGATGGCGGTGCATGACGATTGTAAGCTGATGTTTTTGGAGCTGAAGACGAAGAGGAATTTCAGGTTCATAGTGTTCAAGATTGACGAGAAGATACAGCAGGTAACCGTAGAGAAAGTCGGGCAGCCTGAGGAGAGCTATGAAGATTTCACTGCATCTTTACCTGCAAATGAATGCCGCTATGCTGTCTTCGACTTTGATTTTGTCACAGATGAGAACTGCCAAAAAAGCAAGATCTTCTTCATTGCTTGGTAAATAAACTTTTTATTTATCAATTTTTATTTGCTGCTCCTTTATTTTCCCATAATGCTAAGAGCCAGAAATATTGATTTATAAAAAGAATGCTAGATCTCCCAAACTTTCTTCCAAAAAAAGATTTCACCAAAATCGTGCGTGAACAGAACCTCATATGTGCACTAAAATTATATATATATATATATATATATATATATATATATATATATATATATATATATATATATATATATATATTATAGTTTATTTTTACGGATAATTGCTCTGCAAGTCCCTCGCAATATTGTTTTCAACATCATTAAATTATTTTTTTCAAAATTTTTTGCACTTTAGTCATTTTGACACCTTCCGATGAGATTTTAACACCTTCTGATGAGTTTTTGACACCTCCGAATCTCCGATATGCATCCAATATCTTATATTTTGACATTTTTTAGTAAATTTTTTGACACCTCTTGTTAATTTTTAACACATTCCTGATAAAAAATAGCATATTTACATATTTTTGATAATTTTTAACACATTCTTGATAACATTTGATACCCTACGCGGAAAGACTTAACTGTAATTAAAATTTAGCTCATAATCTAAATGCAATGAAACTTACAACTTTGAACTCAAACACAACTCTTCCTCATTTTTATTCCTTTTTGCTTTTTTTTTGTAAGACTTTCTTACCTTGTTGTTATATGTTAGGTCGCCCGATACATCAAAGGTAAGGAGCAAGATGTTGTACGCGAGTTCTAAAGATCGATTCAAGAGAGAGCTCGACGGAATCCAAGTGGAATTGCAAGCAACAGATCCCAGTGAGATGAGCATTGATATTGTCAAAGGCAGAGCTATATGAAGAATCAATCCATCACTCTTTTCTCACTTCCATTATATTGCTCCAATTTTTCTGCATTTTTTTTCTTTTTTTTTGGGTCAATGTTAAACTACGTGAGATTAATTCTTGTTTGATTAAACTTATGGGGATTCTACATAAATGTTTTTGTATTGCAAATTGGAGATAGAGCAGGGGCGGAGATCATAACTTCGATGATAAAATTTAATATATAGGTTTTGAGTAAAAATCATAACTTTTATAATAGAGTATCACTCAAAATAATATTATTATGTACTATAAGGCGTAGTGGTTGGGATATAAGATGCTCACATTGGCAACCTAGGTTCAAATCCCAAAAGTGCCATCATTTATCCTTTTTTTTTTTTTCTAAAAAAAAACACTTATTTATAAATATATTTTTGAAAAAATTCAACATAAAAGTTATAAATTTAAATAAGATATGTAATTTTTATATTTATTTTTTTTCAAAAAAATTCTTCCAAATTGATGTTATAAGACTCCATAATTTAGCCGTAATAGTTCATTTTGAAATCCGCTAAAATTTTTAAGTTTCAAAATATCTATTTAGAAATATTTTCTAGAGAAGTTTTTTTTTTCATAAAAATTGTAAATCTCCTTAAAATATATAAATTTTATGTTAAAATTTCTCCAAAATTTTTTTATATAACAGACAAAATGGCTTGAATATAATCAAGAGTAACAGGTTAAAAACGAAACTGTAAAAACGTGAGGGCTGATCAAATATGTAAAATAAATAGTAGTGGCTGATCGAGTCTAAAATCACGCCGGCCTATCATCAATTTTTAATGATGCTCCCAAGCTCGTCCTACTGTACCTTTAAATTTCGATCATGCTATCAATATTTAATTAGCATGAACAAATTATTAGATTATATATTTTTTAATTTAATTATTTATTATAATCATTAAATCAGTATATAAATTTTAGTTATAATCCCTAAATCTATATATGATAAAAATTATAAAGTTTTCTACTCTCGAATTTAGTGTCGAAATTCAGAAATTATATTATGATTAAAATTTATTTCTTATTTATATTATAATATATACTGACTAGTAGTATTTAAAAATTATTCTTTACATAATATTCGTTTCGCCCCCCGAAGTCAGAAATCCTAGCTCCGCCACTGAGATAGAGTGTTTCAATACTTCGCGGAAAGACCGATGCTTCCTCGAAAATAACTTTTTTTTTTGGGGAAATGGCTACGTACATTTACCTTCGCCATATTCCGTCCTGGCAAGACACTCTTGATCGGGATGTTGTTGTACTCCTTAAATTTGTGGAATTTCTTATATGAACTGGTGAAAATATGTTACTCATGTAAAATGGCCATGAGTATTCATACTTCCATAAACAATTAACAACTTCTTGTTATCTCCCACATTTAGTACCATTATTTTTTAGACAATTTCACTAAATAACTTTGCAAAATAATCGTGTCACGGCAGCCCTAAACTCAAAAGCTTTATCATTTGTGTCCCTCCAAGCTAGGAAATTACAATTCTATATTGTACTACATATATATATATTTATTAGTATAACATATTAAATAATTAATTCTATATTAATGCATTAGTAGTATAATTTATATTTATATTAGCATAAAATTAAGCAATGAATTTTTTACAGTAATTATAAATTGTTTTTAACCAATATAGTTATGACTAATTAAATATTTTATTATATTGCTTTTATTCTTTTAGCTATATATTATAGTTATGCATGTAAGAAAAATTACATAATATGAAATAATTATTTCTAAATAAATATATTATATAAATATTCTGGAGAAATAAAAAAAAATTTTAATGTAATATTAATGAAACATATCTCTTCATATAAATTATTAAGTAGATAAAATTACATCAAATATATGTATATTATGTAAATTTAAATAATTGACTTAAACTATAGTAAAGATTTGAATTTAAGTATAGTTATAATTTTATTGACGTAAATTAGAATTTTGCCTCAATAATAGATATATTTAAGCAAGATTTAAAACACACACACACACAGAGATATATATATATATATAATATTATTGTATATATATATATATATATATATATATATATATATATATATATATATATATATATAATAACATATTAAATTATCTATGATTTGTGATTATGCTCTGCTAAAATTAATTTTATTGCACTATAAAATCTTATTTATAAATAATATATATAAACTTAAATGATTTATTTTGTAAAGTTTTCCATAAATACTAAAGTTTATCTTATTAAAATATGGCCCAAATATTAGGTGTTATATTTTATCAGATAAATTTAGATATAGAAGATACACCATGTAATTTTTTTAAATAACATATAATATTTAATAACAAGTTTTACGAATCGCACAATAATAAATAGTAAAAATTCAAATTCAGTGGGCTAAAATAAATGCACAGTAATTAACAGTAGCGTGGGCCTTAAAAAAACGCCAAGCCCAACTATTTTTGAAGCCGCAGTCCTCTATCTTAATCAATCTCCTCGCCAATCTCAGCGATCTTCTCTCCGGTCTCCAGACCATTTTTTGCAGCCTAAATCTCCTCTTCCCACGATTGCTCTGCCTCCGGCTTCATCCCGCCGCGGAGCTGAGGTTTGTATTGACCGCCTTTGGCGCCTTTAGTTTTCACAGCATTTGAGTGGGGGCAATTGACCCCACTGGCTACATAGTGGATCCACCCATGTATATAAAGCTTACAAAATCACTCCAAAACACACAATCACACCACACAATAAGCCGCTTGGGCTGATTCCTCTTCTATTTGGTCTGTATTTATATTTGATTGGAATAACTTGGTTTACATGTTTTGCATACTTGCATGTTCATAAAGACTGTTTGAAAGAGTTCTTGTCATCTTGAATTCAGTAAGCTAACCAATCAAAGGACTATTATGCGCTAATCATTTGGTTCCAATCTATTATGTGCTAATCATTTAATTCCAAACTTTTAATTTTACCATCTTCACGAATTAATTTCATATTGCTCCCTTTTTTTTTTCTTTTACCAGCGTTTCATGCCTTAATTTGATAATTGCTGTTGTATGAGTTTCTTTTCAATTTTGTCTTTATCGTTGTAGGTGTGAAAGGTATTAGACGTCTTGCAAATGGAAGAGCAATTTATACTCCGTGTTCCCCCTTCTATAGCAGAACGGATAGAAGTCCTTTTGAATGAGAATGCTTCTACTTCTGAAGATGGTTCATTGGATTTATCTTTTTCAGGTAATATTTGTTGGCTTCTTTATCCCTTTTTGATGTTCACTGTTTCTTGTTTGCTTTTTGAGCGAGTCAGTTAATTTCTTTGATTTATCTTGACTTAATGTTAACATGTCTTGGGTGTTTTGCTTGTAATTTTTAAATGATACATTTATGTTTGTTAAAACTTGGATTAAGAAGAAAGTTGAAACAATTTTTTATATTTATAGACTAGTAGTGTATGATTACATTGATTTAGTCTGCTTAAAAAAAGGTTATGAATGAAACAATTATGACTAAAGAAGGGCTATTACAGCTAAGCATCATTTGAATTAAGAGAGTCCAGGCATACAATAGTTGCACTTTATTTGGAATGTAAGTGGGTAACTTTTTAGGAGGTTCTCATACACACGTTCAACGAAATCCTCCAATTTAGTGGTTTATGGATTTTTAGATGTATGACAAAATGGGATTATATTTAGCTGTAAATATAAGTAAGCGTGTATGTGTGCACAAGCACCCAGAAAAAGTGGAGATAAATCAACAAACATTACTACATGGTGGTATTATCAGAATAGGGTATCTAACCCTTTTCTAGTGAGTCGTGTACTAACAACTTGCATTAGACCTCCATGGTAATACTAATAATGATGCTTGGACCTTGGCTTTTTCAATTTCCTTTGCTCTAAGGAATGTAATGTTTTATGCATAGAACACATGTATATTCTTCTTTTAAACTTTTATCTAAGTTTTGTAGCGGAACATTTAGTGATATTGAATATCTTTTAAAGCATATTTAAGATGCATTTTCTAATGACGAACTTCAAATATCTCTATTTGATTTACTGGAATAGCTTTTTATAAGTGATTATATGAAAATATTAGTCTTTTACATTACTAAGAGGTGGCAGTTCTTCTCCTTTAAAACCTCTGTGCAAAATGGGGATGCATGGCACCAAGAGGAGGCTGTGTGGACCTCTTATGTAATATAATAGATTAATATTTGTAGATCTATTGATGCCAACTTGTACTAAGGAAATATGGCATATGAATTTTACAAGCCATAGTATTAGTATCTATACAAACTCGTATAAGGGACAATAAATTTACAATTTGCAGAAAATACCTTGATCCTTAACAAGACACACACTTAACTTTAACATAATCCTCCAAGAAATACATTAGAGTAGAATAGAAGATGGTTTAGTTGTTGGCCAGCACATGACATGCTGCTTGATACTGGGTGAACCTGGTTGGTATCGGCACCACCACGACGAGTGAACATGGCGGAAATTAGCCATGCCAGGTCGTGCTGACCAACATATGAGAAGTAGTAGGTAAGGGGAGGAGAAAGGAGTTATCTTTTAACTACAGATCCATTGCTGCTGCTGCTCTCTCTCTCTCTCTCTCTCTCTCTCTCTGCTTTTGTTTTCTTAACTTGTTAACGAGAAACATGTTCCATGGGTACATGTCATTTTTTGTTTCTTTTTTACTTCTTTTTTGTTTTTTATTTCTATAAAATATAAAATTAAACATGCTAAGATCTGAGTTTATTGAAACCAACTCGGCGTGGCGCTGAAAACCTTGGAGTAGAATACAAGTACGACGAGCGGAGCGAGATTTGGGAGTCCCTGCTTCTTTTGTCATATCCTTTTTGAAATTTGCCTTTATCTCTATTTCCATTTGGTGGTATCTTCTTTACCTTTGACTTCTCATTTCACCTAAGCGCTATTTCTCCATCTTTATAATAGTCATGTGTTTTGCTGAATTCCAATTTATCTAGGTAGTAGTACTTTGTGTCATTCAGTAGTGGGGCGTCCTTGCTCATTCTAAGGATTCATACAAGATTGCAGAATTGCTGAGTCAAACATTTGTTTTGTACTGGAATTTATATCTGCATGTGGAAGTTTTTACCGTGTGCTCTGATATGAAATGGTGGTTTGCTGAAAGCCCGAGCCATGTGGTTGTAGAATAAGCTAATAATCTCACCCTTGCGTATCTGTACTGGAATTAATATCTGAAACATGTTCATTTGACCAAGTTGGGATCTGATATGACATTTATGCTTGCTGAAACCAAACCATGCTGTAATATGTAACAATCTGATAATCTTAAGCAACCAGATACAGCTACTGATAGACTTGGTTCCAATCTATCAAACTGGCAAGGCAGTTTGGCTATAAGTTAATTTCTAAATGTCCGATGCTTTTATCATAACTATTTTTGACGTGTGATGTTCTTTAATGGTTTTAGAGTATAATTCTTAAATGTATTCCACAAGTCTAACGTGGATTTTCTAATGCTTGGGTTTTTTGTTTATCTCATTAGATCTTAAGGTTGTGTCTTGTCCCGATGGAATAAGGTGTGCTTAAGTGTGATAATCGCATGTATTATGACGCAAAATAGATAGGTCACTCATCTTGTGCATCACTTTCATAGACAGAACTTGGTGCCTCCCTTGTCGTTGCATAGTTGGTGAAGTCTCATGCGATTGTGAAATGTTATGCTTAAGCGGTTTGGATGGTAGATTGGCTTAGGGGGGGAGGCAATAATGAAATTATGAAAATCTTTTGAGTGATGTTCGACTTGTTGAAGGAGAATATTCTTTTATCTATTTCTCTTTGGAGTTGTGATATTTCTTGACCTTAAGAGGTGTCATTACGAAAGATGATCGTTTCTGGTTTGATATTTATTGAATAATTGTTGTTTTCTTCTATGTAGAGGATGGAAGAAATGGTACGTTTGCCATTGGCAATGAGAAGTTTCCTGCCTCCCTCTTGGATCTTCCTTGCATAGTAGAATCTTACAAGACTTACGATGATAATGTGCTAATTAAAACTGCAGATGTTGGGCAGGTAAGAGTTTAATGCTTGGTTCAATATTTTCTGTTTACAGGAAGAGTGTCCTGTGACGGTATAAAGATGATACAGCAGCTGATGCTGTTTTTGTTTTTTTTTCTTTTATTTCAACATAATAAAAGAAAATAAAGTAATGCTACTAATTTGGTGAAATCTTAACATATACGATCGCCGTTGATAATGGAAATGATATCAAAGATTACGCTGCAGCTGCTAGTCCAGCTGGGTCTTTACTGGCTTTAAGCTGACAGATGTGCTGCTGGCCAAAAAATCATGCATCTTGTTGCTAATCCTTGGACGTGGCCTATGGTGCTTCTGATATTGTTCACTGAGTTTTGTGTGTCTACGCACTCTTCGTAGTTCACAAACATATAGAAATACATCTCCTCAACTGAAACATAATAAGTACCTTAAGTTTCACAATCTTATTATTGGCTACCAAGCCAGTATGGTGGTCTAGCCATATTTCCTTTTCAACATCTTTTTGATATGGACATGAAGTTGATTCTCTCTTGCTCGAACAGATTATAATGGTAAGAGAAGAAGGCAATCCTGCTCCAGAAGGAGTTGAGTACAAGCATGGTCTGACTCCTCCAATGAGAGATGCTCGAAGAAGGCGGTTTCGTCGAGAATCAGATCTTAATGTATAGTAATCCTTTTGTGTTTTCCCCGTAATATGGTTATTATAATTTTCTTTCTTCTCAACAATAATAATAATTATATTTTTTATTTGCCGGTGCAGCCTGAGCTTGTTCAGAGGGTGGAGAAGGATCTGATAAAGATTATGGCGGGTGGAACTGTTGCAAGTACTGAAGTTTTGCATCATGCATAGTTTTCATAGGACAAACATTATTACTTCATCATTATCCTATCTTATTTTAATGTTATTGATAGCTAAACCTTTTATATATTCTACTATCATATCTTTTGTCCTCCGCACAGAAAAAAAAAAAGAAAAAAGAGAAAACAAGGAAAAAAAAATGAAAAGAAAATTGAAGCTGTTTTCGTTACTGCATAGGACATAAATTTTACGTGCGAGCTTAGTCTTTACTATATATTTTATTGAACAGGTAATGAGCGAAGTAAGGCCGAACGAAAACCCGCGGGAAAACTGGACGTAATAACAGAGGAAACTGAGGCAAATGATGGTGAAGCTGAGAGGAGCGATTCTGATGATTCTTTAGAGCCTGAAGAACGCTGAGGGCAGACCCGAAAACGTTAAGAACTCAGCGGCATGGATCCCAGATTACGGTATTTTACGTGTAGACTTAATGTAAATAATTACTTATTTTCTAAGTGAAATGCTTGATACCCCAAAAAATAGAAATCTAAGTACGTCTCTAAATTGGCAGAGTGGTCCACATGTTATTTTACAGATAATTGTATCAGCAAATGTATTATTCTATGCTGATATAGATAATGCTGAATGAAATGCATTGTACCTCTAGAGTAGATATCTAAATGTATCACTAAGCTAAGGTGGTATAGTGATCCGGATGCTGCTCCCTGATTCACCCAAATCAGGGTGTAGGAAAATGGAAGGTCACGTCTGAAAAAATACGAATTTTTAGATTTTGTATAAAAATTTCGTAGACTTATTTAATCTATTTTTAAATATTTTTGAAATTTTTTTTTTTAAACTATAAAGTTATAGATTTAATGAGAGCTATAACTTTGTAATTGAAGATTTTTAAAAAAACTGTCAAAAAGTTTACTGAAATGATAATCAAAGTTTTTTCTGAAGATATTTAAAAGTAGGTCAAATAAGTCGACGAAAATTTTGTGCGAGATCTCGATATCCGTAATTTTTTTGGATCGACCGAGCGCGGACGTCACTAATACGTCCGAGTGATCCATATGTTTCGAATATAATAGTAGGGCCCATGATTAATCCATGTATGTTTGGGCATTCCTAAGTACGGTGAGAGCTCGGCTCTTAAATTGTAATTTAGTGGAAGGATTCTTGCGCGGGACGGTGCATTTTAATGGCTGGCATGGCAACTTGATGGACTATGATTATGACGTGAAAAGGAAATTACCTCTTAATAGATTTTTTTAAAATATTTTTAAATAGATATTTTAAACTTTTAAAATTTTAGTAAATTTTAAAATTAATCTATTAATTCACTGAACTTAAAGTATTAAAATATTTATTTAAAAATATTTTTGTAAAAAAATATTCAATATAAAAATTATAGATTGAATATTTTTTTTAAAAAAAATATTTTTGAATAATTATTTGCACGAATTGAAAAAATGGGGCTGATATGCAATTTTCCCATCACTTAACATACAATTTTGCAAACTACTCGACTTATGTGCTGTTTTGGTCAAAGCATCCACATTTCCTATATGTATTACCGATTCTATAGGACAGAAATTCTCTATCCACGTTTCATGTCACTTTCTGTTCCTAATTTTTTTAAAAAAATATTTATATATTTTAAAAAAAAATTAATATAAAAATTATATATTTTAATAAAATTTATAATTGTTATGTTAAAAAAATTTTCAAAAAATATTTCTAAAAATGTGTTCTGAACTCCAAGTTTTTAATTGGTTTAAAGATATTTTTTTAAAAAAAAAAATCTGTCTAAATGTTAAGATTTTAGAGACCAAAATACATATTTAGAATTTTTTTTAAAAAAATTTTAATATGAATTTATGTATCTTATTAAAATTTATAATTTTTATGTTGAAAATATTTTTTTAAAAAATATATAAATATTTGTTTGAGATGTGAAAACAAAAAAGGGGGATATGAAAATGGGAGAAGAAGATTTCTATCAGATTCTACCACCTCTCTAACCATGGACTTGGGCCAAGACATGGTTATTGACTCATCCCCGATAATTTCTAAGATTCGGTGCAAGAACAAATATAACTATCTAATATGTTATTGCAAGAATCCCCAAAGGAAAATTTCGCCTTATTATCTCAAAAAAAAAAAAAAAGGAAAATTATTGCAAGAATCTTCCTTGAAATTATGATGTACATATTTCTAGCAAGTTGAGTTTCTTAATCATGTACTGTGAAATCTGATAGGAATTGCCCAAGTCTTTAGGTCTTCTACCATTTTTTGATTGAGTGATGCTGGTGGCGCTCACGTTGGCACTAAAAAATTCACTAAATTCAGAATATATTTTAATTAAAAAATAAAAATAAATTTTTTGAAGTATTTTTGAAAATACTTTTAAAATAAAAATTATAAATTTTTTAAAAAAAATACTTATAAATAGCTATTTTAGGCTATGAAGTTTAACAGATTTATATCATATTTAAACACTATTTTTTACAACCCATTAAACTTTGGAGTCTACCTAAGCATTTTGAGGGAACTCAAATCTTCTGCCTCTATTTCCTATCTCCAATTTCTATCCCTATCACTTAAAAAAATACTTACATGTATTTTTTTAAAAAACTTTTAATATAAAAATTATAGATTTTGATGAGATCTACAATTTTTTATATTGAAAGTTTTTTCAAAATATCTTCTAAGTAGGTGTTCTCTAATATCAAAAAGTTTTAAACACGGCTTTAAAAAGTAAATTTTATAAACCCGTTGAAACGTTTGTTTTATCTGCATTTTTTTTATATTATGCAGGTTGTTTGAGTGAGAAATACGGTTGGAATGTGTTTTAAGCCACTCACTGAGTTTAATTAGATCTCACGCCCTCTTATTGTTTATCTTATTCTAGATCCCTGCTGATCGTGTTTTTTTTTTTTTTTTGAGAATAATCGTGGTGAACCCGTAATGCGAGCGCCGCCCTCCGTAGGGAACTTAAACTCGCAGAGAAACCCCCAACGCCCAGCCCTAACCGGACGCTCTGGATCCGAGTACAGGCTTCTATGAATGGGGGCTCCTGCCAGGGGTACAGAAAATTTAAAAAATCCTGCGAGGAATTTTACCACACGCGGGCTCGAACCTGGGTGGTGACGCTTCTTGAGGCGCCTCCCATCCAGTTGAGCTAGCCGCGCTCGGCAGATCCTGCTGATCGTGGAAAGGAATCCGCTGCAGGTGCTTAGTTGGATAGCTACAAGGGGGAATTTGATATTTTGAGGTATATAATTAGGCTAAGTGTAGAGTTGAACACTTATAGCAAACATGTTTCTAGATGTTTAGATAGAAACATGTAGTGTAAATATTGTAAACGAAAGTACTAACTCACAGTTTCTACATTGATCATGTATAAAGTCATATATAGGATATTATGTATTGTTTGGATCCTTGTCATTTGGTTTTAAATGAAAGATGGGTCCCTTGGTTCTTATTTTCGTATTTTTGGTAAAAATATATTTGTATACATAAATGATGATTTGAGGTACAAGATCACTCTAGCAAGTTTATGCATGTGTATCTAGATACGATACAAGTGTTTGCATGCTAAATATATATTTGTGACAAAAAATAAGGATTTTGGGTACCAGATAAGTCACAAATTCATTTCTGAAATTTCAGGCTTACTGAAGTTTCGGTCGACCGAAATTATAAACGGTCGAGCGATAATGTTAAAAAATTTAACTCTCATTTTTTTTATATTTTTAATTTCATAAAAATCTTATTTTTATTAAAATATTATATTTTATTCATAATATGTTATTAGAACAAGAAGAAATGTCAAATATCATATACAAAATTATTTAAAGATTTACATAAAATGATATATATATATATATATATATATGATTAAAAAATTATGTACGATAAAATTGTATTTTTAAAATTAAATTTCATAATATATAATGCATAACATAATTACTTTTAAACTGATTTATATGTCTAAATTTATATTATTTTTATATATTATTATTTTAGTTAAATATCTATTTATATTCTTCAAATAAAATATATAACTTTATAAATTCCTATCAATTAATACAAATACCACATGATTTTTATAGAATAAAAGTAAATGACACATAATATATAAAAAATTATTCAAAATAGCACGTTATATTACGATTTTTATCTCCCAATTATATATATATATATATATATATATATATATATATTAGGCATCCCACTTAAATAAAACCAACAACTTGAATTTTCATAGTATAACGGAAAAGGACAATGACGGACTTTTTAAACAACTTTCTATTGTTTTTTAATTAAAATCAACATCTCCCTTTCTACTCGCTAAAATTTTAAAATACCTATTTTATTTTATAATTTAATTATTTTAATATATTTTAACTTAATCAAATAATATATGGCTCGTCGCCAAAGATCATCATGTGATCACCAAAGATCGTCATTTGACATAGCGGATATTGGGCTGACATGGTTTTATAATGGGATAATACCATATCAGCCCCTCAAGGTTTGAAAATGTTCAAATCAGCCCCTCATTTCAAAAATCGGTCGTTTTAGCCCCCCAAATACTGTTTAGATTTTTTTCGGACGAAAATATCCTTATACCTATTAACAGTTTGGACGCCAAAAACACATATTTAGAAGTATTTTTTGGAAAAACTTATAACATCAAGTTGTACATCGCGATGAGATCTATAACTTTCATGTCGAAAAGTTTTTCAAAAAATACTTCTGAATAGGTTTCGGGGTCCAAACTGTTAACGGGTTGACCCGTAATCCGCTGAACAGTTCGGACGCCGAAAATATCTATCTAGAAGCATTTTTTGGAAATATTTTCAATATAAAAGTTGTGATCTCGTTCGAGATCGTATAACTTTATATTAAAAAATTTTTCAAAAAATTATTTTTTAAATATGTGTTTCAGATATCGAACCGTCATGGACATTTCGTCCGAAAAAAGTCCAAACAGTAATGAGGCTGAAATGGACGTTTTTTGAAATAGAGGGCTGATTTGGAATGTAAACTTGAAATAGGGGGACTGATATGTCATTATCCTTTTTATAATTCTTATTGCAGTACAGACACACACACACCCCCACACATTATTGATTATTGAGAGCGAATCGTCTGTAGTTTTTACCGTAACCGCAGACGATTCGCTCCACAGCGAATTGTAGTCGTCTGATTAACGTGTACGTATTACAAAATTTATAAAAAAATTTGTCCATTTATTTGACCTATTTTTAAATATTTTAAAAAAAATATTAAATTAAAAAATTATAGATTTTGATATCTCTACAATTTTATAATTAAAATTTTTTCTAAAAAATACTGAATAATATGTTTTGATTATTTTTGGTATATTATTTAATATTTTTTTTTAAAAAAATTTGACTACAAAGTCGTAAAAAATATCAAAATCTATAACTTTCTAGTTTAATATTTTTCGTAAAAATATTTAAAAATATATCAAATAAATCGACAAAAATTTTATATAAATTTCGTAATACGTACATGTCAATCGGACGTTTGCGATTCTCGCCACACCTGAACCGCTTTCCACATTATTTTCGCAGAAACTACATGGAACTTCACCAGGAACCAAGCATAATCCAGAGGGCTGTCAATGTGCTGGATTAATAATTTATATCATTGAACAAGTAAATAACTCTTTCTTTATGATTTTACAAAGTTTTGCTTCTTGACCACACCATTGACTTGTTTGCCAACTATTTGCATCTTCCAGGCAACCACTGCGTCTTCCAGGCAACCGCCCCTCTACGACAACATCAATCCAGTCATTAGCTCCGTTGCGCCGGAATTTGGAGAATGATAGATATACGCAGCCATACCTACAAAAAACTTGTTTCCATAGAACGCGGCCGAAAAAAGCAAATCTAAAACACAAGGACAAAAATGTTGTGATAAGAATCTTTATTGAAATATATTGTACATTTTTCATAACAATTTTGAGTTTCTTAATCATGTACTGTCAAATTTAATAGGGAAGTCACTTTGATTAATTAACAGCATGCCTAAGTCTTAGGTCTTCTACAATTTTTTATTATTCATACGGTTTTGCCCAAAACTGCTGGATCTAGTCTCATTTTGAAGGCAATTGGGATGGACCGGATGATTTAGAAATAAACCAACTCCAATGAGCTCATATGAAAACATACAAAACCACAAACGCCATCTGACTTATTTATCTTGACTGCTGCGAAGTTGAAACAACTGGGAAGTCGCTACCTCGTGATATTTCTCTCTTTCTCTCACTAATTCTATCTTTCTGCTTTCTTCTCCATAGAACCAAATCACAATGGTGGATGTTTTCTCAGCATTCCTCCAGCCACTCTTCGAGTACATCATCCCTTTAGTGGTGGAGGAGCTGCGGTTATCGGCTAAGATTAAAAGGGATCTGGAGGCACTTACCCGTATCCTTAGATTGATCCAAGAGGTGCTCACGGATGCGGAGGAGAAGCAGAGCAAAGATAGAGTACTGAAGCTGTGGTTGAGTGATCTACGCGACTTAGCTTATGATATGAACGATCTAATGGACGAAGTAGTAACAGAGGCCCAGCGCCAGCAGCTTGTGCCGCTCTCTGATTTACGCAAAAAGCTGAGTCTAATTAATCCAACGCGCAAGATGTTTGATCATGACATTTCTGATCGCATAAACGAGCTAGCTACGAGGTTGAACGGAATAGAACGCAGTCGTGCGACCTTTGGCCTGAGGGTCTCCGTGAACCATACCGAGGAGGATATCCAGGAGACGTCATCTTTTAAACCTTTCCAGGCTATCGGTAGAGAAAATGATGTAGAAGAAATAGTTAAGTACCTTGTCTCTCCGGATGGCCGACAAGGAGATACCAGAATCAGTGTTAAAGCGGTTATCGGAATGGGGGGCATGGGGAAGACCACTCTAGCACAACTCGTATACAACGACGAAAGAACCGTGAGCCATTTCGATCTGAGGCTGTGGGTACATGTCTCGCAGAAGTTTGACGTAAAGCGAGTCACAACTGCCATCATTGAATCCACAGGTTGCTCTGCAAAGGATCATCGATACTTGGAAAGTCTACAAAAGCTCCTCCATGAAATAATCAGCGGTAAGAACTACTTGCTCATACTAGACGATGTCTGGAATGAGGACCCACAGAAGTGGAACACTCTACGACTTCCCCTGCTTCATGGGGCAAGCGGAAGCAAGATCGTCGTGACGACCAGGAGTCAAGGAGTTGCGAGTGTGATGGGAACCACATCCCCCTACCGTTTACCTGGTTTATCGAATGAGTGCTGTTGGAATTTGTTCTGCCAGTATGCACTGAACCATAGAAACCAGTTGCGACACAGTTTGGAGCTCAATAACATCAGGGACGACATCATGAAGAGGTTCTATCATCTCCCGCAAGCGGCTATCACATTAGGCCGCCGGTTCCAGAAGGAACCTGATATTGGAAAGTGGAGAAGCATTCTGCAGAATGAGAAGTGGGATTTTTCTGGTGATGAAGAAGACATAACGCACGCAGTCAGCTCGAGTTATAAGCATTTACCGGTGCATCTGAAGCCTTGTTTTGCCTACCTTGGATTAATTCCCGAAGGCTATGAGTTCGAAAAAGAGCCGGTGGTGCACTGGTGGATGGCACAAAACTTCATTCAACCAAGGGGAACGGAGCGTATAGAAGACATCGGCGGACGCTATTTTGATGTCTTGGTAGAGAGATCCTTCATTCAGGTATCAAATTTTAACTACGAGAACAAGAAGCCAAGATACAAGATGCAACAGCTCATCCACGACTTTGCTCGACGTATATCCAACGAAGAGTGCTGCATTCTGGAGACTATACCAGGCATCAATCCCGAGAGAGGTGAGGGTAGTAAGGTCACTGCAAAAACTCGCCATTTAACGTTAACATACTGTACCTTGATTAACAGCAATTCGACTCCATCAACTCCAGCTTATTCGCGTTCAACTAACCGTTCTTCAAGGAAATCAGGTTTTTCACGGAGGAACGAATTTGAGATGATATATAATGCCAAAGGGCTATATACACTCATCATAACTGGCTTGGTACCTGAAGGTATGGAGATCCCTAACGATCTTGTGAATCACTTGAGCCGATTGCGCACGTTAGATTTGAGCTACTCAGGCATCAAGACGTTGCCTGAAGATATTGGTAATCTGAAGCATCTCCGTTGCCTTCGGCTGTGTCGTACGGATATTGAAAAATTGCCTAAATCATTTTGTGACCTTTACAACCTTCAGACACTTGATATGAGGAATTGCTACGTGCTCAAAGAGCTGCCTGAAGATATGAAAAATCTGAGAAAGCTTAGACATCTTGAATTGCATCTTGATGATTACTTATTGAATATAGCAAACGAGTTGACATCCATGCCACCTGGAATTGGAGTGCTAAAAGATCTTCAAACATTATCAAGATTTGTCATTAGTAACAAGAAGCACTGTGGACTGACAGAGGTACGGGCACTGAACAATCTCCACGGAGAGCTCCAAATCTCCAACCTTCAACTTGTATCAAACAGAGAGGAGGCTGAGGCAAATCTATTTATGAAGGAGCATCTTGAATTGTTAGAATTGCGCTGGGAAAGTATATCGTACTCTTCATACTTCATGTCCATTGTTTCAATGGACATTCTTGATTGCCTCCGACCTCACACAAACCTCAAAGAGCTCCGTATAGTTGGCTACAACGGCACAAGATTCCCAGATTGGGTAGGACATAATGCATTCGCCAATCTAGTTAATTTGAGAATATCTGGTTGCAAGCCATGTTCAACTTTGCCCTCGCTTGGTCGGTTACCGGCATTGAAAGAACTCTACATTCGGAGGAATGGATTCGGGTGACTTGCATAGACTGCACCTTCTGTGGGCATATTGATGTACCATTTCCTTCTCTGGAGAAGCTGCATCTTGAGAACATGAATGGACTAAAAGCATGGAACGGAGGCGAAGCATGTGGCATCTTTTCTCTCCGTGAGCTCATCATTAAGAACTGTCCTTATCTCGAGCAGCTCGGACACTACCTTCCCTCCTTAATAATGTTGGAGATAGATGGATGCCCGAGTTTACGCGACCTTCCATTCTTTCCATCTCTTCAGTCTGTCAAAGTCAAAGAAAGTGGAGTACAGTTGTGGAATTCTCTGCGTTGTCTAACAACCCTAATTTCATTGACACTCACCAATCTGCCACCAGAAACCTTCCGATTATTTAATCTAGAAGTCTTTCCATCTCTACGCCGCCTGGAGATCACACATTGTGACGATCTGATATCACTGGCGGACAGCTTTCTGCCTAAGAGCCTCACCTACTTCGGGATAAACAACTGTCCTCAGCTTTGCATTTTACCGGAGCAGCTGCAGAGAAACAAAGCATTGGAGGATTTAGAAATCGTAGGTTGTAGCAATCTGTCATACCTTCCAGAAGAGCTTGTAAGCTTGAACTCACTAGTTCGATTTGAGATATCAGACTGTCCTTCTGTACGTTCTTTGCCAAGCCAAGGCCTGCCAGAAAACCTTCAGTTCCTGAGCATCAACAACTGTTCGAAGTTAGAAGAACGGTGCCAGCCAGTGGGGGGCCAAGATTGGCCTAAGATCTCTGGTATATTCTCGGTCTGGATAAACAAGAAAGAAGTATCTTCTCGATTTCGTCCTTCCTCGTCTGGTACTGCTACCTACTAGTGTTCATATGAAAATCAAGTTAATCATGTCAGTCTGAATTGTACAAATCAATGTCAAAACTGATGTGTTTAAAGTGCAATACACGTTTTATCCCAAAAGAATTGCAATAATGCCTGCTGTGATAGATTTGAGAATGAAACTAAATTCGCATGCAATATCTATCGCATTTCAATAATTTAAATCAAATATCTACATGCATTTGGTTCTTCGTAATCTAAATTATCAATTTTCTAAAGAAAAACATCGGACCCGTTGTAATACATAGTCATCAGTAACTTGTTAAAAGTGACCTGGGTGTAGCTCTCTGTTTCTCTTAAAAGACAACTATTGGTAGGTCTAAACTAGAAGAGAACAATTAATTGAATTGTTCATCGTTCTAGATAAACTATCTAAGTTAATATTTACAAAGTTTTGACCTGTTTGTTCGTCGTTCGTCGTTCTAGATAAGTTAATATTTACAATTGTTTGTTCGTCGTTCTAGATAAACTGTCTAAGTTAATATTTACAAAGTTTTGACCTTAACACAGCCCTAAAGTAGACAACCTGTAACACTGTGTAAAACAAAAAGATCTCAGTATGTGAAACATGCACAGAAATAAACCTTTTAAATGTATATTGATATGGAAGTTCTTTATGAAGACGACCAAAGAAAAGGACTAAAGTAAGTATGTTTGGAGCTTGTTAATAGCTTGTAACTGATAGATACAACCCAAGTTTAAGTTAATAGTTGCTTTTGATTAATCATCTTGTTCAAGGACTAGTAACTTAGTTTTAGCTTATAGCGGGTACTCACACGCTCATCAAGTAGTATGCACTTACCAATTAGACAAGCCAAATTTAACTACAAATTACCAGCTACAACTGAGAAATTACTTCCGAAAGTTGTCAAGGATCTTCAATACTGCTACAGAACATGAGTAAGAATTGCATTTTTATGCATTAATATCAAAGATCAAATCCAGATTTTGAAATTTGCATATAAAGAAGCAGATATAGTAATATTCAAAACTACACCTACCTAAAATTAATTGCAGATATAGTAACATGAAGTAGGATCATAGCTGTCTTCTCATACGTTCAGTGACCCATCATCATATTATATAAAAGGTTAAATATACATGAAGAGTAGAAAGCTGAGTTCGTCACCAAGCATATCCTTAGAAGATAGCTAAAACAGACAAATATGAGCCCTAATTTTAATGCTCACGAGCTATTGGAATTCATCCTATAAGAATCACTTGGGACAACTATCGGACAGTTGATGTGCAATCCAGTGTCGTTGTCAATCAAGCAAAAACCATTGTAGCCGCTCTCGGTGCACTAATGGTAAGGATGAGTGTAGTGAGATCGAGGGGCACGAACACTTGGTCAATCTACGGCTGAATTCTTGGACCCAACAGCAACTCTCCCTTAAATTAGTCGAAGGATGAGCCCTAGACTTGAGCAAGAATTATAAGTTGATACAGTGGCAATTTTGAGAATTTTTTTTTCTTCAATATTATTATTTTAATAAAAACTTATTAAAGTAGTGACAAAAAATTATTAAAATTCCAATTTTGATCAAATATGCTTGCGCACGTGCATATAGTTAAAAAACACATATATAAGATTATTTTTTAAACTTTTAAAACTTTATATCAATTTTTTTAAAAAAATATCATTTTTTTAAAAATATATTCTAAATATATATATTTAAAACTTTAAAATTTAATATTTTAAACAAACTTTAATACTATTTTAAAATTTATTTTAAACATGTTAAAATTTAAATTTTTTAAACATTTTAAAATTATTATTATATATATTATATAGTTTATTTTTTAATTTTTCGGCGTAAGCATAACAAAATTCAATTTTTGGTATTAGAACTGAAGTATTATTGGATTCGTGGCATCCTCAACTTCAACAGATGTCCGCTTGGTATCACATCGAAGGATTGGGAATTACATTCTTGGGACAGATGTTTTAAATGTTAGTTATTGTTTCTTGGAATTCATATTGATGCTAGATGACTAAGGAAATATTGATTAGCTATTACTAGTTATGAGTTATTAAATAATTTTAAAAATTAGTAATTATTTAAAAGAATTATATTTTATTTATTAAAACAATTAATAATATATGATGTATATATAATTGAAAATGTGGCTGAAATAGTTGTGATATTTAGTTATATATGTACTTATATATATTATATATGTACTTATATATATTATATATGTACTTATATATAATTTAATTTTTTATTATATAATAATAATATATTTAGTTATAAACTATTATTTATTATATTTTTTAGATTTTTATTTTTCTTAAATTAGTTTATATAATTTTAAATTTTTATATTTAGAACAATAAAATTTTTACACAATATAAAAATTATTTAAGATAACATTTGATCAATCAATTTTTGACTAGTAAGTTAAAACAATTTTCGGTTCTAGAAAATTGAGAAGGATGCATAAATAGTCTATAGAACTTTATGGAATTTTCCAGGTGTTCGGTGTGTAAACGTTTGAGCAAGATTGGCATCTAAGTGGACCTAACAGCAACCAGCAATCTTTGACTACTGGATGTTTTACGAGCTTTGCTGCTCAAACCTTCCGACCCTTTGCAAGATATCATAACACCTCAAACTGTCTAAATTGAAAACTTTTTGGTCGATCGAAATATATTCTAATACTCAAATAATGTTGAAAACAGTTATTGTAATATTATTATAATAGTCAAATAATAATATAAATACTAAAAAAAAACTAATTGGCTGTTTTCAATTTGTATATCAACACTTAATCCCAACTTCAAAAAAAAAGAGAAGTTACTCACCTCTAATAAGCTATCCAATAAATCACACACAATCAATCTCCATCAATCTCCACCACATACGCACTCCGTGATTCGTAAAAAATATTAAAATTAAAGACATATCTATCATGATGTGTGGTCTTGATTGTACTACATCAATATATATAATTTTTTAGGGTACATAGCAAAGTCCTAAAAAAAATATTGGCAAATACCAAATCAGCCTCTTTTTCGGGGGTCGGCCGAATCAGTCTCTGAGAATGTATTTTCAGGGGCTGATTTTATACTAAATTAGTCTTTAAAAATACGTTTTCAGGAACTGATTTGGACGAAATAAAAAAAAAAAGGACTGATTTGAAATTTGCCCAAAAAAATGAATCAGTCTCTGAGAATATATCTTCAGGGGCTGATTTTATACTAAATTAGTTTTTAAAAATATATTTTTAGGAACTGATTTGGTCGAAATAAAAAAAAGACTGATTTGAAATTTGTCCAAAAAAATATCATCTCCGACCGCACAAAATTGGTTCATGTGTAATTAACTATACATACACATTTTGCTTTATAAATAAATGAACACGTAAGGCATGGTTCCTGCCGCGTACGCTCGTGGAATACTCTGCGTTGCTCGCTCGTCACCGGCGATTCTTACCGCCACCGCGATCCCCTGTCTTTGCTTCTCGCCGAAGTTATTCTCGTTGCGCATCTGTAACAGCAGCAGCAACTCGAGAAATCTTCGATCGTTCGTGATCTCAGCGAGATCTTGTCGTCCGTCGACCCGACTTGCGTTCTCGAGACCGGTATCTGAAATGGGCAGCAAGGCCTCGCAGTCTGCTTCCTCTGTGCACGATTTCACCGTCAAGGTTAGATATGTGATAATTTACTCTTTGATTGGCCGTGGTAGATGATTGATTTAAGAAAAATTATTGCACGCACCGCGTTCAACCACGTCATCCCGTGCACCGCATATATCTACAAGTATTTTGAAATATTTTTCAATATTAAAAGTTATAGATATCGATGAGATATACAACTTTTATGTAGAAATTTTTTTTTCAAAAATTACTTCTAAATAGGTATTTTTAGAGGATTTTCAAAAATTTTCATGAAATTTAAAAAATATTTTTTTAATGCTAAGATTATTTAGCCCAAAATTTCTACTAGAAATGTTTTTTGAAAAAGTTTTCTACATGAAAGTTGTATATCTCATCAATATCTATAATTTCTATTTTAAAATATTTTCGAAATAAAGCTTATAGGTACATCCGGTGCACGGATGATATGGTACACCGGGTGCGTGCAATAACTTCTCTTGATTTAATGATTGTGCAGGATGCGAGGGGGAATGATGTGGACCTCAGCACGTACAAGGGGAAGGTGCTGCTAATTGTGAATGTTGCATCTGAATGGTATGTATATTGATCTATATGCTTGAGTTTTTGTTTCGTATTTGTAATTTATTAATTCTCTGGGCATTTTTATTCTGAATATTATCACATACTCATTAGTTCGTAGGAACTAATTTACTATCCCTTTAGAATAATGGTTGGTCCAGATTCGGATAATTTGATGTTATCTAGTCTGACTAACAGATATATACTTGAGTGTGTCTTCGGTATTTAGTAGTGTGCAAATTTGTTTTAATCCCCCGGATTCATGCTGGAGCCGTCAAAAAGGTCAGCTTAGGGTTTGGGTTTTTGCTCATTATCCCAAATAATAATAATAACAAAAGAAACAAATTGTTATGGATATATTTCATATTTCATCATAGTTCATAGATTCTATCTTAGGTGGGATTATTGTTGTTTTGAGTATGGTGGTGTTGTGAATTTTACTTTTTGGGAAATTATAGTTCACCCAAATTCTTGTTGCATCCTTCTAGTGGTTTAGTTCAAATGTGTCAGGTTCTAAGATATTAGAAGTTATGTCAAGTTCACTAAATTATTAATGACACGTCGCTGAGGTAGCCCCAACCCGTGCTGCAATCGACCGGATGATTACCCGACCCTACACCGTTGAGGTTGGTTTTCCAGACATTCTGGTAACGGCTTGACAGGGATCTTTAACATTAGCCATCCACGGGGAAACTCACACTGGATTGAGGGTGATCCTTCCGAGCCGTTCTCACAACAAAAAAGACTATGACTTCGTTGTGTCATCTTCTACGCCTCCTCCCATCTCCTTTTTCTTTTTTAACCGTCTTCCTTCTGTAAGGAAGGGTCATGTCAGACCTTTCTTTTGTTTTTGTTTTTTCTAACTGCATTTTATTCTGTTTCCTTTTTGGTTTTCTTTAAAATGTTGTGGTATCTATATTTAAAAAATATTTTGGTCATATTCTGGCAATTCGAAATAGTCCAATCTAGCTGGCCTTGTTCGAGCTGATGTAAATAAAAATTACTGATCCCAATCCCAATTCTGGAGACTGCGAACCTTGATGCGACCAGTCCAAGTTTGTGGTTGGAGTATGACTTATTTGTCTCTTCAAGCGAAAGCTAGTTAATGAAATGAATCAATCAGGGTCAACTTATGTAATTCACTGAAAAGAATTGTACTGGATGTACTTGACAAGAAGACTCTTTTTCTAAGAACGATTAGCGTTGGTTAAGAAGACTCATAGTAGAAAAAAGAAGTATGGTCTGCTTTTATATCTTCCTTTCTTAGCTTCCTTCGTGATTTTTTTTTTGTTTCTGTATCGCAGTGGGCTAGCTAACTCGAACTACACGGAGCTAGCTCAGCTATATGAGAAGTATAAATCGAAAGGTAAAACTCCTCTCCTTGTGTTACCGGAAATTTCTGGCTTGATGATGATAATAAGTGTTACTTTACTCTTTTCAATTTTGTGATAGAGAAGTGTATTTCTTATTCCATTGGGTTGCTATTTTTGTAAGCGTTCTTTTGGTAAATAAATATCATTGCCGATATTATGTGTTATCCTCAAATTCCTGAAATGGCTACATTATTTGCTATGCGCATTGTTTAAATAGTGCAATACCCTAAAGGAATTAAACAATTTTGTACTCTTGTTAAGTAGGAAACTAAAGCTTTCTTGTTTTCCTAAAGTATAGATCTTAGATAACAATATAACTTATTGCATAATGTGGATATTAGATGGTCTGGTCGCTAACCCCTGACTTGGTAGTTCTGTGGGGTTTTTGGGATCCGGATCTATTATCCATTCAATGGAACCCATTGTTGGATATTCACCAGATAAAAGTCAGAATATGGTTCTTATGGGTGGTTTAAGAAGATATGTTCCAATTACCAAAACTACTTTTTTATTAGGTACACTTTCCCTTTGTGGTATTCCACCTCTTGCTTGTTTTTGGTCCAAAGATGAAATTCTTAGCGATAGTTGGTTATATTCACCAATATTTGCAATAATAGCTTATTTCACAGCGGGACTAACTGCATTTTATATGTTTCGTATATATTTACTTACTTTTGATGGTTATTGTTTATATTCAATATCTCTATGGGGAAAAGAAGCACCCGAAGCGGTCAATAGAAATGTTTTTGTATCAACAAAAAATAATAAGATTTCCTTTTTTTCAAAGGATACATATAAAATTGGTGATAATGTAATAAATAAAATGCGAAATTTTAGTACTTGAACTTTAAGCCAAAAAAAAGTATATCATGCTTTTAACTTTTGGTGATTCTATCCAGTGGCACTGAACTTCAAACTAACTACTTAAAATGTGCTAAACTTTTGAAATCGTGCCACCTTATGAAAAATGCCTTTAAAAGATGATGGATGATGCTATAAGGTATGAGACTTGTTAAAAGTTTGGGGACATCAAGTGTCTAGCTTGAAGTTCAGGGACATTAATGCCCAATCTCCAAGGCTTCAAGGGCATCTTATACTTTTGCCAAAAGTTTGACGATATCGACAACATTCAAAAGCTATCAGATGGTGATCTATGCGGTCCCCTTGTATTTTATAGGAGCTTACCTAAGGGTAAATCGTAGGGATGCTATTGGTGTAAGTGAGAAACATCACATCACATGGGAATTAAGTGCCATGCACTCTAAAAGTGGTGGTTTCACCTTTGCCCACCATATTATAAGTGATACTTCGAGGTTTTTGTGGCCTTCCCAACCTATGAAGCAGCAGCACTTCTAGTAAGGTCACATGTCGGACACGGCACCCCTTAGGGCGCTCCTAGCATACGTGTCAGACACGCATGTCGTCTTGTTCACTGTCAGACACTTCATGATTTTTTATATTTTAACATTGATTATTTACAAATCATTTTGGTAAAACAAATGAAACTAATGAAGTTTAACGTAAATCAATATCTTATAAAGTGGAGGTTTCTGGTTCGAATCACACGAGGGTGTGGGAGATTTATCCCTTCTATACTCCTGGAGGGTAACACGGACCTTCAGGCTGTCCACATCGAAAGGTTGGGATTTCTCGGTTGGTGGAGTATGAGTTGGTGCCATCCTTGCGTTTATCTGTTACGACGGTCGCATAAAAATGTACCGGTTACGGACAGAATTTCTTTACGATAATCTCAAAAAATAAAAACACGTAGATCAACATTTGCGGAAACTAAGTTGAAGAATCATAATCTCTTACTAGTTACATAACGTTTTGAAATGTGAAGAAAAGATTCCATGATGAGTTTTTGTTTGCCCTTGATAATTACGCTGAGTTGTTGTATTTTAATTATTGCTTATGTTTTCAAATAGTTGATCTCATTGCTCAATGTTTCTATATCAACTTGTATATGTAATATCGTTCTTGAAATGTATATGAAAAAAATATTCATATAAACTTGTTATGTAATTTTGAAGATGAAAAAAATATCATCCTTGACTCTATTTGAATTTTTTTTTTTTGGTAACTCGAGTGATAGCATGATTACAACTTTGTGTAAAGATTATGATTAATATCATCATTTATACCCTTATGTAAATTAATAGTAAAGAATGTATATGTTCTTTGACTAATATTGGATTTATACAATTTTATCTTATAGAATAGTATAAAATATGATATGTACTGTGTCTATGCTTTGCTCATCCGAATTATCCTGACGGTATCATGTCGTTTCGTTGTGTCCGTATTCGTGCTTCATATTTCCTCGTGGTTATAATCATAATAAGAAATCCATGTGAAGCATTCACTTGCAGCCGAAATATCTGTTTGTTAGAAATGTTGATGATGATGATGATGTCTTCAATATAATGTCTTCAATATATGAATCAGGTTTCGAGATATTGGCCTTCCCTTGCAATCAGTTTGGCGGCCAAGAGCCAGGAACCAACGAACAAATTCTAGAATTTGCTTGTACTCGCTTCAAAGCTGAGTACCCAATCTTTGATAAGGTAATTGTCTTTTCAATTTCCGTTGCTGGATGTACTTATTAGTTATTAATAGCTCAAATATCTTTGTATAATAAGTTAATTGCATATACTTTTCTGATTGAGCAATTGCAACACCTAACCTTGACATAAAACTCTCCTAGAAAATATTCGTTTTGAAACACTTGAATACAGTTTACGGAATCCTTAGTTACCAATATTTTTGGGATTATATGCCAAGCCAGTAACTATATCTTATTCTCACTCATCCTCTTTCCCCGTCTTTGATTAAATCGATGCAAACTTAAATTTTATAAGTTTGAGGCATCATTTTGAAGCAATCGACCTACAGATTATTATCACTTTATTGCATCAATTGACACGACATGTCAACCCCTTCAATTGCTTACTTCTTAATTTCTTATCCATACTTCTAAAGCCAATATTTTCCCCGACTATCGACCTCTCTTTACTGAAATAACCATTTATGTTTAGCATCTTGGCGCATATTGTTCATCTAAATAGTTCTTTTCTATTTTAATGTGCATAGGTCGATGTAAACGGAGACAATGCTGCGCCTATCTATAAATTCCTAAAATCTAGCAAGGGTGGCCTGTTTGGAGATAGCATTAAGTGGAACTTCGCAAAGTTTTTGGTGGACAAAGATGGCAATGTCGTCGATCGCTATGCTCCGACCACTTCCCCGCTGAGCATTGAGGTCGCTCTTCAATTTATATATATGTTTGTATTCTAAACGCCGATTCGGCAGGGTGAATTTTTCTAACATATTATGTTTGGTTTCATTTTTCCAGAAGGATGTGAAGAAGCTGCTGGGGGTCTCTTAAGTTGCTGAAGTTCCAAAAGTGTTCGCAGAGTATATGTAAAATAAAATAAAGCCCGAAGTATGTATTTGAAGCTTCATATTTCACAAACTATGAACACCTCTGGAATTCGTACTATCTATTGTATTACTTGAGATGTTTTACAGGTCTCTGGGAAGCCACTATATATATATATATATATATATGTGCTATTTTAAGTCGATCTGAAATAATATTCATAAGGTGAGTCGTAAATTTTGGATCGAATATTTTGGTCATAATCTATTGGTTTAGATCGTATTTTCTAAGACGGTCTGGATTTTTGATAAAATTGCGATTTGGATCATTATCGTGATGAAGATGTTCGATCGAACTGTTTATAATTTATCTCATAAATTTTATTTTCAGATCGATCTAGCCGCTTTAGCTATATTTGGTTAAATTTACAGTACTTTTATTTGAATTTAAAACGCACATAATGTCTTAATCTGAATATCTATTTTATATAATATAATATAGTATTTAATATTTTTTAAAATCACTGAAGCAAATATGCTGAAATTTAAAACCCAGTTTTGACGACAGCCGTGACGTCTAAATATACAATGACGACAATTTTTATTTTACAAATTACAATGCAACCTTATCATCTCATAACATGCCTAACAAAATCTTCGAACTCTCTCTTCGAGCTTCCCCCGTCCGCCACCGCTCGCCGGAGTTCTTCGCCAACCGTCACTGCTCTCTCTCTCATATCCTTCCCTTCTTCCTCCACCATTACTGCCCTGATCACCTTCGATATTCTTTCCGACGATAGGGTCTCCGCCCGCCGATCCCATTCTCGCACCAACGCGCCAACCTTGAGATGCTGCGTCAAGAACAGGGCATTCAAGGGTTGATCAGAGTGCATGGGCCAGGCAATGACGGGCACGCCCATGGCGAGGCTCTCCATGCACGAGGTCCATCCGCAGTGGCTTATAAATGCCGCTGTTGACGGGTGCGCTAATATCTCCAGCTGCGGCGCCCATTCTCGGACCACCATTCCCACACCCTCCACCTCTTCGTCGAACTCCGGCAACAACATCTTCTTCTTCTTCTTCATCTCGAACTTGTCATCATCCTCATCGAATATGTTTCCTCGATCAGCGTCTTTCAACACCCAGATGAATCTGATAATTATGGAACATTTTAGTACCCTACTGTTAACAACAAATTATTACAATAAGGAACTACAAGACATATACTGATATACATAAAGTAAGAGAACCTCTGCTTGCTCTGTTTTAAACCAAGGGCGAGATTTTCAATCTCCTCTTCTGTTAAGGTGCAGTTGCTGCCGAACGCCACGTACACCACCGACGCCGGCGGCTGCTCGTCCAGCCACCGCAAGCACCGGTGGCGCTCAGCTGCATGATTCTCTACCTTTGATACGGAGTATATTGGTCCAATAGCGAATAGCTTCTCGCCGCTGAAGCTTGGTGCGCCTTCAAGCATGTCAACGAACTCTCCCTCAATCACTCTGGACGTATTGAACAACGTGCCGCCGTCGGCGGCACTCCCTTCTTTTGTATAATTCTGTCGGAAAATGAAATCCATGAACTCGCTCGTAACTGTGTCGTCGAAGCGTGTACTCAGCCAGGAATATTTCTCTGGCAGCGGAGCTTCACCGACTCTGTGCTCTAAGAGGAAAGAGAGACGGTAAAAAGCGGAGAGGCACTGGAATCTGTATAACTCAACGTTCGGGAGATCACCGACGTCGCAGACGGCGGACATGAGTGGGTCGTGAACCACCACGACGCGGCGGTGCCCCGCCGAGAGACGACGCAGTAAAGCAGATATAGGAGCCTTTAACTGGACGATGGACTCGAATAGTGGTTGGAGGTGCGACGGGAACTTAGTGGCTGCGTTAGGGTTTGCCGGAGGATTAGAGAATGGCGGGAGTTGGAGGTCGTGAAAATGAATTCTCACGGTGTTCAATAAATTTGTGGCGTGGGCATTGAGACGTTGAATGGCTTGGCGGGAGTGAGCAGCGGAGCATGCGAAGTGGACGGAGACACCGCCGCCTTCACCGACGTAAGAAGCGATGTGGATGGAGAGGAGGAGGAGTTGGTTGAGGTGGCTTTGCGCCGGGAACGGCACCGCCACCACCGCGACGTCCGAAAGTTTATTGATTTCCATGAAAGGAAGGCGCAGATCTTATCGTGACGAGGAAGATGAAAAAGAGAGTGCATTCTAAAATTTTGCCGTTTGATAGACTAAATTCTTAACAGTAATGTTATTGTCCAAATTTTAATCCAAAAAATTAGTTTGATTATAATTTTTTATATTACAGTAAATTATAAATTTAATTAAATTTTAAAATACTAAAAATACCATTCGAACTAATTTTCATATTAGTCTCAGACCAAATAGCAAATTTATAAAACTAAAATAAATTACACTCCTTTAATAATATAAAGAGTAATAGATCATAAATATCTAGAGTTACTAATTCAGTTTGAGAAAAGTAATTTATTTTGATCCAGTCCGGTGCACCTCCGTGATAGGAGATGTGGCTAAGTGGCTTGATACGCCTCATGTTTAGACTTTGTACGACTGGAATATTCATATGCATGTTCTGTGCATGCACGTGAGAAGATGACAAAAGTATCAATTATGGATGACTCATACACCATTCCAAATGAGATGGACAAAAATTTATCTATTATAATTGTCTTTATATGGAACAAGTTATAGATAAAAACTTTCCTGCAAAAATCACAGGATATACAAACAAAATTCGGCACGAAGAACTGACATCGAAGTGTATGTCAAAATACATAATATATATTTTCTTGTGTACATCTCTACTAATTCTTAATATTTCTAGTATTTATCTATTTATATTTTCTATAATTTAAAATTGTTAAAAATGTACTTTCTTAATTCAAAATAATCTTTTTGTTACTCAATTAATCATACGAAATGACAGAATTATTATCGTCAAATAATCCAATTTTAATCGGCCGTTGAGCTTTCTAGGCATGTACGAAACGATCCACTTTTAATGGGCCGTCATAAGATATTTTTTAACATCAGAGTCTTAAATTTCACCAATTATAGAGTTACGGGAGATGAACGAGGACTATGTATCATATCATCAGTCATGGAATACAGAATTTTTCACAATATTTTATATAGTGTTTGAACAGATCTTGCTTGGATTTGTCTCCTAATCCCTAGAACATTATGAGGGAGACTTGGTCAAGATGTGATGTCTATTTGCTTTCCTTGAAACTAGGACTGAACATTCGGTTCAACCCGAACCGAACCGAACCGAAATTTTTAAGGTCGATCCGAATCGAATATCTTTAGACCCGAACCTACCCAAATTTTATAAATTTCAATCCGAATCGAATATCTTAGACCCGAACCTAACCCCAAATTTTAATTTCAATTCCGAACCGACTAAAATTCGGATCCAGTTCAGTTGGTTCGGGTTGACCCAAATAAACATCACAAATTAATTTTTTATTCAAACACCAATTCGGATTCAGAATCGGTTCAGATCGACTCGAATAGTTGTAATATGAAGTTTGTTTAAAAAAGAAAAAATTAGCACATAAAATCTAACGAAAACTAATTAAAACGTATTCATCGAGTTTAAATCGGGTTCCAACCCGAACGCCCAAATTCGGCCACGAATCCGAACCAATTTATAGATCCTGAACTATTAAAATGCTGACCCGAACAGAACCAGAACCGACCCGAACTTGAAATTTTAGCTTTGTTCGGATCAATTAGGTTCGATTTTTGCTGATAGATTCGGATAATGCTGCAGAATCCTACTGGAACACACATTTGAAAATAAACAATGATGATATAACTCGTTGGGGTAAAAGTTGGTTGCTCCATAAATGGACTTAAGGCTAAGTCAAAATCTAAGAAGAGTAAAAAATTCAAAATAAATCCGATGCCATTCATCCGGCCCCTCTTTGGATGGGATATTTGAATATAAATTTTGATTCCATAAACTGGTGCATATGGGATTAGCATATACACGGACATATAATAATAAAAAAAAAATTTGTGATCATTTTACAAAAAAATTAATATAAAAGTTATAGATTTTGATGAGATATACAACTTTTATATTAAAATTTTTTTCAAAAAATACTTCCAAATAAATATTTTGATATTACAAATTTTAACGGCTTTAAAACTGATTTCAAAACGGTTTCACAATCCGCTTCAAATATCTATTCAGAAATATTTTTTGGAAAAACTTCTAAACATATAAGTTATAAATTTCATTAAAATCTGTAATTTTGATATTTGAATTTTTTTTTTCCAAAAAAATGATCACAATTTATTTTTTCGAACAATTGTATTGCAGTCTCTCCATAATGTTTCAATAACACTTAAGTCCTCTCACAAAAAATTTTTACACTTTAATTATTTGACACAGTTTAATGCATTTATAACACCTTTTAATGTATTATTATCTGAGGTGTAAATTCTTAAGGAGCAAGCATATATATGGAGTCAAGTATTTCAACCTTTGCTCGAATGAGACTTATTCCTTACTAATTTCCTTTTTTTTAACCTTTTTCTGACACAATTATCATTAAATATTACATAATTTTGTATGTAAAGACATTGTATTATTTTACTGATTTTCCTGCTCAGATATGGTTATATTTTATTTTTGTCATTTTTATTTTAAGGTGATTCAGCATCCATGCGAAATTTTGGTTTAGGCAACAAGATAATTTTGGTTTAGAGTAAATTTGGATCAAATACCTTCACTCCCTTAAAAATAATCATATTAAGCCGATTTTATAGAAATTTCTTTATATTGAACTGGAAATTTTGAAAAAATAAAAACAAAAAATCATCTGCTTATATAGTCAACAAAGGACTCCAAATCCTTTCTGGAAGATCCAGCACCATCTTCCACGGACGATCTGATAGCTTCACCAAGAACCTTCGCCTTCTCCCTAATCTTCTTTCCTTCTTCCTCCACCATCACCGTCTTGATCACCTCTGCTATTCTTTCTGACCGTACGATCTTCGCTCTTTCATCCCATTCCCTTATCAGCATGCCAACCTTCAGGTACTCCGTCAAGAACACGGCGTTTCTGGGCTGGTCGGAGTGCATGGGCCATGCAATGATAGGCACGCCCATGGCGAGACTCTCCATGCACGAGTTCCACCCGCAATGGGTTATAAATACAGCTACTGACCGGTGCCCTAATATCTCCAACTGCGGAGCCCATCCTCGAATCACCATCCCAAGCTCCTCCTCTAACTCCATCGTCAACTTCTTCGTCTCCGAACTATTTTTGTCTTCGTTTGCGTAGATATCTCCTCGATCAGCATCTTTTAACACCCAAATAAATCTCTGCCCGCTCAGTTTTAAACCCTCCGCGAGCTCCTTCAACTGCTCCGATGAAAATGTAACGGTGGTGCCAAAAGCCACGTACACCACCGACGCCGGCGGCTGCTTGTCAAGCCAATCTAAACACTCGTGTCGTTTAGACAGCTTCAAGGGGTTCACCGGGCCGACCGCGAACAACCTTTTACCTGCGAGCTCCTCCGCTTCAGCGAGCGCGGTGATGAATTCCTCCTCGAACGCTCGGCTCGTGTTCATCAGGACGCCGGCCTCCGCCGGCCTCGTGAAGTCTAAGGAGAAACTGAACTCCATGAACGCTTGTGAGAAGCAACCGTCGAAACGAGAGAACAATTCAGGAACTTCTAGTTCCCTTTTGCTCCCACGTTCGTACATGAACGCTAATTGGGTGAACGCGGGAACGCAAGGGAAACTGTACGATTCGGCGTTCGGCAGCGCCGCTGCCTCACGGCTTGCGAAAGGCATGAGGGAGTCGTGTACGACGACGACGCGGCGGACGACGGCGGAGATCGATCGGAGGAGAGCCGATAACGGAGACTGCAAGTTGACGGACGACTCGAAAGCCGGCTGAAGATGGACGGGGAAGCTGACGCCTGCCTCGGGATCAGGAGAAGGGTTATCGAACGGCGGAGATTCGAGGTCATGGAAACGGATTCTTTCGACGGCGGCAGCGTCCCAGCCCTGGATTCTGTCCTTGGCTTGGCGGTTGTGGACCGCGGAGCAAGCGAAGTGGACGGAGACGCCGGCTAAGGACGGGATGCGGAGAGCGAAGTGGAGGAGTTGATTGAGGTGACCCTGCGCCGGGAACGGCACCGCCACCACCGCAACATCTTCCGGCGCTCCTCCTGCCATTATTATGTACCTTAAAGCTTAAGAAGAAGAAGAAGAGACTGAAGAAGAAGAGATTATGAAGGAAAAGATGAGCAGTTGCCCTTGTATATATTTGATTTTTCTTGTGTTTTCGTTGGATCTTGGACTAAGTCTTCGTCTAGGGAAATTTTAGAGTTATGCTGAGCAATATTTGCGTAAAATGCAAATGGAAATGAAGATATATGCATCGTGTGGTGTGGCTTTGTTTGCTTGGCGGGTATCATCCAAGATTTCAAAGATTTTTGGCCCACACTATCGTGTTACGAAAATTATATTTGATATCCACCCTTAATTTGTCATCATCTTATATATCGATAAAATACCAATTTTTAATATATAATGCTGACTAAATAGACCAACTTTTAAATTAAAAAATTACTCAAAAATATTGAATTAATGAAAGAGATGGTTGCGTATTAGCTCTCATTTCTCCAAACATTACGTATTAGTTATTAAAAATGAAAAAATACGCAGACGCATTTCTCCGATTCAAAAAGCTGATTTATAAAGTCTCTAAAAGAGAGGGTTGATATACGATTATTCCTTAAAGAAAAATGTCGACAAATCGAATTTTTTTACTATTTTTGACTTTTAAAGTTGATCTTTTTAATTACCATCATCATCTATTTGGTTAGTTTTATATGTCAATATTAAATTAATATTGTCTTAATATATATAATATTGACCTATTAAAAATAACACTAGATATAATTACTCGTCAAGTCATGCCGATATGAGAAAATGCATTGTCGCAGGGTTGACTAGATCCAAACTTTGTCGCTGCAATCGAGATTGAGAAATCTGATCAGATCACACTTTGACCAAAATCCGACCCGACTATTAAATCCAATCTGATCCCTATATTTATCTTTAAAAATTAAAATAATTGGACACAGAAAATATAGATCCATATATTTTACAAACTTTGGAAGGCTTATGAATGATACAATTATGATTAATATATTAAATACATCTACGGAAGGCTTTATGAGTGAAGCAAGAGCAACCAAAATATTATACGAAATTAGGGATAAAAAATAGCCGAGTTTGAATCGAATACTACTAAATTCAACTTTGGCTTGATTGATTTAGCTTGAACTTTAACTCGACTCGACTCAAAAAAATTCGAAGCTCGAACTTGACTCGAACTCGACTCGATTGTATCAATGGAGTCGAACTTAAATTAAAACGACCAGAGCTTGACTCGAATTCGGCTCGATTGCATGAATTAGAGCAAGCTCGAACAAATTCGAACTCAAATTCGCTTAAATAATTTTTAATGTATAATATATTAAGAAAAAATAAAAAAATTTTCGTTCAGGCTCGCATCCTAATAGCCGAGTAATAACATACTAAACTTGGCTCATTAATTAATCAATTTAATTCGTGCTCGAATTCGATCTAGAGCTTTAGCTACTCGTAGAGCAGGCTCGGCTTGTTTGTTCCAACCTAAACGCAAATTTTCCTAAATTTTGCAACAAGCTTTAGGAGGATAGAATGTTTTCTTCGTTTTTTTTTTTTTTTTTTTTTTTTTTTTTTGGTCAGAAGGGCATAGAATTTTTATCTCATCTTATTTTGGATGTATGTGGCCTTGGGAAATAAAATTAAAAAAAAAATTTAAGCACAACGTGGCTGAGAATTTATCCTCTTCGCAAATGAAAGTTTCCATCACTTACTTTCAAGCTTTCATTTTAATTATTTTAATATATTTAGTGGACTCAAATGTACATTTCCTTTCACGATTGACGATTCTCTCAACGGAAAATTGCATTCTAACCCTTCTATTTTGAAGAGCAAATAAATCAGTACTCGCGTAAAAATATATCAAAAAATTAAGTATTTAAATAAAATTATCTTTAAAATAACTATTTTCAGATACTGATTTGTTTGCTTTAAAAATATGGGAGCCTGATATGCAAGAACTACCTTCTTTCAAGCGTTCAAAAGTAAGTTTCCTAGAAACAGTAATAAACAAAACATATGTATTTTTAAATTATTATGTAGAAAATTATGTTCATAGACATTTCACTTTTTGTAAGATCATTATAATATAAATTTATATGTTACACACATGTATTTTAGGGGGATTTATAAGAATCAGCCTCTCTATGTTTAAACTTTACGAATATATCTCCTTATTTTATCCATTTTGATAGAAGCTACAATTTTCATGTTATTTTTTTTTTAAAAAATATTTCTAAACATATAATTTGAGACTCTAAAGTTCAGCAGATTAATGGATTAATTTTAAAACCTATTAAAACTTTAAAACCTCAAAAAATTCTTAAAATATTTATTTGGAAGTATTTATTAAAAAAAATATTGAATATAAAAATTATAGACTCGTGAAAATTATAGATTTTATCAAAATTTATAACTTTCATATTAAATATTTTTTTCAAAAAATACTTAGAAAATAATCAAAAAATTGCTCAGACATAAATATCGAAAGATAAATTTTTTTATAAGTATAAATAGTATATTAAAAATTAATGAATTAATTAATATGAGTAGAATAAATTTAGGAGTTAAGTTATAGTTTTTTCTATATTTTACTTTTATATATATATATATTATTTATAAATAAGGATATAAATTTATGAAAAATCTAAGTTTCGGATAAGGAATTAGTCAAACAGACGCATCCAGGATGAGGATACTACATTATCTCCTACGTTGACCATCACTTCATCATAGTGGTCTATGACGGAGGACTACGTCATAATTCGTATTCTTCTGCCAGTCATAATTCAACCAAAATAGGACAACATCTCCACTATTTATATTGCCTTCTTTATAATGCTTAATTTGTTATTTGATAAAAAATTGTTTAAAGTTCTTAAATTTACCAAAGATGTTACACAACTAATCTATGACGATTTCATGATTGAATTTTTTATCTGACATGAATTGAATTAATTTTCTAATCATATTCTGCTAAACCGTAATTAGAAAGTAATATATATATATATATATATGACTTATAACCGTACATCATACAGGTGTAAAACTAATCCTCGTCAGTAAAGCTTTTCTAGAGAAATCATACCTGGTTCGTGGACCGTGGTTATGGTCGCTAAAAAATACTTTTTTTTTTTATGACATGGATCCATTATTATTATATAGGATATAATATAGTATTAGACGGTAAAGAAAAAGCTATAATCCATTATTATGTTGTTATAATAGCCGATGTGTTAGTCCATGATTATAACACTTTTGCCAAGGATAAATTAGTTTGCATATGTGTCCACATTGATCATGCAGTCAAAGTAAATTATGATATCTCTATCTTATTAATTATCTTTTATACCGACTTTATGCTATCTTTATCAAAATTACAAGGCCTTTATGCTAATTTATCAAAACGTTAGTTTTATTACGGGGCACTGTCACATCAGCCCATCTATTATTTGTTCAATACAATTTAGCCCATGTTGAAAAATTTGTTAATTATTTATATTTTAAAATTTTTATTAGAAATATTTTTTTTAAAAAAATTCTACATAAAAATTATAATATAATTTTGAAGGCTCAAAAACACCTACTTTAAAATATTATTTAAAATAATTTTAAAATATAAACAATCTCATCAAAATCAATAATTTTTATATTGATAATTTTTTTTAAAAAAAAATACTTATATAATAGTTAAGATATTTATATACAAATTGTGACAGGGGTGTTAATTTTTTTTTAAAAAATTAAAATTAGAGAGAGGTTGATTTGTTCTTTAGGATTAAAATTGAGCGATTGATATGATATTTTTCTTTTTTATTAATGGAGTCTTGGTCGTACGTCAAAATCAGGCTACGAATCGCCAGTTAATCGAACAAATTGTCGCATGCCAGGCCTATAGAGGCTTCGTGCTACCACTCTCACGTGTCAAATAACTCCTGAATCCTGATTTATAAACTACAACAGTAGTTTAAAATGCAAGACATGCACTAATTACAAAGAAAAATGTGTTGAGCCCCATGTCGATGAAGGTGCAATCCAAACATGAAAAAACGAGCACTAAATTTAATACTTTAGCACTTCTACACTCCAACTTGGATAAGTAACCCAACAATTAATTAAATCTACAGCATAGCTACATGTCACCAGTAAGTATAGATCTATAATAATATATATTATCTTGCGAATATTTAATCAAATTTCATTGTCCGAGGTTTTTGATCATGGCCTATTTAACTCCTTCCTCCACACTATGAACCATCCAAACAAGCTCCACATTTGTATGATCCCAGTGCATGCCACCGACATGGCCGGAGCACCGTCGGAGCAATTCCCGCAGGACGTAGTCGTAGTGGCGGTTCCGTTCCCTGCACACGCACACCTTAACGTTCTCCTCCATTTCTCCCTCTTCCTCTCCTCTTACGGAGTTACAGTCTACTACGCCGCCACCGCCAACCACAACCGTCAAGCCAAGGAGAGGATCCAGGGCTGGGCCGCCGACGCCTTGCTGCGTCTCCGGTTTCACGATCTCGAATGCTCGCCTTTTGCGAACCCGGGACCAGATCGCAGTGCGACGTCTAGGTTCCCAAACCACCTGCTGCCGTCATGGCTCACCACGCTGCAGCTACACGTGCCCTTCGCGTCTTTCCTCCGCTCCGTCGCGGCGACAGCTCGCCGAGTCGTGGTGCTGCATGATTTCTTCGTCCCCTTCGCCCGCAGGGACGCAGCACCTGATATATCCAACGGCGAGTGGTTCGCCTTCCAATGCATACCAGCGTTCTACCAGCTCGAAATGATGCTACAAAGGAACCGACCTAAGCAAACCGAACTACTCGGTGACTCGGACTCCAAAACCCACGACCTGATCCTTGCGTCGTTTGATGGCTCCTTCGGAGACGAAAAAATAGAATTCTTAGATTCCGCCAACCTCGAAATCCCTGGCGAAGTCGGCGTCGTCCTAAACAGTAGCCGCGCGTTCGATGATAAGTTTATTAATTTGCTTGCTCGAGATAAAGCGTACTGTGATAAAAAAATGTTTGTCGTCGGGCCTCTGAATCCGTTGTTTGTTAAGCGGGAGGCACCAGCTAGTACACATGATAAGCACGAAATTGTAGCTTGGCTGGACGACCAGCCGCCGGCGTCGGTGGTGTACGTGGCATTTGGAAGCACAGTGACATTGTCGGAGGAGCAGATAAAACAGATGGCGGAGGGGCTGCGGCGGAGCGGGCAGCGGTTCCTTTGGGTTTTACGAGACGCGGATCGGGCAAACATCTATGAGGACGACGATATTAATGCTGGCTCAATGAAGGTTTCTACAGAGCTACAAGGCTCGAAAGAGATGGTGGTGCAGGGATGGGCGCCACAGATGGAGATATTGGCGCACCGGTCGACGGCGGCGTTCGTGAGCCATTGCGGGTGGAACTCGTGCATGGAGAGCCTCGCCATGGGCGTTCCCATCATTGCATGGCCCATGCACTCCGATCAACCCAAAAACGCAATGTTCTTGACGGAGTACCTCAACGTCGGCATTCTGATGACGGAATGGCAACGGCGCGCAGAGATTGTGTCGTCGGAACGAATAACAGAGGTGATCAGTAAAATGATGGTGGAGGAAGAAGGGAAGGTGATTCGGGAGAAGGCGAAGGTTCTTGGTGAAGCTATCAGAGCGGGCATGGAAGAAGGTGGAGACTCTAGAAATGATCTCGAAAACTTTGTTAAGTATATTACCCGATGTTAATTATTTATTATTACTGCAATATGTTTACTCCATTCGGAAATATGCCACGTGTTATGTTTGTATGAACTATGTATTTATGTATTGGATTATAATGAAGAACAGTTAAGCTGAAACAAACAACTCCTCTCAGTATTTTGTATTATTAAAATGAATAATGCTTGTTTCCAATGATGATTGATCTAAACTTTTTTTTAAAAAAAATTAACAAAAATATAGATTTTAATAAATTTTTAATTTTTATCTTAATTTTTTAAAAATACTTTTAAATAACTATTTACAAACTTTAGAATTTAATATATTTCGGTATCGTCGGCATACACTTTTGATAGCCATCAATTATAGAAATTTGAGTTTACTAAAACATGTATTCATTTCTCAAAAAAAAAAAAAAAAAAAAAAAAAAAAAAACTAAAACATTTATTCGCTAGCACTTAATAATCTTATTATTAGAAACCGAACTATGGTCGGTTCTATATAAGGCATTAAGAAGTTACCATAGGAGACCTGATTATGTCCAAGATTATAAAAAATAGTTACTAAATATTTGAATCAAATTCCAATAAGTAGTAACAATATGTTACCTAGAATATGAGCATCGTTGCTAATAATACTTTTTATTCATGAATTTTCGGAACTTGTAATTACTCGGCCATCCTCGAAATTTATCTGTAAAAGAAAATAAATTATCATATACCATATACACACTCAAATACACATACATGAGCTCAAATACGTAGTGCCATTTAATATCTCACACACCTTACTTGAAACCAAGACGTTGTGACAAGTCGAGTCGCACGGGTACGGGCAGTCGACCAGTTTAGCAGCTCCTCTATCAAAGTACCAGTCTCCAACCGTCTCGGCGATTGTCTAAAGTTATGAATTATGAAAATTTATATTAATATAAGAATACATACCATTTGTATAAAAAAAACAAAAACAAAAACAAAGAAAAAGAAAGAAAAAAAGAGAATTGAGCACCTTGTTATGAATTATTGGGGAATTTGGGGAAAACCAAGTGTCTTGGGATTCACTTTGGCAATGAGCAAAGCAGGAGTTTATGAACATCCCTCCATCTTTTGATGTAGAAAATGAGCTCAGTGATCTTATCATCTGTGATCTAAGACCTGAAACGAACCACAAAAGTTTGAGATATTCATTGCTATAAAAGGAACATAACCTTCCATAAAACCAAAAGTATTCCAAACAGCTAGTTAAGTGTTGCTAATACTTATATTATAGTGTTTGGATTAAAATCTTTCGAAAAAATGCTTAAATCTTTTGGGAAATTGATGATATGTTTACGTTCATATTCAGTACTAAAGCTAATGGCTAAAGTTAGGGATAGTTACATATCAGCCGCATCGATTTTAATATCGCAAACAAATTTTTTATTTTAATATGTTAATTTTTACATCCCAAGATATCTAAAAGCATATTTTAAAAATATTTTGAATACAAAATTTGAACTCACATCAAAATCTTTTTTTTTTTAATTCAAATTTTAAAAAATATTTTTAAGTATATGTTCTGAGGATCTAAAATCTTAGCGGGATAGTATATTAATTTATATAAATTAACTAAGACTTTGAGCCTTCAAAATATCTATATAGAATTTTTTTTTTTTGGTAAACTTTTTTTAATACAATTTTTGTAGATTATATTGAATTTCTTTTTTTAATATTCAAAACTTATCCAAAAAATATTTATATAATCGTACAATATCCTTGATTCGAGTGTGATTTGTAATGAATTTAAAAGAGTAGTTGGTTTTGTAAGAGGTTTTAAAAGCAATGTAATATATGAAAAGGAGGGTAATTGGACAAGAAATAGTGTAATTACGATGGAAATTCAGGGGAAAAAGAAAGCAAATTATTCCATTTATATTCTGTAGAATGTACCTTGCAAGATGGATATTTGATCAGGAGTACATGCTGCAATGTTAAATTTGCAGTGATTCCAATGCCCATGAGGATCAGCAGCAGGCGGAACAAAAATGTGGTGGAACTATCGTCGGCGAAACATACCGAACCATGCGAATTATGAAAAATGTCGTAATTATTCACATATAATTCAGCGAAGAGTTGATCCAGCAACAATAGAATGTATCAAATGTAGTAGAATATTACCTGATAAACGTCATAAGCAGCATTTAGAATGAAGTATGGTTTTGTGATGTAGGCCAAAGCATATTCCGGGAAGAAACACTGAAAAGAATAAAGGCATCGTTAGACTCCTCTCGATTTTTTTTTTTTTTTCCCGAAGGGAAAGGTTTCGACATCCGTAGTTATGGCGATCTAACCCTTAGCCAAAAAACGGGAGCATGCACGTGGTAACTCAGCCATTAGCGCCCGTTGCATGTGGCTTCTTCACTATGTAAAAAAAAAAGGGGCCGTGGCTGTTACCGTTAGGGCTCCCACTGTAACACCCGTGCTCCAAGGCCTAAAAAGGCCTTAGAGAGCTGACGGGCCATAAGGTCCATGTACGAAAAATATGTGGGATTTAGTCCCACATTAAGGGGTTAGGGTAAGAAATTGCACTGACAAGTTTATAAGGCCACTTTACTACTAACCGGATCCACCCCTTTTTGGGGAACCCGACCAAGTGGGTGCTGTTGACGACCTTCCTCCGTAAAGGGGGAAGAGGGGTTTTTGAGTTCGCCACCTAATTTTTATGGAAAATTAGGAAACCGGATAGGCACTTTTGAGATTCTTAAGGCTCGTTTTGTCGGTTACGTGTGGGAAGACAAGGAAAACACCCCACCAACCACAGCGCCCATCGCAAAGAGCAGGCACATCATATAAGCATGGTTGTTTGCAGATTTTGTGTTCCTCTAATATTTTTGGATTTTATAAGCATATCGACTTTTAGTATATCTATATAATGTTTAAGAAATGTATAACGTCATTTCTCCTTTTAACATTTAATAAAGACATTTAAATAATAGAATTTACGATTAAAAAGAATCAGTATACACCAATCTTTATCATACTTTCTATTATTTAAAAGGGATTTAATCTCCTCGAATATGTATAATAGAAATACGAAGGAGTATACACCACTTGTATCATCTATTCCCTCCATATTCAAATTCCCCAATATTATCTCACTTAAAAAGTAGGAATAACAGTATACACCGTTAACCTCATTTTTACTTTATATAGATAGTGCAAAGATTAAATCTCAAACATTGTCGATCTTACTATATAACATTAGAATTAGAGAAAATAATAAAAAAAAAATGTTGTGCGTGTCGAGCGATGCTTAATGTCGAGAAGGGTTTCGTAAAAAAATTTTGTTTAATTAAGGTTGGGCTCAGCGCTGTATCGTTTCCTCATCATCGCCCCAAAAGTTTTATTATGTTTTTTTTTTTTTGAGTCGTTAATTTCCTAAATTTTAGAAGTATAACACCTCTTAATTTCTAAATGAGTTACAGGTACTTGTCGTTTGTTGTTATCGGGTTAATGTATGCTGCAGAATTTTATATTTGCAAAACAATTTTGATTCGAAATATTTAAGAAGTATACACCTCTGTATTTTATTTTTTTGTTTTTTTTTTTTGGTTACAATATACACCTATTAACCCGTAAAACTCATCTGTGAGATTTGAAACTTTCCTTTAATTTTTTTTATAAAAATAATATCAATTTTGAAGAAAATAAAATTGGAGTATACACCTCCATATTTTATTTTTGGACTACAGTATTAACCTAATATAACCCAATAAAAAACTCGATGCATAATTTCAAAATTTCTTAAATTTTATAAAATATCAAAATTTTGAATGAAAGAAATAAAAATTAGAAGTATTACACCTCCATATTTTATTTTTGGACTTACAAGTAATAACCTATAAAACCCATAAAACTCATGCATGGTTTCAAAATTCTTAATTTTATAAAATATCAAAATTTGAAAGAAAATAAAAATTGGGTATACACCATGTTTTATTTTGGATTACAAGTATACACCTATAACCCAATAAAAAAACTCCAATTAGTTTAAAATATCGTTAAATTATTTTTAATCCCAATAAGTTGAATTAGATCAAATTGATTGAATTTAAAATGAAATTGCTCAATAATAAGCTCATATTATGTAATCTGTCGGGTATTGGGGCTTCAATTTGTGATTTGGGCTCGGTAAATGCTCGATCGATGAAACGGACTCGGGAAAACGGCTCCGTCCGTGCGGACTTGGCTCGGGAAATGGTTAGCCCGCGCGAAACTGGTTCGGATCTGGGCTCGTCTGTGCGAAATGGCTCGAGAAACGGTTCGCTCGCGCGCGCGCGCGCGATCTGGGTTCGAAAAACGGTCCGCGCCCGCGTAACAGGCTCGGTCGGGGTTCGCCCGCGCGACATGGCTCGAGAATTGGTCCGCGCCCGCGTAATGGACTTGAGTCTGGTTCGGACCGCGCGATCTGGGTTCGTCGCGCGTACGCGCGGGCGCGACCGCGCGCTCGATCGGGGTTCAAAACGGACGCGCGATCGGACTCGATCGCGGTCGGGTCTGGTCGCGCGCGCGAGCGCGCCCGCGACTGGGCTCGTTTTTAATGAAATGGGTAGCGGGTTGCGGATGCGGATTTCGGGCGCGGATCCGACCCGTCTGGGTCGTCTTCAACCCGTTAAAGGGCAGATCGCGCGTTTTTCGTTTTTTTTTAACGCCGCCGGCGGCGCCGTTCGACCTCCGCCGGCGGCCGTCCGAGAGTCACCCCTATGGTTTTCGGCCGTCCCGGACGCGTTGGTGACGTCAAAAATTGGATTAGAGGCCTCGTTTAATGAGTTCGTGGGTGTGAGGTTTTCGGTCGTTTTTAAACGCGGTGACCGTTCGCCCCACTAGGTCGTTCCTAAGGTATCAGCGTCCTGATTCAATGGTGATGTCCGAATAGATTTTCTACGTGTGTGTATGAAGATATAGCGAGGTGTAATCTCGGTTTTTAAAAAATTATTTAAATCGTTTCGCCGCCGTGGCTCGTCGGCGGCGAAGCCACGGCGGCGTCGTGTGATCTATACAAAGTAGAGATGATTTTGACAGGGTTACCTCGAGTTTTGGACGTGGATCGAGGAGTTGGTGTTTTGAGTTTCGGCCCGAACGGTGACGAGGAAGTCCCGGGCGATCGTCTGCGAAACGCCAGCTGCTGTTGCTCGTTGCGGCGGAGATGAGGTTGATCTTCGTAGTTGGATTGCTATCTCTTTCTCTCTATCTCTCTCCCCCGATCTCTCTCCCCTCTCTCACCGATCTCTCTCTCCTTTAATTCTTATTCTTTTCCTCTCCCTATTCTCACCTCTCTCTCCTATCTCTCTCTTCTTTCGTTCCCTGTATCCCTCTCTCTCTCTCTTGCTTTTTGATCAAACTCGCTTGGTACCTCCTCTTTCTCTTTTCGGTCACTCTCTCTCTCTTTCCTTACCTCCTCCCTCTCTCTCTCCTCGCGGTCCTTATATAGCCTATTCTCCTCCCAAAACCTCCTCCCTCATTTGTGGATCTCTAACCATACCCACTTGCCTATATTACAACAAAAATTCACTTCTTTGTTATTTTACAACAATGACCCCTCAAGATTTTGCGAAGTTTATCACCATTGTGATCGTTGGCATAACCAGCCCTATATGCAAGATTTTGATTTTATGATTAAATGGCTTTGCATATGACCATATAAAATACTCACTTTGATTTAAATGTGTCCGATTAAACTAAATTAAAATGAATTGAGCTTTAATGAATTAATTGGGCTTTATTGAACTTGATCGGATTTAATCGATTAATAAATTTAATTGAGGCCAATTGGGTCTTAATTGGCCGATTGGATTTAATTCGGGCCTTTTAAACATAATTGAAAAAAACCAAAACAAATATTTAATTGGATTTAAACGAGTCAAGTTGAATTTAGGTGTGCCATGCGGGTCCAATTGCTATGCTTTAATTAAGTGTAAATGGCCCGGACAAAATGGGGTGTCGACATGTTATTTTGCAAAAATGGTTGAGGTTTCTATTGGCATGAATAAATTCAAAGCATGAGTAATGGCAAAAACATGTTTATGCTTCTCTTTCTTTTCTTTTTTTTTTTCTTTTTTTTTTTGAAAATTCGGATGAGCTCGTGAAAATAAATGTAGCGGGAATGTCTGAGAGAAGCATTTACATAGTTACCTATGTTTTAATAAATTTTATTTAATGCGGCAATCTAATTTTGGTTGGTTACATTGTCTTATGCTTATTTGTCGAATATAGGGTGAGAGAGAGACTTTTGGACATAATTCCAACCAATTATGTAAGCCTACAAGCTAATCCTAAGGATCAACCGGCTATACTAGTTTTTGTTAATGTAATTTTATGCAATTAGGTCCTCCTTATCAGCGATGTCAAACCCTTTTTTCGGTTATCTACTTTTTAGGATATTTTGACGTAATGGACTATGGCAAGAACTAGCCAACTTATATGATTGGGTAGCTCTACAACCTAAGCTAATAGGTAGCAGCTGGCTGGGCTAAACAAGAGAGAAGAGGAAGCATATGGCGGGGGTATCATGGGCATTACCCACAATGTCCGATAGGGGCTCCAGAATCTAGGCGGTGGGAGGTCCAAGTCCGACCTCAAATGCAAATATGCATGCAAAAGGAAAAGAAATTTTTTTATATATTTTGTACTTTTCAACACGTAAGCAAATATTATTCATACAAAGTAAATAATTTAAATCTAAAGCATAACATTAAATACCCACATCAGTTGACAATCGAAAGATAATCGGCTTGATGCGTCCCCAGCGGAGTTCGCCATCTGTTGTCGGCCCTACTCGGCCGCGGTGCTGCGCGCTTGCTGTGTGTTGTGTGACAGAGGAGTCGCCACCTAGATGTTTTAAGGAAAAATCTAGGAAAAACCTACTGGCTTTTAAGAGATTTTAAAAGTTCGTTACATCGGTTACGAGTTTAGGAAGGTGTTAGGCACTAACGTCGTCCCTAAAAAGGGTTGCCTTATCTTTGATTGTTAATTTGATATGGTTTATTAATTGTTATGCTTGATTTAGAATTTGTTTAATTTGGATGGATACTTTTAGCAGTTGTAGGAAAATCCTCCTGTGATGTTAGTCGGGCAGAGAAACCTCTTCCGAATTAAATATTTGGTATATTGTGGGAGAATCTTCCCAGTGAATTAATGGGATAAAGAAGCCTCTTCCCGATTATATGTATATGTAATATATATTTTTTAAAAAATATTCAATTAATTTATATTTATAATTAAATGTGGGAGAATCCTCCCGATTTAAACTTTAAATATTTATAAAATTAATTTATTATATATTTTAAATAATCGTACGGGAGAATCCTCCCTATGGGTTTATCGGATAGAGAAGCCTCTTCCCGATTCATTATTCAATTTATTTAATGTCTTTTGTTATTTATATTTTAAATATCAAATGGGAGAATCCTCCCGATGAATTATCCGGGTCGAGAATCCTCTACCCGATTTATCATTTAATCTCTTTATATTTATATTTATTATTTATATTTTAAGTATTATGCGGGAAAATCCTACCGATAAATTATCTGGATCGGGAATCCTCTTCCAGATTTGTTAGTTTATTATTTCCTTAATAAATTTTATAATTAGTATTTTAACATTATTCGGGAGAAACCTCCCGATAATTTTTGATTGGTAAGAATCCTCCTCCCCCACATAATATTTTATTTATTTATATTAATTTAAATTAAGAAATTAATTTAATTAAATTTATTTTTAAAAAATTAAATTAAAAAAAAAAGGTACTTGGGCCCTCTAATGGGCTGGGCCGGACCAAAGTGGTCCGGCCCGAGCCTAATCGGCTCGCGCCCAGGCGCTACGCGCCTGGGCGGGACCCGAGCTGCGCTCGGGTCCACGCTATGGTACAACAACTCATAATCCTATGGCTCATGCAGTCAACACCAACAAAGCTACGATGGCGGACCTGAAGGCCAGCATAGTTGGAGAGAGACCACGATGTGAACACTGCAAAAAGCTAGGGCATATTAAGGAACGATGCTTCAAACTCGATGGATATCCATCGTACTGGCGCAGATGAAGAGGGCAGCATGATCATGTTGGAGTGAAGACGGGATACAACATGGCAAATGCGACCCATATCCGTACGCAACCTATACAATCTGAAGGGTGATAAGCATAATTTTTATACATAAATTTTAGCATTAATTCTACCACTAATTTTTATTATTTGTTGTTTTTGTTTGCAGGTCAAATTATTAAATTGAAGTAAAATGCGCATTAAATGTTCGACCTGGTGGATCAGAGCAATTTGCATATCCAAGATAGTTTGAAAGCCCAACTGAAGGCCTTTGAAGCTTGTGGAAAAAGGAAGAAAAACAAATAAGTAAATGCCAAAAGAATGAAGGAAAGCAACTCAAAATGAAGAAAAACTAAGAGAAAACTTTATTTTGGAAAATTTAAGAAGAGAAGAAAATGAGAAAAATGTAAGATATAATAAGGAGAAGAGACAATGCTAAGAGAGGACCCCGCTTGGGAGAATAAAGCTTGTAATTTAAATTTGTTTTTATCAATTTCTTCCATGAATTGAATTTTGTTGAGGACACAATTTGTAGTCTAACTATGAGAATATGAATTCCTTATCAAGTTATTCTAGAACATAGTTTAATTCAATATCGGATGTTTCACTAATTCTTAATGCTTTAAGAGTGATTAATCACCACTTAAATGAAACGATGATTTATGATGAGATTGATAATAAATCATAAAATAATACTTCTAGTGAAACATACCACGATAATCATGGTAAAATAGAGATATTACATAGAATTCGTGCAGCAAAATTAAAGTCCCTAAAAATATAATGCGTTTCTCTCTAATCAATCCTGCATAAGAAGATATATGTAGGTTGAAATGAGAGAAATAAGTTTTAATATTTATCGAGAGAGAATATTAAATAAAAAGGACTTGCTGGAATTGAATTAACATTGTTCAGAGTGCTAGATAAAAGAATTTAGATTATCATAGGCGAATGCAAATTGTGTACCTCCAATATCATATTTTGGAGAATTTTTATCAATTTGAATTATATTTATTAGTCATTTCGGTTGTTAATAAAATCAGGATTAAACCTAGGCCGGTAATCAATAAATTCAGTCTCTGAGGGAACGATACTCTATTCACTTCTTAATTACTTGTGGCGACTAGTGGCGCTTGCTAGAATTCACGCATCAAAGGGCCAGGAGATGATAATACACCTATTCCAGGCTTGTCATTAGCACAATATCAACAACTTATGTTTTGAGTAACAATTCCTTTCTAGCAAGCGCTTCCGCCAACTCTTCTGGTAAGACAAAATACCAAATGCCTTGGATAATAGATTCCGGTGCTTCGGATCATATCACTTGCATTCCCGATTTTCTCATTAATAATGTTCCAACTGCCGATTTACCACCTGTACGCATTCCACACAGGAATGCGATGGCGGTCCAAGCCTTGACCAAGTTGCCTTTAGCAATCGCTTGGTCCTTGATAAAGTGCTTGGCGTTCCTGATTTTTATATAATTTATTGTCAGTAAGCAAGGTGACTAAGGACTGGAGTTGTGCGCTAATATTCTTTCTGGATTGCTATGTAATACAGGACTTATGCTCGAGGAAGCTGATTGGAGTGGGTGAAGTGAGGGATGGACTCTATCTTTTGGAACCAATAAAGGAGGGAGTGACACTGATGGCGCATAGATAGACAGATGCTTGCTTTGTCATCGGCGATTGGGTCATCTTCCTGTGGATCGACTGCATTATATATCAAGTTCGTTTCCTTCATTTGCTAGCTCTTTTATTTGTGATGCTTGTCATAAAGCAAAGCAAACTAGAATTCCTTTTCAGAACAGTAGAAATAACAACAAACAAGCCTTTGAGTTAATACATTGTGATGTATAGGGTCCATACAAGACACGTTCCTTCTCTCAAGCACGTTTTTTTTTTTTTTTTTTTTTTGACCATTGTTAATGACTATAGTCGTTCCACCTAGGTATATCTTATGAAATTCAAATCAGAAATAGCACATTACTTGATTTATTTTTGTAATATAGTGAAAACTCGCAAGTCAAAACTATACGTAAGGATAGTGGACGCGAATTTATTCAGCATGATATGTTAGGTTATTATTATGAGCATGGGATAGAACATCAAACTTATTGTGTTGCAAGCCCACAACAGAATGGAGTCATAGAACGGAAACACATATATATGCTAGAAGTAGCTCACGCATTACGGTTTCATGCGAACTTACCTATTAAATTATGGGGTGAGTGTTTCTTGACTGCTGTATAATTGATTAATAGGATGCCGAGCTCTATTCGTCATAACAAATCCCCATACAAAGTTTTATTTCACAAAAAGCAGTGTATGATAACCTTAAAATCATTGGATGTTTATGTTATGCTCATATCTAAGGTAAGCCAGGTGACAAATTTGCATCAAGATCGAAGCCATGTGTGTTCGTTGGGTATCCCTCTAGACAAAAGGGATATCGTATTTTCAACTTGGAGACCACGGTAATCCATACATCCCGGAATATCGTATCCCTCTAGCATTCACTAAAGGAGGGGAGTTGAGTTCTTCATCTCCACAACCATCCAGAATAGAAATACTTGAATCTGGCTACTTTGATCATGAACATCAAGTACAAATCTGAACACAAATACCAATCTAGAGGGATCTACTTCTCATGCATCAACACAGACTACACAAACAATCCCTTCTAAATCAGTGCCTAAGTCTATGGATCCCATGATATCACCGGATAAAATTCTTGCACCTATCCCAGCTACACTACTAGATAGAAAATGAGTTCGCCGAGTGCCTCAACATCTTCAAAGTTATCAATTGGCACTACCTCCCTCCTTGATTCCAGCTCATTCACCCACTCATCGGCTAACTCAGCGGTATATCCAATCTCTGAATTTCTTTCCTACGATTATTTTTCTAATATCCATAATGCCTTTTTGGCGGCCATTACTTCCAGTAGTGAGCCTACTTCATTTTCTCATGCTGTCAAACATGAACATTGGAGAGCTGCAATGGCAAAAGAAAGTACAACTATGGAACAAAATCATACATGGACTCTTGAAATCTTACCTCCGGGAAAGAAGGCAATTGATTCCAGGTGGGTTTACAAAATTAAATACAAACCCGATGGTTCCATTGAACGTTACAAAGCCCGCTTGGTGGCTAAAGGCTTCACGCAAATGGAGAGGTTAGATTTTCATGAGACTTTCGCTCCTGTGGCCAAGTTAGTTACAATTCGGTGCTTGTTAGCTGCTGCTGCCATTTATGCATGTTAACTGTTGCTGCCATTCGAATTTGGGGGTTGCATCAATTAGATGTTAATAATGCCTTTTTACACGGTGATTTAAAAGAAGAAGTTTATATGAAATTACCACAGGGCTTTGCACGATAGGGGGAGCAGCGCGTTTGCCGTATGCACAAATCATTAAATGGATTGCGCCAAGCTTCGCGAAATTGGTACCAGAAATTTACTTCATGTTTCTTGACATTGGTTATTGTCAGTCGAATGTAGATCATTCCTTGTTCACTTTCCGCCATGGCACCATCTTTATTGTTGTTCTTATTTATGTGGATGACGTGATCATTGCTGGGAATGACTCTACCGGGATTGCATATCTTAAACAGTATTTGGATTCTATGTTTTGCAACAACTATCGCAGAAACTCAAATATTTTCTTGGAATTGAAGTGGCTCGTTCACCAAGCGGCATCGTCTTGAGTCAACGAAAATATGTTTTAGACATTCTAGCTGAAAGTGGTATGCTAGCAGCCAAGCCTTGTTCTTTTCCTATGGAACCACGTCAACCATTTCATCCAGATGGTAGTCCTTTATGTAGTGATCCTTCACAATATCGTCGCTTGGTTGGGCGGCTTCCCTATCTCACCATTACACGGCCCGACTAGTTACGCAGTCCATATCAAGCCAATTTATGCATGAACCACGATAATTGCATTATGATGTTGTCGTACGAGTGCTCAGGTACCTAAAGTTCTCACATGGCCAAGGTATACTCCTTCCATCCACTGAAAATTTGTCCTTGCGAGCTTATTGTGACGCAGATTGGGCGGGATGCCTCGTTACGCGTTGATCTACCACTGGGTTCACCATTTTTTTGGGTTGTTCTCCAGTCTCCTCACGATGTAAAAAGCAATATGTTGTTTCTTGTTCGTTAGCAGAAGCTGAATATCGTGCAATGGCCACTACCACCACCGATATTGTTTGGTTGCGGCATTTATTACAGGACCTTGGTGTCTCTCAGTCATCTCCAGTGCCGTTGTTTTGCGATAACCAAGCTGCTCTTCACATGGCAACAAATCCTTAACGAGCGCACTAAACACATAGAAATTGATTGCCACTTCATTCGGTGAACATTTGCGATCGAAGACACTCGCCACATAGTATATTTCCTCATCCCTTCAGCCGACAGATCTCTTCACCAAAGTATTAGGACGGGGTCGTTTTCACATATTACTACACAAGTTGGGCATTTTGAATCTGCATGCGCCAACTTGAGGGAGAGTATTATAGCTACCATATATTCATCCACTTTTCTTTCTTTCTTTCTTTCTTTTTTTTTTTTTTTTTTTTTTTTGATAATTTCATCCACTTTTCATGCATAGCAATATCTATATTAATACATAACAATATTACTTTCCTATGTTACTTATGTCCATATATTTTGTAACCTTCCAGACATAGGAACGTCACTTTATGTTATATATATAGTACATTTATATTGACATAAATGAGAAAGATTATGTGGAGACTCTTGACCCGTCGGTCGCCACGTGGATCAACTCCAAACCACACGTACATATGCGGAAGCTTTTAAAACGAAATATATAAATATACAGTTTGAAAATTACTGAACTTCGCTTAGTGTTTCAAGTAAGAGCTTATTAAAGTTTGAACCACGCTTTGGTCTATCGCCATGTGGCGAACTTCCGCGAGGGAGGCGGGTTCCATCACGTTGGTCGACTCGGCTTGCTAACGATCTTTGTGCATCAATCTCCCTTATTCACGCCCAAAGATCCTTAACAATATAAGGTCAAGAACTTAAAATCAATTATTAAAACTGTTTTGAAAATCTTTTTGTAAATTCCGGCTCAATTTGTATTTTTCTAAAACATTTGGAAGTACAACATATCTTGAATATATGCTTCTAACTAAATACAAGCCCGAAAACCAAAATCATAACCAAACGAAACCGTTTTATTCTTCTTAGCCATTTTTGGCGACCAATCTCACATATTGGTCGACCGATAGTTCGCCTCGAGCACACCAAATAAAAAGAATCGGTCGACAGATAAGCTTGGTCGGTCGACTGATAATTCAGTTTTAGCAAACTTAGAGTTGAGTTCACAAGAACTCAACTACTCAAAATCATATCTATCCATCCAATAGGCATTATACTCATTCTAACACCCATACCTAGGATAGATATGCACAATCTTTTGAAAGTCGTTTCATCCTTGAATTCCCAAATTAAGCTAAGGAATATATTTTCACCAAAAAATACAGTAATAAAAAACTTAGAGAGGTTAAAACTGGTTATTTCACTCAAACCACAAAATCCAAATAAACATAGACATTTCTTAGATCAAATACACATACTTAGACCACCAAGAACAAATTCGGATTTCACAATCAAAGCTTAAGCAACAATACATTTTCTTTCTTAAATACCGAAATAACACAAAGACTCAACTTTCAATCAACTCTCAAAATACCATTCTTGGTACAACTTAAGAACAAGTTTGAGAAAGTTTGATACGTACATGCAAACCACACGTGTGAGTTAGTACTTCCTTTATACAATTCATTTACAAAGTTTACTAACCCTAGTTATATGTGCATAAGGCTAATATGATTATCATCTACATTTAGCCCCAAAACCTACCTTAGCAAAAGTAAGGTTCCACCTCACAACGATAACTAAGCACCCTCAGCTGGTACATTCCCTCGATCTCCTCGATATGGGAAAAAGGAGTAAACATATAGGCGTAAGTCATAAAAACTTAGTGAGAGGCACGAGCATTCAAAAATCAACCAATGTGGCACCTCACAACATATACAACAAAGTGCAAGTAATTTCATAAAGCATGCTTAACATCATGAATAGCTATGGATATTAGAATATAAAAGGGAAACAACATGTTAAGCCAAACATCTAGGCATTCAATCATCCCTAATCATGCTCTCATTCTTGTAAGTTTGAAACCACACAATTATTCGTAAATCTATTTGTTCATGCCAATGGTACCCTGCATGCATGAATGAAGCCCACATGCCCGTTGTCCTGCATGCAAATCACGATATCCTGGCCAGGTTATCTTTCGTATTTTCAATAACACAACCACGATCCCCTGTAGTGTACATCTACAGGTCCCATAAGCGGGTTAACAGCGGCCCTCCTAGTAGCATGGCGTCCATGTTATCCGGCCCTCATCTTCCCGTCCGCGGTAACGGTGGGCCGAATAAGAGACTAACAACAGATCACTTATTACCATGGGCCCTCAGGTGGATTGATAAATCTGATTTTTGTACACAAATTTAGCATTGTTTATAGTATTATTCTATTAGTTATTATTGATTTTGCAGGTGAAAAATATTAAATTGGAGTTGAATGCATATTGGATCTTAGTTGGTGGAATATTACGGCAGATTGCAACCTAAAACAGCAAATACATGATATATGATGTGGGATGTGTCACGGCTGAGATGAAAAGCTGAATTATGATGGGATGGCTTAATTTAGAGAAACTAATCCAGCAACATATAATGCAATCTATGGCTATGATTTAAAGGCAGGGAGAAGAAGGAAAAACTTTAATGGCTTGGATTAAAAGAAAAAAAAAACCTAAACAAGCAAGGTGATTGGATGAGGATGACGGGACAAATTATAAGGAGGCGGCGGCCAGAGTCTAAAGGAACTTTTCTGGGAGATATTTAATCATTTTTTTTATTTTATTTCCTTGGAAGCGGGGAAAGATCAGAGATTACGAAGGAGAGAAACTACGCAGCAAGCAATCGGATATCTTTACGGTTTTTTCTAGATTTTTATGATAGATAATTTTTTATCTTGTCATGAACTAAGCTATTCATTGGGATTTTGATTAAACCTTATGCATATTTGATCTTTGTTAGTTAATAAATGATTTTATTTATCTATCATGAAATTGTGTTGCTAATATAGGATTATAAATCTAGAATTTAACGATGCGACAGCGGAGTTAATATCGTTATATTTAGTAGAATTTGAATATATGTTGTATAAACAGACATGGTGGATGACATATTAGAATTCTATGAATATGCGTACTTATGCGAGTTAGCAATATCTTCATAAAGACCATTAAGGAGAAATTGTTTAATAATTGGTTAAATTACAATTGAACAGAAGGCGTAGTATATTTATAAATTGATTAATTTATTCGTGAAGACATCTCGGATAATTGAGTCTAGTTATTAATTTGCGACTCGACAGGGAAGTAGATTAATAATTAGGAATTGCAAAGCAACGGCGGAACAATTCACAACCGAATCTCCATAATTCTGATAAATAAATAATTATTCAGTTATTAATGATATTGAGATGATAGTTATGCATAACGGTGAAATCAAATCCCAAGTCTTTACAAATTTGATCAAATCTCAACTTTTAGTTTAAATCTCAATTGACGTACAAATTCGATCGCTTAAATAATTATAAGGTTACACCAAATTCCGGTACTTAGCGCTGCAATCTCGTGGGAACGTAATTTTAAATTCACAACTTTATTACTTGTGCGATCCGTATACTTGCGGTACATTTTACACGCATCATGGATCCAAGGCACACTGGTCCATCACCTAAACAATCCTACAGTGCCCTTACCAATGCCGCACCCATATTTTACGGCCCATCACCTAGCCAATCTCCATTCCGGCAGGGATGGTTGGCGTGCGCATGTTAGCACCAAACGTGGAGAAATTCGAAGAATCTCATCCGTATACTGTTTCGTCACGCACCGAAAAATGTTACAACCACGATGACAAACCAATCTAAAGCTGGCCCCCAAAAATCGGGGACGTGTGGGAGACGCACGGCCGTGAGAATCAGTCTTAGACCTGCTCCTTCAGGAGTGTTAATAAATATTTCCACACAAAACATCAAGCATGCATTCTAGTTTCCCACTGATTTCAAGTCCTAACACACATGCCCACCCTCTCAATGAAACAATGCTATTACTTAGGCATAATGAGAATGCTATGAATGAAATATACCTACATGTATATCGAATGCTAAAGCAAATCATACATACCCATGATACCTCATAACCCAAGTCCATCTCAACGAACAACTTGCACTATATAACATGTGCACATCCACATTTGAAATTATCATAAGTGGTTGCGAGTCGTATGCACCAAATTAATTATATATTTCCTTACGAAATCAAATTACTAAACTGTAGCTAGGGTAAGCAACGGTTATTCCCACAGAGAATGATTCGATTAATAGTTATGATCTAATTAAAATAAAAACTATAGAAGATTAAATTCCTAAATGCATCAATAAAACAGTAAATAGGTTTTGGCTATGATAAATTCTATACTGAACTAAGAAACAGATTATTAGCAAAATGAAAACTAATTAAATGAAATTCCAGTTCTTGGTTCAATTTCCACCTACATATGCAATTAACATAACCAACCGTAATATTGTTCTAGTTCATTTTGGAATTGCTAACCCTAGGAAACAACAAGCTCTGTTTTCTAAATATTTCCTCAAATCATCACAACTAAAGTAAGCACTTCAATAGTTCTAACTATGAACAACATCGAATAAGCTCTCGATGTTTAATTCAGCGGCAGCATTAAGTATGAGAAAAAGCAAGTCAATTTAAGCAACAATCACGCAAGTTCGGATTGTTTAACTCAAGTTATGTTATTCATAATGACAAATGAAAACTTGTCCATAATCACTTATCACCATTTGCTACTTACTGATTAGAAACAAGACAAATACGTATCACAATTTCTAGATCTAGAACATGAATTTCTGCCTAAACAATTCAATAAACTTCTACCGAAGCATTCAAACAGAAATAAAATTCAAATACAGAATAACATAACCAATTCCAATACGAATCGAAAGAACAACGCTACTAAGAGTCGGTTTAACACCAATGACATGAATGTAAGCTTCAAAATCCCCTTGAACTGAAAGAGAAAATTAGCCAGACATGTTGATTTTTCCACCTAAAGATGAATCCAATTCTCTGTTTCTTTTTTTTATTTTCCCCAAAAAAAATCCTCCCCACTAGTTACTCCATCGTACCTTTTTAAGGAATCTTCGGTCTTCCTCCTCAGTCAAGGACGGCTACCTCTTCTTCCTATACTTTCTCCTTGGATTCTAGGTTTCTAAAACAGTGCATACCTTAACAATATAGGGCACCGAATCAAGTCTGGCGCATGAAACAGAATTTCAGAGTAGAAGACGATCTTGTTTGGACTTGGGCTCTTCATGAAAGTTGTAGCCTCACTTTTAAGCACTCTGAAGACGATCTTGTTTGGACTTGGGCTCTTCATGAAAGTTGTAGCCTCACTTGTAAGCTTTCCAACGCATCTTGAATCATCTCAATCGGACTTTTAATACTCAAGTTTGGCCCAATTACTGAATTGGGCCAGTTGTGACGGGATGCTTCTTCTGGTTGCAACATATGCCTCGCACTTTCAATTCACATGCTTCCCCATTTCATTTCTTTTGTTTAAAAAAATATATGAATCAGCTTTCTGTTATCACAAATATTTCATAAAATCAGTACAAATGTTCTGAAAAATATCAATAATTGAACACTCGTCAATAAGCAACACCAGCATAACATGTATGACTAGAACCATCACCTCACATACAACTCGGGTCAGAGATAAAGATGAGCATGTTATCACATAACAAATGCTTAAAACGTATTAACTTAGCATTTAACCATAATACTCATCCCAATAGCCAACAACATTCATGTGCAGCAAAACGTTCAACTCGGATCACATAGAGACGTCCAATCATGATTCTCAAGCATAATATAACAACTCCCATTTCTAGGTTTCACAATCGATCGTGTTTATCATATGAACCATTCTACCACAAGTATCACTAGTTATATTTATGTGGGGTAGAACAACGTATAATGGACATATCATACATATTATCACATCTACTTGCCGTGTACCGACCGGGCATATAACCATACACGTTATGTTGTAAGGTAGCATCACAAGTACATGCTAGTCATTCAAATCATGCTTCACCTACTATGTACAAGCATAATCTTAGTATATGAACAACCGAAATTTCTACGTTAAAACCCTAACATGTTCTTTAGTCACTTCCATATGCTATAAACCACATATGGGTTAAATATAAACATTCGTAAAGCATAAAACAACACAAATATGAGACAAATCGAGCACCCTCACATCTAGGTGGAACCCTAGATTTTCCCCCGTGCGAAACCTGTACCGAAAATGTCGAGTTCGGTACCCACGCGAAGCACTCATCGCCACGATCTCAAATACGCAATCGATCACTCTTCCAAGGCTCACCAGCTAGCTAATAGATCAAGAGAAGAATTGGAGAGATAGGAGGAAACAGGTCGGGCGCGGCTGAAATGAGTTTGGTTCGGCCAAAATCGCACACGATCTAACTTATACACGCACCTAAGTGGTTTCGGTCGATCGAAACCTATCTGCAAAGTACAAATCGATCCGAAATCTATGTCGCAAACTATCCATCGCACACAAACGCATACCCACGTGTCTAGGGATCTCAACTTACGGATTCCTACCATACACGCACCCAGGCTTGCACCAAAGGCGATAAAATATCATATATATGCATTCATACAAATACGAACAGAACACTGAGTAAGTATAAACCTATACACCTACAAACTAAACACAACACAAAGTATCGGGACCTCACATATTATTATTCCTTTCCCAAATATTTACAGTTCATAACATCAATCGAGGTCTAGCTGGATATATATAATTGGAAAATGACGACTCCTAAAGTCGTTCCCCCATCGATATCTTGTAATAAGAGAGCTATTAATATTGAAAGCTCCTAGTCGTCAACAAGTCGAATTCGTTGTTCATTTTTAGTAAAATCTTGTTGCCGGTCACGTGAGCCCGTTAGTTTTACCTCGGCGAGCCTTTTCATGTAAAAATCTATATATTCTATATGTGCTAAATTTCCTCTTCCAAGACATAGCTACATGTTCATATTAATTTGGCTTCATTATCGTTATTATCTTGGGGAACTTCTCATTCAGCCCTATAAGGGGAAACATATTCCCGATCATCCCTATAGTTTGCGGTATTCCAATTTAGCCCCTCTTCAATCATTATGTCACGTCATTTTTACACAATCAATATTTTTTAGATAAATCGTTAAAATAAAAGTTATAAATTTTGATGAGATTTGATGATCGGGCCTAATTACTTCAAAAAAGCTAGCCCATGAAGAGCAGGTCCACGCCATTGCCGAAGTTCTATTGGAAACGTACATCTATAGTAGATTTCCGATGTCGCATCAGCTATCAGTATTACCGAGGTCCACCTTGGTAACCCCTTATACCGAGGTCCACCTCCGCAGCTTTTTCACCCGAAGTCTGTAGCGGCCCGAAACAGCATGTGAGGCCAATGTTCACCTCGGCACGCCGTGTATATCATGTGTTGGTGTTATTCTGCTGGAGTTTTATTCTTCTTATTCAGTTTGAGTTTCCGTTATAACATCCATTTAATTTTGTACGTGCATAACACATGCATGAAAGGATAGGATTGTAATTTTGCTGTCGACGCCTCACCTCTAAAAGGCATGGGTGTAGCTGTTTCTATTAGAGTGGATGCAGAACAGAATTTACTTCCTTTCTTGTTTGATTAGTTGATTTAGCTTAGTTTTCTTTGTAATTTCTTTCTCAAATTCCAGTTAAAAGTGTTGTTAGTATATTCCGATTGAATTTCAGATTTAATAAATCAAATTTCATTTGGATTTCATCAATTGCTGCAACCATTAACCATCGGTTCACTGAGATCAGTTGATCGAATTCTCGTCGCGATCAACCGAACTCTGGTGGATCATGACACAGAACATTGCTCTTTTACTTTTTTGGCCTTCACGCAACAGTGAAGGATCCGGACCTTGAGGTCACCTTCCCAATTCTTATCTGGTAGTCTGTTAGCACGGACTAATCCTCTGGTGGTTGTAAGGGCTGCTTTGACTTTCTTTTTTATGCTAATGAACTTAGTTATTATTTCCTGGTAATGCTGCACTGTTTTAGTTATAATTCATTTGTCCTGAATAATAACATCTAGGTCATAGATGTTATAATTAAACTCCTAGTGCCTGGGGCCCGCCTTGACCCATGCTACTAGGCCTGACCAAATCCCTCGGACTGGAAGATCAAGCCGGGCCAGATCACTTTTACAAAAGTATTGGAACAATATTAGTCAATTTGATATTTATTTTATATATAGCACGTAGCTTTAAAAATAATTAAGAATTAGTTATTTATTATATTTTATTATACATGTATGACAAAAATATTTTTATTTTTATTTTTATTTTATATCTTAGTAAAACAGTTTTAGCAAAACATATTTATTATATTTTACAAAATTTCAGCCTAACAATGAAAAGTAAACTCGAATTTATCAAAAATTTAGGTAATACTAATTTTGTTAATTATATAGAGATACGCTTTGGTTAAACTTTTACATTACCAAAAACTAGTTTAGAGACAGGATTTGTGCAAAACCTATTTGCGAGCCTGATATTGCAAGTTTCTTACAAAACCCCCCCGGCTGCTCCCTCCAGAAGTCCACCAAACAATTCCGTTGTACAGCTAATAAGAGGAGGACTGTCAAGTAAATGCCTCTTCCATTTTCCCAAAGATGAACCTCAACGAAATTTCATATGCAGTTTCAGATCTATCCATCATTTCAGCGTTGATTCCCTTATTCCCATTACTTTTGAATTTAATCCCAAGAATTTGATTATTTCTTAGTAAGGGTTGCCCCCTGCCTAGTATAACTAATTCACGTTCAAGTAATTAAACAATCTCATTATCTCTATTAGAAATTATCATTTTTCCAATTTATTGCCATTTTAGTGATGTTGTTCATACTGGTATAGCAAATTCTCCTCGTTCTGTAGAGTTTAACTGGAAATGACATTTTTGTTACCAATCATTTAAAATTAAAGACTAATGGTACCTATTTAGAGATACATGGAGTATACATGTTGCTAAGCGCGAGTTATTTGTCAATTGCTACTAAAAACAGTGCTTAATCGGAATGATATGAACTTACTGAAAAATATCATCATAAAGACGATATTAGCCTTTTGTAATGCTTCCTCATTGGAACTCTTCCATGTGCATGCAGTGCAAAGATCTTTGACCGTAGAAAAGAATTTAGAAAAGAGAAGAAGAAACGCGAACAGAGTGAAAAGAAGAAGACGATAGGAGTTAGCAAAGTGGCCAGAAAGATGTGCCGCGGCAATTATGGCATTCCTTCATATAGTAATAAAGCTTTGGTGACAGAAGCTATTGATATAGGTAGTAATCGAGATCTTCATCTACATCGCTATCGATGACAAGGGACGGAGGAAGACATTGCTTGCTCGCGCCTGCATAGACGGCGACGATCACACAGGAAGCACGTTTTAGGGTTTAGTGCGGTGGAGATCGATTAAGACTTAAAAGTATGGTGACAGATATGCAGCTCAAGAAGGGAAGCTTGCAAAAAAAAAAAAAAAAAAAAAAGTAGAGCAGAGGCTGCAGAGCCTGGAAGAGAAAGTAGAAACCAACTGCTGTCAAGCGATGAAACCACACACAATCATCCAATAAACAAAAAAAATGCGTAAAAACAAAAAAAATGCTTTTTCCGATTTTGGTGCAACATAAGGAGAAAGGGTACGTGATTTTTTATTATTATTATTTTTGATAAAATAGTTGGTACAACGTTGTTGGTAGAAGCATTGTCTAATATAGAAAAATTTGTATCTATGTTGTGTACATTTCAGAAAAATTAAAGTAATAAATCCAGTAGATATTCAAGCATAACATCAAGTTAATACAACAATCAATTAGCACAACATAGAGACCACAACAGTGACTTTACCGAAATTTTCATCTACATCATTGTCGATGACAAGCAACGCAGAGGGACATCCCCTGCTCGCGCCGCCGCATCGACGGCTGCGATCAGAAGCGAGACAGAGGGACCACCGCCTGCACCATGACGACTGACGTACGGCTGATAGCAGAACGCAAGTTTTAGGATTTATTGTGCGGTGGAGATCGGTGAAGAGTGTGGTGGAAGGTACACAGCAGGTTGAGAATGGAAGCTGAGGAAAAAAAAACGCGTTTGCAAGGCCGAAAAGGGGAAGAAAATGAAAGAAGACGAAACGGTTTAATTGCATATCAGCGAGAAGGATAGTCTAGGAAATGACAATTTTAAAAAAGTTTAAAGGAGAAAGGGCTAATGACATATCAACCCCTATTATTTAAAAATATCCGAATCAATCTTCTATTTTAAAAAACGATCATTTCAACTCCAAACAATATTTAAAATTCGGACGAAAATATTTTTATGAATTCGTTAACGGTTTAAAAGCTAAAAATATCTATCTAAAAATATTTTTTTTAAAAAATTTTTAAATCGAAGTTGTAGATCTCTACGACATTTATAATTTTTATATTAAAATTTTTTTAAAAAATATTTTTGAACAGATAATTTCGGGTCCGAACTATTAACGGATAGACCCGTAATCTGCTAAATAGTTCAGACGTCGAAAATACCTACCTAAAAATATTTTTTGGAAATATTTTTAATATAAAAATTGTAGATCTCGACGAGATCTACAACTTTTATACTAAATTTTTTTCTAAAAAATAATTTTGGATAGATATTTTAGGCTTCTAAACAATCAGAAGTATTTTTGTCTGAAAAAAAATTAAATAGTATTTGGAAATTAAAATGGATATTTTTTAAAATAGAAGGATGGTTTAGAAAGAAATGGGACTGATATGTCATTATCCTAAGAAGAAACCAGCTGGCAACTGCTAGCATGAAGTGACAATTTTATCTTCCGTTCAGCGACAAAAAGAGGTAAAGGAAAATTGATATTTTTTATGTTATCTGCCTTATCTGAAGGTTCAAAGATACGGATTTCACCAGCAAATCGAGTCCTACGGATTTGAAGCTCCTACCGGTCCTTTCCTAGGTGAGTAAGTAATGACGGTTCTGAGTTACTTTTTGCATATATTTGGAATAAATGGAATTTGCAAATATATGCAAAAAGTAACTCAGAACCGTCATACTACTCAC